>JAVKLA010000007.1:24018960-24041759 GCA_034782735.1 Sagittarius serpentarius | reverse complement strand
TTTTTTGTTGTTTTTTTTTTTTTGTTTTTTTTTCCCAACGACTGCGTTTCGTGGACGGGCACCGACATTTACCAAGTTTCCCCTCCTAGGAGGAAAGCCCGCTTCCCTGCAACCCGGCTCTGCTTTGCTAATTCCTCGCTTGCTCTTAGCAGCTGGAGGAATCTCACACTGGGCACCATATGCTTCGCAGTAACTTTAAAAGCAGGTATCAGTTAATTAGCATTTTCCCCTTTGAAGTAAAAATACACTTGCTACACAATATCGCGGGGCCCCTCCACCCCCGGCGCTGGCCGGCAGCGGAGGACGGGGACGCCTCGCTTTTCCCAACGGGACTTTTCTTGCCCCGGCCCGGCCCGGCCCGGCCCGGGCCCCGCACGCCGCAGCCCCCCGGGGCCGCCCCGCAGCCTCCGGCTCTCCAGCCAGACCGTGAGGGCTTGTCGCGCTGTCAGTCAAGCCCCAGCCTTCCCCGCCTCCCTCATTAAGAAGGTAAACAATGAAAAGCAGGAGCAGTAGATGATGAGGGAGATAGCAGGACAAACGAGGAGCGGGAGGGAAAGAGGACACCGGCTCCAAAAAAAAAAAAAAAACCCAACCCAACCCAAACCCCACCGGGAGAAGCCATCGCCACCGGCCCGGCGGTGTCCCCGTCCTCCTCCTCCTCCTCCTCCTCCTCCCCCTCCTCGGCCGCCCTTCCCGAAGGCCAAGGGGAGCGAGGGTGCCGTCCCTGCGGCTTTCTCCCCGCGCTCCCCATTGCCCTGGGCGATCACGTTAAAACTCAGATGGCTGGTGCTTATTCAGATAACCCGAACAAAGCTCGGCACCGGTTACCATGTGAATCCTCGCAAACCCCGCAAGAATGCCGCGGTTCAAATCCCCCTGACCCCCCTCCAAAGCCGGATTTATTCAAGGCAGCAAACTGCTCGGAAGCCCCGTGACAGCCCGCGGTGCTGGAGGGAACTCAGCCTTGTATTTACAAATTAAAAATTAGATGCACCATCGTGCCGCGGAGGCGGGGAGAGCGGCGGAGCGGCAGGAGCGCGTACCCGCTCCGGCCGCACCGGCCCCGCCGGCGCTGCGGCGGCTCAGGGCCGCTCCGTCGGCCTTTGTTGTGGCTGGGGAGGGCGGTTTTCCCCTGGGAGCCCCGGCGGGGGTGCGGGAGGGGGCCCGCTGGTCCCAGCCCTTGGGTGCGCGGGAGGGCCGGCGGGGAGCCGGGCCGCGGAGGGGGCCCGCCCGCCGCCCCGGGCCAGCGCGGGGAGTGTGCCCGGCTCGCAGGCGGGGAGGCAGGTGGCTTTTTTCCCGTAATTTTATTTTTATTTTTTATGTAGTTAGTTATTTTGGTGGCAGTCATCGAGTTATCGATCCCGTGGTGCGGCAGGATCGTTCAAGTTAAAAGTACCCAGTGGGTTTCTCCCCGGTGTGTCCCCAGGAACGGGGAGGTTGTGGCTCCCGGGGGGTCCGGAGCACGGTGTGGGGGGATTTGCGGAGGTGCTGAGGTACCTGTTGCTTGTCTTCAATGTGGGTTTTGCCCTGCAGTTCTGGAAGGTGATGTGTGTAGATGAAATGGTTTGTATAGAGGCCAGTCAGTAGTCCTGGGTGCTGAGACCCTGTGTGATGTTCACCTTGAAAGATTAGGACCATACGTTCTACCTGTGCTTACATATGCCTACATAGAGAGAGACTTATAGAAGAAATAGTGCAGAGGACTAAATGTATGTATTTTGACCTGTAGTTTAATGAATAATCTAACTGAAATTTCTTGGCTAACTAGACTAACTCCTAAGATTTCACCACAGACCTGCGAGTCCTGGCCTTCTTTCAATGATTTAATTTTGGTTAGTTGGCAGCGTAGGTTTGTGACAAGCTCTGTGTGTGCCCATGTATTAGACTATGAAATTTTACTATGGAAAAAGAATGGTAGGTTTCCTGTTAAGAAAAGTAAATTTTGAATGTTGTAGCAAACAGAAATCATCAGCTAAGCCATAAGCTGCACTGGAGTTGTGTTGCTGCCTGGTGGCTGTGCATGCCCCTGTGCCCAGGTATGGCTGTACAGTTGTGTGATGGTACTGAGCTCACAGACTCCCATGGATCCAGGCTGGTTCTGCAGAGAGCCAGCTTGATTGCATCTTTGGCACATTTTGGTGACAAGCTAGCTGTATCTTGAAGTAGGCTATGTGAACAAACTGCAGAGTTTGTGTGAACTGGTGTTTCTGCAGCATTTTGCTCGTCCTGTGCAGTGTTGGTAGACTCGCTTCATTTGCAAATACGAATCTTACTGCTATGTGAATTGGTCAATTGCAGTAAGCCAACCAAATCCTTCTCTATGCTTGTAGGTTATAGGCAGGCATGTTTATGAAGCAGAATGCATTGGGTGCTGGAAATGTGCATCCATGTTAATATGGTGTTGTGCCCTTGCTCCATGGTCCTGGTCAAGAAGTGCTGGTAATCTAACTTCGGCTGCATATTTGGATTATGAGTGGGTATCTCCACACTATGTGGTGTGGGTCTGTTGAGCTCAATTGGAGCCAGCTCTGGAGTACTCAACACCGTTGATAGCAACATATTTTGGGTAGAAGAATGCCTCAAATATCAGTGGTGGTACACTAGAGATCAGTGAATGGTATTCTTCAGTTTGGTATGTGTTTGCTAAGAACTGGACATGTTTGTTTGCTTTTCCAATTTGCTGGGCAGTTTTAGGTGGCTAGACTTGGAATAAAAATGTAGTATGTTTTGGGTTATATGGCTGCAATTATATTGCAGCTCTTAGCCAACTGATCATCTATTTGATTCAAATTGAAGCAAGTTAAGCACAATGCTGCTGTGATTTTTAATATCTTCAGCACCCACTTAAAAATGTATTACCACATTTCTATATTAAGTAGAGGTTAGTATGTCCAGTCAATTGTTTGTTTATTTGCAGTTCGGTGCATCAAGATCACTACATGATAGTATTGTGTGGTATCAGTACTATGGGAAAGGAACTGTCATTTCTTTCTTTCACAACAGTAACAGAAAGATGCTAAGTAACAAAATTATTAATTCTTAATATTTTCAACCTGGAAATAACAAATTTAGTTCGGAAGGCTACATTATCTTGTTGTATCTTGTTACATGAATGGGCTGAGAAGGTATGCTAACAGCCATCTGGGTGGGTGCAAAAACCTTGGTATTTATCTCTGGTTTACCGGAGCTAAACTGCCAGAAGAAGTATACAAGGCGAGCAGGTCTTCAGGATGTACTGGTGTGTGTTGCTGTTAGAGGAATTCAGCAACGCATTTCTCATCTGCTAGTCTTACTTTAACTATTTCATAGCTTTCTGCAAGTGTTCAGTTGGATTTTTTTAGCATATGGAAAACTGGGATGCTTCATGTGCAGAGTATGGCGTGAGGTGGGGCAGATGTTCTGCTTACCCTTTGAAATGCTTAGGATTGTCATGAGATTGTTTGGAAGCTTTGGTGTTGGAACATGGTGTTTCACTTCCCGAATGTTGATGTCAACTGTTTTGTAGCATTGGGTTGTGGGAATTTATTTGAGTTTCTGAAGATGTGCTAAGCTGAAGAATGTAAAGAAAAGCCAGTAGTTCCCTCTCTGATGGTTAGATTGCTGAAGGACGAATCTGCTGATGTTGATTAACAGTTTCGTTCATGTTTGTGAGTGATTTTAAGTTCCTATTGCAAAATAATGGAAATACTGTTTCAGCAGTGGCCTTTGACTTGCAGCACTTCCTGCTATAAGGAAGTCTTGTATCATTTGTCCAAAACAAACAGATTTTGGAGAGGGCGGATGTGGTATGCTGTGAGAAACCATACATCTTAGTCACAGTTTACCCCCTAGTGCTTGCCTTCCTGATAATAATAGACTTCCACAGTTCTAACTATGATATGTTACTGGAATGAAACTTGCATTCTGAAATGGGAAATAGAATCTTTTGTTGGTCCATAGTACAATTTTTGGGTATGTGTGTAGGGGGAAAACAAATGATTTCTTCACAGTTTTAATACTAAAGCTTTTAACTTCACTGGTTTCCTCCGTGATTCTTTGTTGTTGATGGTGGTGGTGTTGCTGCTAATTGCCATAGTACAGCATTTAAAATGCCCAAGTTGTGACAAATACTTACACTATTAGCATTGCCACTAACTCAAAGGAACTGAGTGTTTTTAAAAATACTTTTTTTTACTAATGTGCCCTGAGGGACCTACAACTTGAATTATAACTAAGCCTTCATGCACCCTTCAGTGATGAAGGGACTGAGGCGTGCTGACGTAAGATTGTCACATCTCTTCTTTAGCTTTGTGAATTGATTTTACAGTCTTCATTTTGTAATAAACAGTTTCACTCTTTTATAGCTCCTGTTATCTTCTACTGGAGACTTTACATCCCGCTGCTGAGCTGTTCACACCTTGTCCAGGCTGGGTAGGAGAAGACAGGACATATAAGTCCCTTATGCACACTTGTCTTAACCAGCTCTCCCACAGACAGTATAGAAAGTGCTGCCATATCCTGTGTTCCTGTTTGCACTCTCATTGCCAAAACTTCTGATGTTACATATGAAATTCTGGTAGCAGCTTGTAACATTTTAACTTAAGTCATTGGTGCGGATGTGAGAGCAGCATCTTGGCTCAGGTGATAGCACTGCAAACTTCGCAGGGCTGAGTATGCGTTATTGGTGATCCAGCCTTGAGAGCATGTTTGGCAAGCAACTCATGTTCCATAATGCAGTAATGCAAGCTTTTTGCTTGCTTGTTGTGTCCCCTGTTCTTCTGTGATATTACAGGTAAGCGTGTGCAGTACCTTCCTTTTTTTGACAGTAAAAGATAACACAGTACCTACAAATTCTTTGTGTTTGGGTGACCTCTTGGATGATGGGGGTGATTATTTAAGCAAAGTTAGATGATCTGTAGCACAGTTGTTAAATATCTCACTTGATCTTTATGCTAATACTGTATCAGAGCTTAACAGGTGAAGGAGGAATAGCAAATACTGTATAAAACTGTTGGGTTAATATTGTGTAGCATTTTCTGACTCAAAGTGGCTTTTTTAAACCCTGTATGTTGATCTGATATTCACCTGTAATTACAAGAAATTTTTGTATGAATGGCAAAGAGGGAGCAATCTTTAGGTCATTGGATTGTAATATGCGTGCCTATAAAACATTTAAATACATAACTGTAACAGTTGCAGGAACTTGGCTTTTCTACTTGGTCTTTGAGATAGCTGAAGGATATTGGGAAGTTGTTGGTTATTCCCCATGCCCCTCGCCCAGCTCAACATACCTCCTTTTTCATGAGGGGTAGTCAGAAGGCACCAAAGATTGCTAGTTACTCAACTGAAAGAGGGTTTTGCACATTGGGCACCTTTTTCTTCCTCTCTTTCTCTAGAAGCTGCTACAAAAAGGGACTTGATGACTGCCATGAGGACTAGATAGCAGCAACCTGGGGAAGAGGCCGTGGCTTCAGTCTCAGGTGCTGGTGTCACTGTTGGGGGAACTAGCTTACATCTGCTAGGAGCTCTTGGCTGGTACTGAGGCTTTCAAAATGGGTGCAGTCCAGTAGCTGCAAAGAAGGAAGAATAGTTCTTGTTCTTTTTCTGTTTTTTTTTTTTTTTTTTTTTTTTGCTTGCCCTTCAGTCTTTTGTGAGTGAAGATGACATACATCTTTTGTTTTTCCCATGAACAGCTCTGGGGCAAAAATTTCTGATTTCTGTTCTATGTGGAAATGTGCAATTGACGTAAGTTTTGACAATCGTGTTAATGTTTTTGGAATTTTGAATAACAACAGGGAATCTTTTTGGCTTTTTCTATGGTGTGTTTTTTTCTTTTTCTTTTTTCTCTCCCCACCTGTTGAGCAAAGCTGTGAGTGTGGAAGTAGAACTGTCTGTATTGAGATTTGGGAAAAAAATTGTTGGATTTTTTTTTTTTTTAATTGGATTATTCCAGTGAGACCTACATGTCATCTTTTGGGATCTTTCCTTTTTGAGGGAAAATGGTTTTGATTGCTTTACTGGTTTTGGTGTTTCATCAATATCCTGTGATGGATTTCTGCTTGTCTTAAGCATGTGACTTCTAATGCTTCTGTCATGTCACAGAATAGGAACTGATTTGCAGAACTTACTAGCACATGCAAAAAAAGTATCTTCTAAAATTTTGAAAGCAATAGGACAGTGTTATGCTAGTGAAGAGTTAATTGTGTGGAAGAAATGAATAATAAGGGATGTGGAATGGTGTGAAGGCACATAGCTTCATATTTTTGGGTAAACATTAAGAAATGTAGGGGAAAGATAAGATGGATGCATCTGAATTACAACAATCAGATATGCATTAAAAGAATGTTTAGTTCTTATACCTTCACAAATATTGTTTTTTCTATGTCATGCATTTTATTATAACATTACAAGGAAAAACTTTGAGCAGGTTGGCTAACTTCGCGTACAGACAATAATAAATTTGAAAACACATGGAAGAAGTGGATTTTCCAGATTGCTTATTTCATCCCTTTCTCTCTTGCTGTAGAGAAATTGCCTATTACACTGAAAGTATATTAAGAGCTGAACGCGTACTTTTCCAGACTGGCTGGGTATTCATCAGTTACGTGCCTAACTTAAGCTTCTTACTCCAGTTCTAAGACACCTATCTTAGAGAAGTCAGACCATTTATGGTTGGCTTTTGCCTACTTTTTTCCAGCAACTTTTTCTACTAACTTCGTAGTTGGTGAAAGAAGTTATTCCCCCTCTTGAGTCATCCATTTTCTTTCTAATGGCCATGCAAGTTTTGGTTTTGGATGTGCATTTGAGGCTTTCTAGTGAAGGGTTTCAGAGTAGGGGAGGAGTTACCAAAATTGATGCTTAACTTAAAGCGGCGGTGTCAAATAACCAAATGGAGAAAAGCAAAACCTTCAGAGCTGACAGTTTGGTGGGTGATGAGCTAGCCACGTGGCTAGTAAGGGAGGATATTCCAGCATGCTGCTTAGACGTTTTTTAGGGTGCTTCATTTTTGGAATGGTGTGACTTCAGTGAGAATGTGGATCAGGAGCTCTTGAGAGAAATGTTCATCTGGCTTTCTGTTTCATTACTGGTTTTGTCAGAGGTATGACCATGCATTATTAGAGGGTAGCTCTACCTGGATTGTCTTGCTGTTACTTTTCTCAGTATTGTTCTGCCAGGTGGAGTGTGGCTGCAAGTGAATGATGTTTTATGTTCTTACATTGCCTGATGATTTATTATTTTCAAATGAAGACATGGTAAAAATCTCAGTATAATTCAAAGCAAGGTGGTTTGATTTGTGTAAACTAGTAGTTGATGGGATGTTACTTCAGAAAGTGGACTGTATTTCAATGCCATGATGATCAGTAGTATTGCTTGCTGCCCCAAGCTCTTGCCGAGAACCAGAATCATAACTCACAGATGAGCTGTAATAGAAAGAGGGTGTTTGTACACCAAGGGCTTCCTAAGTTCGTGTTTGGTTACTTGACACTGTAAGCATATCCTTTTTTGTATAATTTGAGATTAGGGGAATATAAAGAGAAATTGCAAGGCTAGGAAATTGCTTAGGGTGTTCAGAAGGTATGCTGTTAAAAAAAAAATGCACACGGAATGCATGTGGTTTTTTGTTAAGAATGTGACAAAATATCAACTTGGCTTGGTAACAAAACTTGTAAGAGTTTTCAAGTGCTTGAATGATGGACAATCCCAAAAAGGAGAAGGACTGTGGAGAATGCCTTAGGGAGGGTGAAGATCATTAAGAAGGTTAATCGGATAGAAGCACACTTGGCATAATCAACCTCAGCTTTTGTCTAGGGTTTATTAGATTTGCATGGAGTATTGGCTTTTGAGTTGTTCATAGTAGGTGGACTGTACTAGTGCAAGCTTTTTTTTTTTTTTGGTGTGGCTGGATGATACAGAGACTTCAGTGCAGTACTAGTTTAAGTAGTTCCTGCACCCAAACTGTGGAGAGCAGGCAGCAAGTGTTAAATGGAATTACTGCAGCAAGCTCAGAAATGATCCTTAATTTTGAGGAAAAAAAAAAAAAAAAAAAGGCAGTTGTCTGAGGACAGCCAGAGGAGTGATGGGAACCAAGAGCTGGGAATTCCCAGCTCCTTCAGGTTTAATGCTATAAGCCCATGTATCTGTCAGAGTTGTCTTATTGTAGAACCAGGTCCTTACTGTTGACAGTGGAAGAAACTTACAGGACTTTGGGTTTTCCTGTGTGTGTTTTAGTGCCAGAAGCTTTTGAATCCCCATTGAATGGGAGAGGGTGGGCTTTAGTGCTCTGACTTGGGAACAGGAGAGAAGAGTGCTTTCACTGCAGGCTGATGATAATAGGACTGCTTTCTACTGTTTTTGTGCTAAGATTCACCACCTCTATAGCATTCAGAGTGCCACTGATGGTCTTAGGACTTGTCTCTGCAGTTGTATTCTTGCCAAGACTTACTTCTAATGGGGTTTTATGGAGGTCCTTGGGTCTTCGTGTGAGAGCTGGGGATGAGATCAAGGCCTTGATTTGTGTTTGTGTGAGTGCATAGAGTACAGAATGTGTTGCATGGTAGAATGACAGACAAAGCAGATAACGAGCGCGTTTCTTAATGTAAAAGTTGAGCCTTTTGATGTTCTCAGGGTTGCTAACCGAAGAGTTAAAATGTCACTGTGCAGGCTCTCAGTTGTGAGATAGACTCAAGTTATGGCTTTTAAAGCATTAAAAGCACAAAATAAATGGATTTCCTTTTTGACTTTTGAGCCTTGAACATGCAGTTGTCAAATTTTTCCCACAACTGTGAGGGCTACAGCATTTTTGGAATCTTCACACGACGAAATGCTCAGAGTTGGGATGCCGTGAACATGATGAGACTGAGAAGGATGTGGTCAGAGCTGGCAATACTCTTGTCATCACTGGTTTCCTGTCTGATAACATGACTGAAGAGGAGTGAAATTAATTTTATTTGGGAGTTTCTTTACACTTGCAGAAGAAAGGATGCATCTCTGAACAGGCAGAAATAAACATTCTTTATAAGCAGTCGTGTGGAGCAAGCATAGAAACAGTTTTGGTATTGCATCACAAATTAAATGCTAATACTTGAGTCAGTAGCAGATGAGCAGTGAGCCACAACAGAAATGTAAAAACAAAGTCTCAGTGGATATGATCTAAGAGGATGCTAATTTACTTGTTAATTAGGTTTGCAAAAGTTTCTTTTTCACAGTTCTGAGTGGTGAGGATAAGCCAGTGAAGAATATTTAATTTAGGTTTTGAGTGGGTCATGAAGTAACCAGGGAGTACTTCAAGCTTTTCATTATTAAAGAGTGTAAAGGCACAGTAGCAACACTTCTTACTTTGAACTTACTTTCTTACCAGGAACACAACCATGTTCCTAACTGTGTTGGACTAGGGGTGGGGGGAGATGGGGAAGGCTTCCTTGCTCTCTGTTTGAAATCCCTTGCAATTTCACTGGTGATGTCCCTGTACTTAGGGAGACAGGAATCTGGATATGCTATATTAGTAGCTGGATTCTTTTTTTTTTTTTCTTCCTAGTTACTTGTGCGGTTTCTTGGTGTAAATTGGAATAGCCTACTGATCAGTTATACCACCTAAAGCTATAACCTATTTTTATTTCAGTAAAGCATGTATGTGTGTGTATATATATATATGCTTCAAATACACACAATGATCAGAATGTTTGATTTTTGGTTTGCGGTTTTTTGTTGTTTTTTTTTTTTTATTAATAAATGGAAGCAGAAGAAGAGTGTGTATTGCAAATAATGTACTTGGAAAAATGTTTTTCATCTAGCTGTAAGTGTCTTTAAATTGTGATCTTTCTTTATAAAAGGAGATCAATATAGTTGATGTTCCTCTGAAGTAGCTCAGATTGAGTAGAGAATATACCAAGGTGGGGTTTAGCTTCCTCTGGCACAGGCAGAATAAATTTGAGAGATGAAAACTCCTCCTTTCTGCCCATCCTCTTTTCTATCATCCTTTGAGGAATTAAGTTGAACTTGGAGCCTGAGTAAGGACAAACATTTCAAATGAAAATGTAATAGCACAACACTTGAGAATAAGCTTATCTAAATTGTTTTTAAAAAAAAAAAGATGCCATCATTAGTACGTGTTCATGTTGTGTGGAGTTCAGTTCAGATCTGTCTTGTTGAATTAAGCTGAAGGTTGTGGTGGTGAAGTGGAGATCCTTAGAAGACCTGCTTGTTGTCTGCCTTTTGTAGTACTCCTCTCAGTGCTGACTTTGACTAGGAAAGTGGAGTACCTCAAACACTGCAGGGTAATCGTCAATTGAAGTACATTTCTTGATTTTGGTTAATTACCTGGTAGCTCCACATTAAGTTATCAGAGAAATTAACCAGACTGTGAATCCATATGATGGAGGGCCAGATGCTCTCTGCCCAGAAACCAATAGTGTCTTTTGCTGTCAGTTGTTTATAAGAGGATGAAGGTTACTTCTAGGAAGTTTCTTGAAATCTTTATAACTGTTTCTGTGAATAGTTGTACTAAGTTACACAGGATTCAGGTATGGTTTGAGACAGTTCAGGGGTGTGTGTGGAGAGGGAGGGAGGGAGGGATGGATGTCAGGTTTTTTTGTTTGGGTTTTTTTGTGGTTTGGTTTTTTTTTTTTTTTTTAAACTTTCACAGCCTGCCTCTGCAAACTTATCCTTAAAAGTGTGCTTAAAGAGGCATGGTGAACTTCTTGCCACATCCAAAAATGCATTTAAAAATTATTTTATGTCTTGGGCCTTGTCCAAAATACTCAACAAACCCAGATGTTTTTAGCAGTCTTATTTTGTCATGTATTCTAAAATTAATTTCTCTGATGCTCTGAGAAACCCATATAGCAGAGAGCCTATCAGGACCACGTTGAAGGGTGTATTCTGGCATTAATGATGGGACAAGACTTGGGTTCAACAGACTAACCACTGCTGTCTTTGAATACCGATCTTTATTATGTGTTGGGAGCAAGGACTCATCTTAGAATTTAAGTTCACCTAGGACAGTTTGAACGCATCAGAGAAATTTTGGTTGGAAGGGACATCTAGCCCTGCTTGAAGCAGGACATTTGCTAGGGTGTTTTAGTTGGGAGCATGGGGGTTGGAGGCCTGACTTTTTACAGGGAGAGATAAGAGGTGGTAGGGTTGGTGTAAGCTTTTGATGTGCTTTAAGCATCAAATGAAGATGTGAATCTTTCAGGTGTACTGTGAAGCACTATGGCAGTTAGGCAGAGGGTGATTTTTTTTTTTTCCTTTTTTTGATGTGATACTGAAGATAATTTGTTATTTGATGGGATATGAAAATACTGGATATTTCACTGTTTTTCACCATCGGGCTTATAACTGGTCTATTGCTTAGACTTCTGTTGCATTAGCTCTTGGAGCGGTGGGCAGCAGTGACTGGTGTCAGCGGCCGTGAGGTCCTGGCAGTGCACAGCATGTGGAAGGCTCTTACCTCTGAGGAGGAGAAAGCATGCTGCTTTTGTGGATTTAAACAAGTTAATTATAAACAATAAGTGTTTTTTGACCCTTTTACTTTGCTCAGGGTATATGTTCAAGGAAACGAGCCTGTAGTTAAAAAGGGGGAGGGGGGCAGGGGCTCTATCAGAAATTCCCTGACTTGACTGGAAGTTTAGTATTAACTTGGAACGTATAAAGAACATTGGTCAGAAGTCACACTTTCTTGTTAAAGCATTAATAATGTTTGGAAAAAAATCTATGAATAACCTAGGTTTTTAAGAACAACTGCATTGCTTGGGATTAATGGATGGTCTTGATATTGAAAGAAAAAAAAATCGTAATAGGTACACAATGTTGCCTTTTCTTGTTAAAAAGTATGAAAAGGCTCCTTGAGTAGTTTTCAGTATAACTGTTTCAGGAAGGTGGCTTTGTCTACATGGATAGAAAACGGAGGTCTGATGAAGACTTCTATTATTTGTCTGTTATTTTCTCATTAATGCGAGTATTGCTGCTCTTTCCTTAGACTGGGAAAGAGGTATTTGCAGATATCTTGAAGAATTTTGTAGAATTGTTTTGCCAAGAATACTTGACCTTTTTCTTTTCTCCCTTCTTGTTAATGACTACTTATATGGCTGTGGCCAGTTTGCCAGTTAACAAGTAAAATCTACCAATAAAAAGTACAAACAGCAAAGTAGATCCTCTTCCCTCGTCCTCCAGTTTCTTCAGCAACAACAATTAAGTAGGAAGAGAACAAAAAAACAGTCTGGCAAACAAGTCATGAGGATTTTGTTTCGGCCAGTTCACTGCAACTCTGAGTGTTGGGGTAAAAAATAAGTTTTCTGTTCACCTCCAGCTCTCTCATCAGGTACTGTTAGAATAATGCTTAGGCTGAACTGTGTCAAGAGAGAATAATGGTACTTGATTGCTTTAGTGCTCAGAAATGCATGTTTCTAGGCTTTGCACATTAGGGTAATAATACAGGGTGGTATGTGGAGCATGGGCCTTGCTGTTGTTTGTGGCCTGTTGGGCAGCTGTGAGTCTGACACTGGCCAGCCCCTGAAGATTCACAGGCTGGAGGAAGGGCACTTTTTGTGGATGACAGGTGAAATCACTTGTCTGTAGGGGAAACTGCTGCCTAAGTGACTAGTCTCCTCAACATAAGGAGGTTTATAGTGGTGGTTATAAAACACCATTCGCTGGAAGTATGGCAGTGTTCATTGTGTCTGATAGAGGAATAATACTTTTCCTTACTTATAGCGAACTCAGTAAAAGTGGTAGTGAGTTTCATTACATGAGTTACTTCTAATTTATCTTTGTGGCTTTCTGCTTCCCATTTTCAATGTCTTCCCCTTTTATTTATGAACTGACAATAAATGGCAGGACACATCCATATGTGCTTATGCGTATTGCGTTAATGCTGTTCCTTATGTCTCTCTTGCAGAAAGAAAGTGGTGTGTTCTCACCCTCCCTTCCTTTTTTCATTCCTGTGCTTAAGTAAACCTCTTACTATTCTTTATACCGTTTGTAATGAGTGTTCCTGAGCTGGGATTCCTAAGACCTGCTGTTTGTTGTGCCAGGTCTTATTGATTCATCCTGAATAATAGCTAGCCCAGTCTAAATTAAAATTTTTTCAATAAACAGGCATGGAAAAGGAGGAGGAGAGAAAGAGAAAGGGAATGAGAACACGAAAGTTTCAGAGCAGGGTCTGAAAAATGTGTGTACTGGAGCAGTATAATTACAGTGCCTGACATCTCTTCACTCTCTGTGATGTCCTTTCTTAGTTAAAAACAACTGTCTTTTGAAGAATCTGGTAATTCAGTGGTGATCTTTGGATGATTGTAATGGTTTTTACAGTAAGAAATGATTATCCTTCCATATAAGGAGTGATATATCACTGCATTGGTTGCAACATCTTTTAGTTGAATGGAAGTCTTTCTTTTAGAAGGATGTCCCATGTAATGAATGGCTCTGAGTTAGGTGGAAATCCTGCATGGTTAGTAATCTGTTCTCCTGGTCAATTAGCACTCTCTTAAGAGGTTTTTATTTCCAGACTGAAAGTGAGTTTGCCTACCTTCCAGTGTGTGTTGTAATACTATTATCCACTAGGTCAAAGAGCCCTGTGCTATGTAAATACAATTTGCATACAGAGAAGATGACCCAGTCTTTTTTTAACTTTCTCTTGACCTTCAGTAGTAAATTTAACTTTCAGTGATAAATAAAATATATTTAAGTGATTGGTAGTTGTTATTTGTATTCTAGTTGCCCTCTTGAGCTTAAGATGCTTAAGAAGAGTGACCTTTAGATGTCTCGGGGTAGTCTGTCAGCTTTCTAGTATATGGAGTAATATTTTTTGCCTGCTTTGAAACTCTCCTTTCCCCACCCACCTTCCCTGACTTGGTGGTGCCTCCCGCTGCATCCAAGGGTCACGTAAGTGATATTGCCATGGACTTGTTGGTTGTCCCTTTGGAATTTGTGCTTTATGTGCTCCGATCCCTTCTTCCTACTCTGGTTCCTAGCATGTAACTGTGTTTGACTGCACTAAAATGGATGATGTTAGAAGGGTGCCTTTTGTACAAAGGGATCCAAATAATGGTGTTAGTCAGCAGTTACCACATATCCCCCCTGTGTGTTCATCCAGGTGCGTGAATTATTGGCTTCTGTTAATATATTGGTTGTATTAGCTGGTGTACCTTTAATGTGATTAAAGCAAAGTTGCTAAGCTGAAGGTATCAGTTTAATGATGCTGAGCAGCACATGCCAGCTTTGGAAGTGAATGAGTATATTCACGTGAGGAGACCATATTTATCTCAAAATGATCAATTTAATAATGTAGGTGAGATAGCAAATATAAATGTCTTTGAGAAAGATGTCTGGAAAATCTGAACTGATATGGCTTGTCTAAACAACATTATCGTAGTCACTTACAATTCAGTCTCAAAATGGTAGAAATTTACCTAGTAGGCGAGGGCTTGGAGGGAGTGTTTTGTTTTTTTGTTTTGTTTTGTTTGTTTCGTGTGTTTCATTGTTGTTTTGCTGTGTGTTTTTTGTGGTGGTGTGTTTTATTTTGTTGTGTGGTTTTGGTTTGGTTTGGTTGGGTGCCCCCCCCCCCCCCCCCCCAATAGTTTAAGCATGTCAGATGGTTTTAGAATATGAGGTCCTCCCAGTACTAAACCAGATTGTTTCTTTTTGCCTTCCACTGTGCTGATTGTGTTTGTCAACAGGGCAGGAAGATGGAGGTGGAGGCAAAGCAGTGCCATTTGGGCCGTGGTAGTTCTTGGAAGACTTACTCTTCTGACCTTTCTAGAGAAGCTATACTAGTGGATCTGCAAGGCTAAGAAAACTGTGGTGTAGTCATCATGCGATACTCTTTCTCATCCTCTTTTAGCTTAGGAAATAGCAGTAGTCAGTCTCACTTGGATGTAGACAGAGCTTTTGTCACTGTTCTTTAAGTGGAGGGAAAAGTCTGGGGATTTGGGGAGGGAGTACCTGTTTTCCACCGCTAATGCTGTTTGCTCTTCAGTCACCTGGAGTTTTTATTCCTACTCTTTGTTTCCTTCCTTCCTTCATCTCAGTAGTTAGTGATGCCGTGCCCCTTTGTTACCAGTCCCTTTTGGACACCTCTTGCTGGATGGTGGAGTAATGGTTCTTCCTTTGGGTGTCACCACTGGATGATAGAGGAGGAGGTGCTGTCTGAATGTACACTCTACATTATCAACATCATTATAAGTTTTTCAGCCTCTTCCAAGCGGTATGCTGACAAGTCTGTACAGGCAGGCGGAAGGAATGTGTCAGTTTGCCACGAGTAAGAGAACCCAGGTTAGTGACCCCACTGTGTTTCACAGTTAGTGTTTCTCTTGCGGTATCTGTTGCTGCAAGTCTGGCATATGTGCTACTGTCGCTCCTGGGAGTGCTTTAAATGAAACATGCATTATTTTGCTTTCCTTTTTTGGTTTGTTTTGATATTCCACTCTTGCAAAAAGCTCTGCTCAGGAGAGCATGCAAGGGAGGGAGAGAGTGTGTGTGTGTGCTGGTTTGCCAGAGCATTCATTTATCCTTGCTACTGGTTTTGGGGTTTTTGGGGGGGGTCTTTTTTTGTGTGTCATAATCTCAATTTTATGTCCTTCTTGATCTGCCCTTGAAAGAAAATTCTTCTTTCAAAGCTGTTTTGTGGGCTTTTTACAGGTCCATTGCTGATACGGTCTGATGGGCTTCAGTTTTAAAACAAATGCTTTGGATTTATGCCAAAATATTGCTTGGAAAAAGATTGCTACAGAGAATTCCTCCTGTGTCCTCCTCAAAATGCATGAGAGCAGAGGAGAAACCATGGATAGCAGCATGGGGCTGATACACTCAGACCCTTCTCAGAACTCGCCCTTCTGCCTTTTTTTTTTTTTTTTTCATATGGAGATCTTGTTAATTATCACTAAAAATCAAAGGGAGAATACACTGAAGACTAAATAGATTTTTTTTTTTTCCTTAATTGCTTCTGATAATTTCAGTTCATCTAAATCCAGGATATTGTTGACATTCCAAATATTATTGGTTTTTTAGACTTAAATCTTTTGCTGTTATTTTTCTTTCAACATATACACACAGGTAATTTGGGATCAGCATAATAGTTTCTGATTCAGAGAATCTGGATTGACTCCCATTTGTCCATAGGATTGGTGATCAGTGAGTTAAAGAACTTCAGTTTTATACAAGATATGTAAATCCTAATTTTGTTTCTTTGTGTTAGTTTCTTAAATCACCTTGACTGGGATGATGTAAGGATGAAAGTTTTATGTTTGTTTCTTTTGCTGGGCAGGAGCAAAGTTGTTGAGACTTGACAAGTTTAGGAAATGGTATGTTCATGTTTGTATTCTTTTTAGGCCAAGACACAGTAAGCTTTGGCATTTCCTAGAGTATGCTACTGACAAAGCAAGCAAAAAGCCTTTTAATGGTTTGAAGGGAAAACCAATGACAATTATTTTC
The DNA here is from genome assembly GCA_034782735.1 of Sagittarius serpentarius. Lineage (NCBI taxonomy): Eukaryota > Metazoa > Chordata > Aves > Accipitriformes > Sagittariidae > Sagittarius > Sagittarius serpentarius. The sequence continues at coordinate 24,025,352 of JAVKLA010000007.1, read as the reverse complement.
ATTGCTTTATGCTATTGCTGCTTTAATTTTTTTGACCTTTTCCCAAACTAAGCTTTAGGGTTGTAAAGTAGGAGTAATAACATTTGACCATGTGTGTTTGAGCTTCTCTAGTGGTTTAAGTAAATAGGTTTTTCAGGGCTTGTGTGTCCATTTTGTATCTCCTTCATGTCTTCTGGATGTATCTCCTTTTTTTTTTTTTTTTTTTTTTTTCCTCCTGCATCCAAAACTGGCCCACTCAATTTTGTAATTTTTTTTTCCACATCACTGGTACTTACTTTGCCTATCATTACTCTGCTTCCCCCCCTCCCCCCCTTTTTCTCTTTCCTTCTAGTTTGTTCCTTTCTCTTTTCCCCCTTTAAAGAAAGAGATATTTTAAATTTAATTGGGAATATTTATTTGGGACCCAGAATGGGTCTCAATTATATTTGCAAAGCCTAAAGACAAATTACCTGGATGTAAAAAGCCTAGTGGCTTAGGGGGGGTTTTGCAGTGAGTCTAAGTTAGTTGTCTATCCATTCTTTATTGAAAAAAAAGGTTGTTACAGACTTGAAGCATTTAATAGTGTGTGATTGAGTTAAAAGAAACTGCTCATCAACTGAGCCACACAGAGGGCAGAGTTCACCTCTCCTGTGTGTGGATGCAGCTGTCCAAAATCAAGATAGATGTGTAGGATGCCCTTATAGCCTTGGGAGGTAATAATTGCCTTTTGCAGGTACTTGATTCCCATTACCTGAGATGTTGGTTTGAAAATCATACTTCCAGAGAGCTGTTTAGTTGGAAATCATCAACAATAGAGCAACCCTAGACACCTAAAAAGTGAGTCACTTAAGTTGATATGGTTTAGATGTGTAAATTTACTAATAAGACATGTTTTTAAGTAAACCATTTCCCTGTGCATTAGAAAGTGGGTGACACAATTAGTAGCATTGGAAGCTTAGCTATGAGCTTTCTGACTTGCTTAGTTTTTAGCATTTAGGTATCTGTCTCATAAGTAAATTTATGAACAGTGGCAAATTTTGCATGTTGGAGTCCTGGAGCACTTCATGCTTATGTCTTTTCTCCTCCTCCTTCCTTAGCACCAAAACCAAAAAGAATGGAGCGCGTGGGTGGGATTGCCAGATCTTCTTGTCTTCTCCACAAGGAAGGGCATCGCACTCTTGATCCACTATAGCTGTTCCAGTTGCACTCTGATCAGTGTACAGTAGTGTCTTAAGAGTGGGCTGGTGTTGCTTTACTCTTTGAACAGGTAAAATGGCTCCCGTGACTCCTGCCTGAGTTCTGAACATCAGAATTGTTCACAGCATTTGCCAGAGAGCCAGGAGGGGAGTGAGGGACTCCTGATGAAGTTGGTGTAAGGGGCACTTGGTGCAGAGCAGGTCATTAATCAAAATTCTCGGTTGTTGCAGGAGCATTAGGAAAGGTAAGTGGCTTATTTAATTCAGAGCTGAGACATTATGGATAAAGCTATGCTGCTTTGTAGCGTATTCACAGTAAGGGGCTTTAAGGATTGTATTATTGCCATCTGCAGCAATCCCTAATATGGGGAAAAAAAAAGTGGAGTTTGAAACGTGCTGCTCTCCTGTTATGGTGGTTGCTAGTGAAATGCTGTGACCTGGCCACTGCTTCTGAAATTGTAGCTGTTCAAGACAGTCTGCTACAGGAGTAGTGACAGCAAGAGGCTAGTGTGGCAGAATAGCATCTCTGTCATTTTCCTGAGGGAAGTTCAGGGCTGGTGAGTTAAGTGGAGAAGAGTGGGCCTTTCTGTAATTGCTGGTCCCTGAATATCTTGGATACACAGAATCAATGTGTGTTGCGTCCGGCGTGTTCATTTGTGCAGGCTTCCAGGTTAGCAGCTTCTCTCTTTCCTTTGACTAGAGATGGTTCCATTCTCATCTGTCTACTTACCCAGGAGCTGACAGGCTGGAGTGGTGGCTTATGGGGAGGATAGATTATGTGTCTCCCTTTCTTCTTAAATTGATCTGTGCTTCCACTGCAATACAGATCCTGCTATTTCTGCTTCTCTTCAAGGGGAGCTGCTGAGTCCTGCAATTGTTGCTGGAAGTGGTCCGTGCTGACCACAGTGGGTAATGCTTGGAGTTCTAGGGGTGAGCAGAAGAGTGAATGTTTGTTCTGTCTTTGCACAGTCAGTGAATTTTGCAATATTCTGGACACTAGCTAGTAAACAAGGCATAGAATGGCCAAGATGGCCATCTTGGCGTCATTGTAATGTTTTTTTATTTTTTTTGAAGTGCCATGGGTCCTCTTGAGTTTTATCTGGATGGCTTTCAGGGTTTGGCAGTAATGACATGTACTTCCACGTCAAAAGAAATTCAGGAGTATTGCTGCGTCGTGTCTTTGCTGACTCTGCAATGCAGCAGTATTGGGCTGTGAGCCCAAATCGTGGTGGGAAGATACAAACCTTCTGACTTCTGACCTAGAGGTAAGAAGAACCAAATGGACAAGACCTACAGCAGAAAAGAGATAATCACAGAGAAATGCAAATTTTAGATGAGGAGATAGAACTTTTGTTCTTTTGCTCCAAGTATTTAACAAGAGGGCTATAATTAGGCTAGAATTATCTTTATGGATTCAGTACTGGCAGGCTAAAATTCAGCTGCCTCTTAATCAGCATGCGGTATCTTCACGGTCTTTCACGCTTGAGTCAAACCTCACTTTCACTCTTTGTGCAATGCCATCGTGTAGAGGTCTGCACAATACATAACCATGCAGGAAAATCTCTTTCCTGCTTGTTCTTCAGCGGTGTGTGGTTCCTCGTAGGTTGATTTGTCTTCATTTCTCTTATGAATATTTTGCCAGTTCTGCTGTAAGTATCTGCAAAATATCTAATTATAGAATTAGAACTGTGTTAGTGTTTGGGATTTTTCAGTTGTTTATGATCCTGTTTCAAATGTCATGAGAGCCACAGAATTCACAAAGTTCTGCGGCAGCAGGAGAGGTCACATTTCATGCAACTTAGCCTTGGAGACAGCTTTCTCCAATGCAAACATGTCTTCTGAGAGCAGGGTTGGACAAGCCAGGGGGTAAATTCTTGTGGGTTGGCACTGGCATTAGGACATGTTGCTTTTAGTGGAAATAAGATGTTTGTAGTAAGGGTTAACATAGAATTTAATGTTTTACGTTCCAGTAAGCTAAAAAGTAGTGTTTGAAACTACAGGGGGCCTTCTCCTTAGGATTTTACATGTGGTATTTCATTTATTAGCTGCTGTGTGCTAAGAGGACTTTTTTGTTGCTTATTTGTTTTCCTAATGAGGAGAAGGGTGAACGTTGTGTAACTTCTCAGGCAGCAGCAATTATGCAACTGATCCTGTTACTGTGGAGCCGAAGTCCTTCCTAGTCCCTGAGCACCAGCTGCTTGTGTTCTGGTTGCTGCTTTTTTTCCCTTTTCCTTTTTTCCCTCTTGCTGCCGCCCCCCCCCCCCCGGCCTTTGTTTGTGCACAAGTTTTTTTCTTTCCTGTGTTTCTGTTTCTTTCTCCCTCCAGTGCCAGTGAGATAGTGGCTCATTTGGGTTTATTCTTCAGTTCAGTGTGCTGCAAAATCAAACTGCCCTTGTATATCACGCGAAGTATGAAATTTATAGAGAAATGAATTTTTTTCATGAAAAAGAATTTCCTGATACTTTATGGTTATATAAGAAAAGGCATTTGCTTGAACCTAAATGAAATGTTAGTGCAAATAGCCTTTGCAGCTAAGGTCAAAAGTTATGTAAAGGTCAAAAAGCATGTAAAAAGCTGTTTGGGTTTTTTTCCTTTCTTCAAAGGGTGGGCTTGAGAGAAATTTTAATTCTCCCTCTTTGGCCTCCAGGGATCACCAAATAAAATGTAGTACTCCTGTGTATGAGATGAGGTAGTTGTAAATCTCATGCTTTTACAGCAAAGTGATCTCACTGCAGTGTAATAAAGGCAGTTGGTATACTGTAAAAATGCTGTACATCTTACCCTGTTCACACTTCACTTTCTGTTCACAGTTTTATGTCATGCTGTTTCCATTTCAGATTACATGGCTTCCCATGAGCTTAAGTGACTGTAGACAGGCTGTTTTGATCTGTGATAAACATTCAGAAACCTGCCTGTACAACACTGGGTGATGGGACAAGAAATGGTAAACTTTTAGACTGCAGCACTGTTCTCTGCTTACAGGTGAACTGAGTATACCGTATACAAGTCCCAGTAGAGGAGAAATAATAGTTGATCTGTGATACCACACTATTTGCTATACTGCTTGCATTTCCATGTGAAATGTGATCTGTGTCAGTCATAAATAGGCTCTAGTGCTTGGTGTCCTATACCAGGAAATAAATTGGGGATAAGGATTTAAGGTTCTTGTTTAGCGTAAGACTTACAAACTATACAAGTTATAGGTAATGCAAAGGATGCATTTTCTTGCTCATGGTGTTTGTACTGTGGATCAGGTATTTGGGGAGATGGCAAGTTGTCTTAGGATTTGTAAAAGTACTGTAATTTGTAAGAAATTGTGGTCCTTTTGGTCTGAGCTATTATGTTGGAATTTCTTTTCCTTCAGTGACAGTATGCCTCAGTCTGCTTTAGATAGACTAGGCGTACAGATTTTTCTCTTTTGCGTGTGTAACGTGTATACTTAAATCCTGTCTACTCATGCATGACCCCCTGAATTTTTCATGGGAGGAACACTGGCTTCTGGTTTAGAAGATACTGTGTTTCTGAAGTATAGCCTTACCTAGCTATGCATATTCAATTCATTTTTGATAGCCATGTTTGTCACAGTTACTTGATTATTTCCATTGTTGATGAAGACTCTGCTTAGCGTTCATACCTCAGCCCTGCAATTCTGGTACTACAAATGCAGTTGTACTTTATCAGAGCTCCTGATATAGGGGGAAGCCCAGAAAGTAAAGATGAGGAAGGAAGGATTGCAAAGGTTTTTCTGGGAAAATACCCCCAAACCAAGAAAACAGCTGAATATCATGGCTAGCTCTTTGTCAGCATGGTGGTGGGGATGCCCTGGTCTAATGTAGAGTTCCCAAAAGTAATGCTTGTATAAGGCCCATAACTAAATTGAGAATTTTGAAAACACTCTTCAGACCTTCTTGGCTGAGGTGTTCTGTGATCCCAATCCCAGAGTTCTTCTCAGTGACCTCCAAACTTCTCCAAGCTGCATTTCTGTGGCTTTTGGGAACTGTCATTTCTGGCCGTGAAATGGGTGTGGTTGGTTGGGTTGTTTTTCTTTTTTTTTTTTTTTAATAGAGTAATGGAAGGAATTTGGAAATCAGTCTGTAACTTACTAGCTAACTTGTAAAGGTCGTAGAAGGCCTGCCTGAAAACACTTTGGAAAACATCAGGTTATGACCCTGTATAAAGCATCTTTTTGTCAGATTTGTGTGTGTGGTATTTCCAGGTACCAAAACAAACACTTGAAGGACAGTGAAATGGAAGTCAACACACACGGTTTAACCTGGACTTGAGAAGTATGTCAGATGCTTCTTGAAATACAAAGCTGTTAGTTCAGGAATTTGCCCAAGAACTTACTTGAATTCCAGAATAATAGTGATTTCTTTAAAAACATACAGTGGAGTGATTTATAAGGAATATATGTATGTCCTGTCTGCTGCAGGGAAAAAAGTGATTATTTGAAAAAGTGTGTGAAAAGCCCAATTCCATCAAAATAGCTACCACACAAGTATTCGTTTATCATGATTATTTTAATGATGTTGGCAGCAAGCCAAATGTGACATTTCCTTACAGAATTGTTAGGAATCTACAGTAAGCAAATTATGATTAGCTGGTGTCTTTAATGATATTTTTCAAACTAACTGTACGGTAAGGACACTTTTTTGTTTTTCCTGAAAAATAAATCTGAACAGAAATAAACAACAGTTTAAATAGTGTTAACAGGCAGCTTTTATACCTCCACCAGTTTTTAGCTTTCTTTTTACTTCATTTTCGCTTATTTCTTATGTAGTAGAATGGGAATGAAATTTTATGGTATTGGGTTGGTTTTGTTTGTTTTTTTTCATTATGGACTTTTTTTTTTTGGTACGCTTTGGTTATGGCATAAACAATTTTAGCCAGAATAATGTGTTTTCTGATTTACTCTGATATTTCTAGTGCAGAATTTTTTGAGTAGTATTAACTTTATGTTTTGGGTTTGAGTAGTGGGGGAGGGGCTGCAGGGGTGGCTCCTGTGAGAAGCTGCCGGAAGCTTCCCCGTCTCTGAGCGGGGACCTGCCGCTGGCCAAGGCCGAGCCCATCAGTGATGGCAGTAGCGCCTCTACCCAGATACTGAGGTCAGTGAGGAAGGCGGGGGAGGCGGTGGGCCGGCGGAGGGGATGGCCCTGCAGCCCCTGGTGAGAGGGCAGGCTGTCCCCCTGCAGCCCATGGAGGGGAGCGGGGGAGCAG
>JAVKLA010000007.1:23957694-24011186 GCA_034782735.1 Sagittarius serpentarius | reverse complement strand
CCCACTGGGTGGGGGGGGAGCGAGTGAGCGGCTGCGTGGTGCTGTGTTGCTGGCTGGGGTTAAACCACGACAGGCAGCTGTAACGATCTGTCCTTATGACCACTTTCATGAGGGTCCTCCCCTTTGCTGTTGAGTGTGAAGGTGTCTATGTTTTGAGTGTTGGCATGGGACTTGGCTTGTTGTCTCAGAGTGGGATATCTTACTGTTTTTTTCTTTTTTCCTTTTTTTTCCTTTTTGTTTTCTTCTCTAAACATGATTAATTGTTGATAATATAAGCTACATCATTCACATTGTTTTAGCCTGGTTATAATAGGGATTGCCTGCTCAAACAGCATGTCTGACATTACACGTGAGAAGTAGAGGTTTCACCTGGTTACAGTGCTTATCTGTTCTTACACAAATTTCTGGAACTTGGAGACAGGACATCATCTGTGCAGAATTTTGTGCCCTGAATCCTGCTTTCTTAAAGAGTCATAAAGCAGAGACATTTGTAATGTAAATCACTACCTGTAAGATCTTCCCCCTCGACCTCCAGAAATCATTGTGTTTAAGGTGTGGTGGTGTTTCCTCCCAGCCCCCACGTGGTATCATCTTTCTAGTGTTGCTTTCTTTCCAAGCTGTGTTACACTTGCTCTCGGAGACAGCAATAACACCGAGTTATGGATGGTCATATTCTAAGTTGAAGACGGACAGAGTAATAGTTGGTGAAATTTTTTTAAGCAGTCTGTGGTGACAAGTGTTGGTAGACTTCTGTGTGTCATTTTTGCTGTTTTCTACTGTGAACCTCTGGGGGCGATCTATGAGAAGGTGAAGTGTGTGCCTTAATGCATTTCCTTCTTCATCTTTCTGGAGCCTGCGGAGGTTAATGGAAGTATGCATTCATTTGGAAGTATGATGAGAATGCCAGTAGCTGGATTTAAAAACAAAAAGCTGAAGAATCCATACATAATACCTGTGAGGAGAAGAAAGTACCCAGGTTGCTAGAATTGTGAACTTTATTGATAAAACCAGATGTGGTTGCCTTGCTTGTGCCTGTATTCAGGTTTATAATGCTAAAGCTTGGTTTAGCGGAAGTAGCAAATAAGAAACAGTAAAGAAAGAGAGCTTTGGAGGGAGCCAGAAACTGAAGTGCTCTACCTGAGTGTTTTCTGTGGGTTTTTTTTTTGTTTGTGTATGTGTTATGTTGTTTTTTTAAACAAATGAGGCTGACCCTTCTGTGGGCTTTTAAGGTGTTTTGTTTGTCAGAGGGAAACATCTGGCTCTTTCAGCCTGATCCTACTGTTAAAATAGTTGGAGGTACTTAGACAAGGTATTGCCCACACTTGTATTTCTTTTCTCAAATTCTATGTACAGCAGAAATATATTGTTACCTAACTTATTTCTCATCGCTGTAGACAGTGTGAATTCAGATACTGGCTCCTGCTCATACATGGTCCTGACCTCTTGCTTCAACTGGCTAAAGATGGGCTTTGTCTTCATGTCCCTTGTAGTGCGTCTGAAGGTACACCAGTGATCTGGAGAGAGCGTGCTAAGCACACATCTCTACTTAGAAAAGGCAGAAATTGGGCTTGGGTCATGTAATGTTTATGATCCCTTTGATTTCTTTCAGTTAGAAGCAGGATTTTATCTCTGTCAGACATGGAATAAGTACTACCACTCAATTACTGTAATTCCTAGCAACAACTGTTCTGGGCTTCAACACTAGTGCCTTGTTCAGCTCCCACTGATGTGCATTTTCTTTGTATGTAATGTCTTCCTCGACTTCTCTCTGATATAACATGTGAGTTTTGTAACTTCTCAAAACATGGAAACAGGTAGGAAAATGGCTGGTTAGGTCTGAATAGGTTTCTGTTGAATACCTGTGGTGTGTAGCACAGAAGAAACCTGATGCTATTTTAGGGCTTTCATTTTTTATATTCTGATGGCACCAGTATGGTATGTGTATACTTAATAACCACAGTTTATCCACGGGAGAATACTTGCAAAATACCTTAAATGAGGGGAATGCAGCGTTTGTATTTCTTTTTCAGAAATGAGATGTACAAAAAAGCAGATTTTTATGGTGTTACTTTATCAATTTGCTTCTTTGCAGGAACCAAGTGGTTTGTGATTGCTGAGATTTGCTATTCAGCACTTTTTGTTGGATGTCTGGTGAGGATAGCAATCCAATTTTATTTGATTTTTTTAAACTGTAGAAACAGTGCCTAGAAGTACTGAGATATTCAGTCAAAATAAAAATAGAAACCTAACTAAAACCCCTGGTAGAATACCTGGTGGGATGCAGGAGCGCAAATGTTTTATGTTATAGCGAGCAAATTATTTAAATGACAAGGACAAAGAAGTAATGGCAGCTAAGAGAAATTATTCAAATCATACATACATATTATTAGAAATTGATTTAAACTTATCAGCATCAATTCTGAAGAAGAATGTTTGGATAAGGAGTAGTCAAATTTCATCTTAACAAAAATAAGTTTATAATAAAAAAAAATACATTTATTATAATGTATATGCTGGCCCAAAGTATTATACAATTAAAAAAACCAAAAGCTTTTATTCATCTGATGTAAAAATATTTTTTATAATCTTATGTAATTATACAAACTACATAAATAAATAAACTCTTCCAGAAATGCCTGTAGACTGGGACTTGTCTGAAAAAGAAAATGTCTGTTAAACTTGCTGGTAACTGCTGTGAAGTGTCACTTACGTTTTTATTGGTCATGCTCAAGCTGGCCACCCTAATATTACGTTTTGGAAAACATAGTTGCTAATGACATGTTCTAATTTTTTGAACCAAAGGAAGCCCTTCAGTGCAGCAGGGAGCTTTATGTAAGCCATGGGTGGGGGTGTGTTTGGTGACTGAAACTTGTTTTCTGAATGACACTTCATTTCTGGAAAATAATAGATGTGGCAGCTGCCAGAGTTCAGTGGTAGGTCATGAAAATGAAGTGACTCAGAGCTGGGAGCCAGCAGCGTGGCTTCTCAGTTGTGCTGGCATCTGCTGAATCACCCGCTGCCTGTAGGTACATCAGTGCAGATGTATTCTGGTGGATGAGAAATCATGAAGGTATTTGTTTTGCACAGCAAGTGGAAATATGGCAACTTTGTTATGTTACTTGTCATTTACTTTTTCATGAGGTAATTGCCGCTTGGAATCATAGAATTGCCTAGATTGGAAAAGACCTATAAGATCATCTAGTCCAATCGTTAACCTAGCACTGACAAGGCCCCCACTAAACCATGTCCCTAAGCACTACATCTACATGACTTCTAAAAACATCCAGGGCTGGGAACTCTACCACTGCCCTGGGCAACCTGTTCCAATGCCTAATGACCCTTTCAGTAAAGAAATTCTTCCTAATATCCAATCTAAATCTCCCCTGGATCAACTTGAGGCTGTTTCCTCTTGTCCTATCGCTTGTTACTTGGGAGAAGAGACTGACCCCCACCTTTCTACAACCTTCTTTCAGGTAGTTGTAGAGAGCAATAAGGTCTCCCCTCAGCTTCCTTTTCTCCAGGCTAAACAATCCCAACTCCCTCAGCTGCTCCTCAGAAGACTTGTTCTCTAGACCTTTCACCAGCTTTGTTGCCCTTCTCTGGACACGCTCCAGCACCTCAATGTTGTTCTTGTGGTGAAGGGCCCAAAACTGAACACAGTACTCAAGGTGTGGCCTCACCAGTGCCAAGTACAGGGGTAAAATTACTTCCCCGGTCCTACTGGCTACAGTATTCCTGATAGAGGCCAGGATGCTGTTGGTCTTCTTGGCCGCCTGAGCACACTGCTGGCTCACGTTCCAGCCACTCCTCCCCAAGCCTGTAGCGTTGCCAGGGATTTTTGTGACCGAAGTGCAGAACCCGGCATTTGGCCTTATTGAAACTCATACAGTGTGTCTTGGCCCATTGATCTAGTCTGTCCTGATCCCTCTGTAGAGCCTCCCTACCCTCAAGCAGATCAATACTTCCACCCAGCTTGGTGTCATCTGCAAACTTACTGAGGGTGCACTCGATCCCCTCGTCCAGATCATTGATAAAGATGTTAAACAGGACCGGCCCCAATACTGAGCCCTGGGGAACACCACTCATGACCAGCCACCAACTGGAATTAACTCCATTTACTGCTGCTCTCTGGGCCGGGGCTTCCAGCCAGTTTTTAACCCAGCGAAGAGTGCATCCATCTAAGCCATGAGCAGCCAGTTTCTGCAGGAGTGTGCTGTGGGAAACGGTCTTACTAAAGTCCAGATAGACAACAACAACATCCACTGCCTTTCCCTCATCCACTAAGCGGGTGCCCATGTTGTAGAAGGAAATCAGGTTAGTCAAGCAGGACCTGCGTTTTGTAAACCCATGCTGACTGGGCCTGATCATCCGGTTGATACACTTTTGAAATGGTCATGAGAAGACACCTAATATGAAATGGGTAGTTTGGTTCTTTGCTGCACTTCTCTTCCGTTGTGGGTTTCAGCAGCCTCTGGATAGCGTGATTTGTAAATGGGAAAGCCGTTAGCCAGAGAGCAAGGTGCCGCATGTCTTCTCACTGAATGTCTGGAAAGGTGCAGTCTGGTTCAGGGTGAACTTAATATTCCTTTCTTCACCCTTTCATTGGACAGAGGTGGGTAAGGAAGCCTCTAGGCAGTGCAGCCATGGAGTTCCTTATGTGCCTGAGTGCCACCAGGAGGTCCATTGTCCCTGTGGAAGGTCAGGAGCCTAGTTCGGATGGAGAGAGGGTGAATGGCCTAAGAAATCTTCTAGGAAAGGTAAATTTGAGTTGTTTGGAAAACATAGATCCTTTTCTCAGGAACGAAGAGGAAGGGTTTTGTTGACAGCTTTTAACATGCCAGTATATTTCCCAGAGGCGTTTCTCCTTCACAGTAGAGACTCGGTTCACTGGGAGGTAACCAAGATATGCCACCCCCTTGGCACTGACCGGAAAGAGTTCTTTCTCAGAACTTGCAGCAGGGCTTTTTTTTCCTGAGTGTAGCCGAGTTGGAGGACGTACACTAGCTGCCATTTCTGCTTGGGATGTTTCTGAGCCTTCACTGGGCTGGGGGATGTGAGGAGAATGGTGTCACTATTGGCTTTGCAGCCACTTTTGGTAATTCAGCTGATGGCCACAGGGAGAATTTAAGTTTGGGCAATACTAAAGATTGGTTGATGTAAGTAAAGTAGGAGTAGTTTATTTTTGGCACCAAGGAAAGCATTTAGTTCTTGTTAACAATGTTTAAACAGCACCTCCTGCCCCCAGTGTTAATTGGTTTTGAGACAGCAAGTCAAAACAACTCATTTCGTGCAGATGCTTTTGATGTATTTCTCAAGCCATTGTGACACTAACAAACTTAAAATATGGAAGCAGGATAAATGTAAGGGAGGCAAGACTTAGAGACGAGGCATTCCAGGTGTATGGTGGGAATACAGATAAACTGGGTGGTTCAGGTCCCAAAAGACCAGGTTGGAGGCATGGTTCCTTGATGCTTCCACAACATTCATTCTTCTTACTGCACCTAGTTTCTGTTAGATCAAGTAAATAACACATATGAAAGAGGATTGCAGGCTGTCTTCAGGGTTTCACTTCCTAATGGTGTTTTTTTACAAATTTAGCTGGAGAAGATGCTGATACTACCCTTTGATTTCTGCTCAAGTGAGCTTGTGGGTTTTGAGTACTTGCAGTGTAACTGGTCATTTGAGCTTTGCAAATATAGTAAGTGTTAATTAAGTTTGGCTTAATTGCAGTCTGATCTGATTTGGAGACCATACCCGAGACTTCTGTTGTCTGTGTTTAAAAATAAAAATCTATCATTTTGAACCTGAGAGGTTGTTGGTGATATAAAGTTCTTAATAGAGTGAAATGCATTTGAAGGTAGCAGAAACTACTATTTCCTATTTGTGTTGAGGTTTACTAGCTAGTCCTAGTAGCTGTTCCTATGACAAAAGGATCATTCGTTTATCCTTTTAGTTTAAATAGTTACTCGCTTCTGTAGAGGTAAAAATAAATGTACTCACCCTACTTCTTGCATTTCTGAGTTTTGCAGTCCAGTTTCTACTGTTTCACGTTGTGCACACACAGAGTATTTGGTACTGGCTGCTGACTCATTATTATTCCCCACAAACAATTGCATGACGGTGAGATGGAAGTGAGGGGAGAGAAGATGGGTAGAAGCGGAGGAGGAAGGCTTTCCACGGGCACATCGTGTTGAATAAGGCGAGGATACTGTAGGGTGGTTCTCTGGGCTTGATGATTCTGCGTGGCAGCATGGGCCTGTGGTATGTCACCCAGGCCTGGTATCAATCTGGACTTTCTTATTGGCAAAGAAGCATCTAAGATACCACATATGATATGCATCATGGGCATGGACGCAGTGACACACACGAGGCTGAATTCTAGGGTATCTGCTGGTCTGAGTTTATCTAACTTTATTAGTTGCGGTGACCATGGCAGGTGGGTCGCTGGAGCTAGTCTCCTGAGAAAATAATTGTTAAGTGGATGCTCTGTGGCCTGTGAGTAGGAGAGGTAGATGAGTTGAAATAGCTGTTCAGAATGCTAGTGGGGTGAGCGCATGAAGTGCCTGTGTGGATGGATCCCTCTGGAAATTGAACTCGCTAGCCCGTCGTCCTGTATTCTGGGAGGTGTTGTTACCAATTTCATAGATAAAAATAGGAGTATTCTTTCTAAAAGCAGGCTTCATTCAACAAGCAAGGGCCCTTAATCCTACAACAAAATAAACAGGGTTTAGAAACTCCCGAGAGTCTCAAATGGCATACTTTAATTGACTTCCGTTCCCTGTCCTAGGAGTAGCAGAGGGTTTTATGGTCATGAAGGATGGAGTTAGAAGAGAAATTCTTGCTTTAGCAGTTAATGCTGAACTCTTGAATTTGCCAGCAAGTTACTTAAGTTTTTAGTGCATACAACAATGTTGTAACAAAATGTTATTAAGTGCTACAACATCTCTCTGAGCAAGTTTGTTGCATTAGTGCCCTCTCTATCATAGAGCCTTTCTAAGGTACCTGATACTGTGCTGGTTTTTTTTTGACTTGTGTCAATTCCGCCTCCCCCACATCTTCCCTGCTCCTTTTAATGTGCAAGATAATAAAACAACAAACCATGTGAATGATATTATTACTTTAGGTATGCCTGTATTGTGTAGTGCACCATAGTGTAGGAACGCCTGAACTACTTGTGCCGAATGGGTCTTACTGGAAATCAGAGGCAAAATAATGGTCTGCCGTCTCATGGCTAATTAACCAAGGTGCAGCATTTCACCGAGGTACCTAGTTGTTTGCCAGGTCCAACAGTGAATAGCGCTAGTTTTGCTGCCTCTGCTACCTGGTTTGGATTAGCTGGAGAATCTCGTCATGATGAATTCATGGAGTCATGCTGAAGTGAGTGCAGACTCAGTGCCCCTTGTTGGCTTGTGTGTGTCCACTTGCAAATTCAAGACAAGCGTTTTAAAACTCTGAAAAAAGAGGCAGAAAAACTAGGGGAGAGGCCAGGGAAAGCTAGGTGCATTCATTTAGCTTCACAGTTGCCCAGCTGGGTTGGGGTCAGTCCAGCTTAGTTCTTATTCCCCTACTGTAATGATGAAAAAATCACTCAGTTCCTCAGAGGGATGCACTTGCTGATCACAGGCTGTCAGTGCATTAATTACTGGGCTTACAGTTTATAGTAACTCTTTTAGCAGTTCATGTGCTCTCAGTGAGTATCACTTAATTGGGAAGATAATGCTTGTTTAAGCTCAGTGCTGTGTGTCGATTTCTAGTTTGCGACAATCCTTTTCCAGGAGCTATTTAAAAGATTTCTTGGGTTTATGAAAGTCCAGTTGTCATAGGAGTGACTGCTCTTGCATTTCAAAACGGCAAAGCTCTGTGATTTTATTGTCACATTTATATTCTAACCTTTTTCCCCTTTTACTTTACCTAGTGAAAGAACAGCTTTGATGCTGAAGAGAAACCTCGGAAAGGAATGGGCCCTGTTTTCTTGAAGCTGTTTGCCCTGATCCCAGGAATGCTGTAGAGGTTAGTGATGTGGATGCTTAAGAGCTTTTGTGGAAATTGCCTTTTGATTTGTAATTGCCACACTCTTTGATAAATTCTGTGTGAAGCAGTTAATTTGCCTGTCACAGAGAGTTAATTCAGGCAGTGTCTGAACACGGTCAGTTTAAAATGGCACTACCCAAATGAACTTTAGGGTTTTGTTTGTCTGTGTAGATGCTGTAGAAATACATAGCTGGGTGGTCACAGCAAGTTGTGCGGTGCGATGCAATGCATGCTCAGAGTCAAGCTGCTTTAAACTTGGAGGTTTTAATTGATCACTTAAAAAAAAAAGTGAGAATCATCATAATACAGGAGATCACAACATGATTTTTTTTGAGTTTTTCAAGTCTCATTTTTACTTTGAGAGAAGAATACTGCTTTTCAGTAGAATGACAGGCTGGGAGAGGTCTATTCTGTATCCACACAAAGGTAATGTTAGCTCTACTTTTGCCTTGAGTGACTTGCATTTCAGTTTTATATCCTAGTTTCTTTGGATTATGTACAAGCTGGGTAGACTGCTTGCTGTGAGTGTTTTTTCCCAGCAGCTGTATAGTCCTGCTACAAATATTATGGCCTACAAGAGGTGGCTTCTTGCAAGTAGAATATTCAATCTAGTTTACTTTCGCATTTTTTGTAAAGCTAAAGAGGATTAAGTGGATTTATCACCTGATGGATTTCTTCTTAACTAGTGAAGTCAAAAAAGCTTGTATAACTATCATATTCGGTAACGCTTTGTTTTGCTGATGAAAAATGAATGTAGCAAGCAAAATCTGATGAAGCGGGGCACGGGGGAGGGGAGAAGAGGTAGGCATGTTGAAGTGCTCCTAAGCAAAGAAGTGAATTTCCATAGGAGCAGTTGAGTTAAAAATCTATTAAACCTGTCTGGTTACTGTAAAGGATTTCTAATCTTTGTTAGCTTACTTTAAAAGCATAGATGTGTATGGTGTGGCCACTGAAGAGTGATGTCCAAGCTTTGCTAGGACACCCTTTAACATACAGACCCTTTTGGAGCAAAAAGTAAAAAACTGAAAAAAAAAAATGCTACAGTACCTCACAGACACAGAAAGTGAAGAGGTGACCCAGTGGAACAAGACCATTAGTACAAGGAAGTGCTAGTTGGCACCACTCTTTGAGCTTAACAACTGTTCTTGTAAGTGGTACCGTTTCTTATGGAGAGCTTTACTTATTCATGTGTTAACACCATCTTTGTCTTATCTGGTATAAAACTGGGAGTTGTAAAATGTTCAAGGGGAGGTATCACTTCTAATTTAACAAAAGCACACAGAAAGACAAAAACCCCAAAACTCATCCTTCTGTATGAAATCCTGCATTCCAACATCAGTGCTTTCATTCATTTCTATGCTGCTTCTTTAGTCTCCAGTGTTTTATTCATTAACGAAAAAAAAAAAAATCTGTCCACAAGGAGGTCTGATAGAAATGTGCCTTTTTTAACGTTCATAGAAAATACCTTGCTCCCTTCAATCTTTTGTGTTCAGATTTTATTTTTTTAAAATATATTCTACTTTATGGAGAACAAAAAAAGATGAAAGGCTTATCTCCTCTTTTGTTAGTCTCCCTCTTGTCTTAGTAAAAGCAGTTAGTTTCAAGCAGACTGTTGAATGCAGACTGTTTTGTGATTCTGAAGATCTGTGGTGATCTGCAGTTCAGATACTTACACGCAGGAAATACTTCCTTGGCACTTTATGCATCCTGTTCTTCCAGTTCCGAGGACATGCAAGAACTGGCAGACCTTATTGGCTTGGGTTTAGTGCTGCTGCGGTTATAGTACTTTCTAACCCGAGCCTGCCGTATTTGATTTGGACTCTCTGTGGGGCAGTGTTGAGTTTCTCTCCAGCTGTGGCATGAGTTACCTGCAGCTACATGGATAATAGCAGAAGTTGTGATGCAGTTTATAAACACATAGAAGGTAATGAGATAAGGGAAGACAGCCAACTAACATGAATTTGTCAGGGAGAAGATTATATCAAGCTGATTAGTTTGCTTCCTTGACAGATGGATTGGATTACTGCATAAGGGAGGGAAGGGATAGAAGTGATACAACTTGAAGTGTATAAGGTTTTGAAGGATATTTGTTTGAATCTAATACATGTAGGTTGTGGTTTTTTTTTTTTTTTTTAAATGGGATCTTCCTTAAATCACTGTACTGCAGGAGCAAAATTTACTAAAAATGGTTCAGAGGAGCAGTTAACAGGGATTTGGGATCACCTGGAAAGGCTTTTGAAGTAGGCTTCCTTACTAGCCTGCTGTACCTGGATTTGTCAATAATGGCATCCGTGATTTAGGTGGTGGAGTAGTCTGCAAAATGTGCAGATGATGTCAGTTTGGGAGTAGATGGTATGGGCAACACAAAGAGTTTATATTAAGGTATTTGACTTTGTAATTGAGGAAGCTAAGTGTTTGCATGTGTTCGTTTGGCCTGACTCACCCAGTATTTATTTGCTATACCATAGTAACTCAGTCAGTGTACGTAACCTAAGTATATTGAGCTTACTGAGTTGAAGGGCCTCTTTGAACACTTTTGTTTGTGGTACTTTCCTGTCCTTTAGTAAAATTACAGTGCTGAAACCTAGTACTTGAATGGAAGCCGTTATTACCTTAAAAAATGGTATATCTGGATTTCAGGTCTTGGGACACCGCTGAGTTACATATGTGGAAGGTTAGCAACACTCTTGGAAAGTCCCAGGGGTTTCCTTTTGTGCCAGAGGGGAACAGGAGGTTAGGCACTGTGGAGTAGGCTGCTGCTCTTGCAGGCAGTGCCACCTCCCTGCCTTTCCACCGACGTCATAGCAACACGTCCAGTTAGGCAGCTGAGACGAGGGCTGCCTCCCTCTGTTTGGTCTTTGTAATGCAGCTAAAGCAGCTGGTCTGGACTCTGAAAGCAGGCTGCTCCTGCAGCCCCATTTCTCTTTTTGCATTTCTGTGTGCACAGTCCAAACTATATGCTGCTGTCTGAGTGGCTCTTTGAGGTTCAGGAAGGATGGAGGGGTGGAGGGGCAGGGAGAAGCAGTGCTTCAGGTGTTCATGATATGGATTATTATTTGGCTTGTTGAAGACATGCATGAGGGAAAAATAACTTCTGTATTCTTTCTGCTAGGTTGCTGGAGGAGTTATCGCTGCTTCCCTCAGCACCTCAAGCCTTTTCCTTGCAGGACTTTGCCCTAATGTTTTACTTGTACTACTTCCTTTAGTCTGCCACAGAGAGATAACGTATGAGTAGGGAGAAGTGACAGTATTTTTTAAGAACTTTTGTAGAATAAGATATGAAATGTGGGAAAAACTGTTGTCTGGGATGGTGTTAGAGAAGTCTGACATACTGCTTTGTTTTAAGCTCGCTGAGGTAGAAAGGGATGTTTTCATGCTGTGCTTTTGCATACACAATGCACTTCCCATATTTGTCAGGTTATCATGAAAGATTAATTTGCTGGCTCCTTTAGAGGTAAGCACTAATATTTCACACTGGATCAATAATTTTTGCTAGTGATAGATTAATGCCTGAAACTCCCTTTGACATGTTCCCATCTATGGGTGATGCCATAGTCTTACGGATGTGAAACACAGCGAAAAAATTATCTCTATTGAGGTTAATTCTGTGGAGATGCTGCTCTCTGGTTCTGTAATCCCTACTACTGTTTTCCTGACTTCTTGGAGTATGGCTCTCGCTCTTTGGTATCCTAGCAAATGTTTTTCTATCAAAACTACAAATTAAGTTGATAATAGATACACCTTAGCAGCACACACCTGGTGCACCAGTGGTGTAACTGGAATAGCAAAAATGCTGTGAAATTTTCATGGCCCATCTTACCTCAAAATAGAGGGTACTGGAAGAGCTACTACCGATAAGTGATAGCCTGTGAAAGGCAAGCCTTAGGCAGTCCCTTGGAAAGACTCTAGGTCCCATGAATTGAAACAACTTGGAGGCACAGTAAACCTAGGTTTAGAGCTTTCTCTTGTTTGATTATAACTTCAAAAAGCTGCCTGGGAGAAATCTCAAAGATATGTTCCTGCATATGGAAGAATAACTGTTCAAAGTGCTGGAAGAAAAAAAAAAAAGGGCAGAAAATTTAAAGTTAGAAAAACCCACATTGCACCTGATCTAGATTCTGGTAAGAAGTGTCTCTTGTGCTACTTTTATTTTTCGAGAATAATTAGTTCTATTGTAACTGAAATGTAAACAAATTTACTTGTCTATGAGATAAAAAAAGCAGGAAGAATGTCATCTTACAAATTCATTTGTAAGTTGTGATCATCATTCTCATTTGCAGTGACAGTGTTGCAGACCAGATGTCTTTACTTGAGCATACATTTTTTTACCTCGTTTGGCTGCTTGTGTGATTTTGATTTATTTTTGTAAAGCAGCTGTTATCAGGTACTGTGGCCTGGGCATTGTAAGGCAGAAGGAGGAGTCCCTTCCCTTCAGCTTCCCTGTTCCTCCCCTTCCCGCATCCCCGTGCTCGCCGGGAGGGACCAGCTGCGCTCCACAATCAAACCGGCCTGGGCACTGGTACAGCCGGCGCTGGGGGATGGCAGCGCAAAGCTCGGGAGGGTCCGCCTGACTGCCGGAAGGATGTTTACTAACAATGGGCTGGCAGTGGCTTGTAGGCAGAGGACCTTGACATCTGCTGTTAGTAATATCTTACAAGGAGAGGATTTGAAAGCTAAGATGCTTGCCCTGAACTTCAAGAATTCGAGGTAGGATGAGACCTAAATGAATACAAACTACTCATATTTCTTTGCNNNCGCCCCCCCCCCCCCCCCCCGACTAACGTATAATTACATGACTAACTTCTGTGAAGTTGTACTTCTTGTTACCAGACTCTTCTGGAGTTGTACTTGCTGTTATAAAAAGGAATTAAACCAAATGACAAGCTGAGATTTAGTCAAAGTATGGTGATATTTTGAATAATGTAAGTAATGTAACTGTGCATAACTTCCTGTGTTTAGGATGTTGGCTGTACAGAAATAAGTGAAAAATAGGTAGGTTACATTTGTCATTTCACCTAAGGAAAAAAAAATGATTTTCGTTTATGTGCGTAGTTTTCAAAATACAGCTAATACAAGCCTGTTCTCAAGTGCGGTAGTTCTGCTGTGAAGCAAGCTTGTTACTGACTTGCATTAGACAATGTTCTTGGAAATGTAACAAAGCTGGAGAAGAACCCATCATATTAAAATCATAATTTGCCTGTCTGAGTGCTATAGGCTTAATTTTTTCTCTTTGAATAAGAGAAGCTCACTTTTTGGAGATTTCTAGCTGTCCTATTTAATCGTGCAGTATACTACATAAAGTTCTGTTGAGAAGGCATTTATTCACTGGGAAATATAACTTTTGTTTTGGCATTATTGCCAAGCAGGAGTAGAACATGGGTAATGGAGAAGAAAACAAAAATAGTTTTGAAAGTAGTTGTGGTAAATAATACATACACCAACCCCATTACTGGCAGTAAAAAGTAAGCTAAGTAAACATGGATTTTTGAAAATGTTGCAGCTTTGTTCCTGTATGAGAGGCACCAACTTTAGTGTCCGAGAATATCTACACCCACTCTGGTCATTTAGTAAGTGTGCTAGTGAACACCAGAAAAAAAATTTTCAGCAGTGCTACGTACTTGATTGAAGAACTGGGGAGAACTGGAAGAAAGCATTCACTTGGGCAATTAATATCGCTTTAAAAGCCTGCAGTTTTAGTCAGCTTTGTAGGTTTGTGTTTGTGTTTTTTTGGTTTGGGGTTTGTTTGGTGTGGGGTGGCTTGTTTTTTCTTTTTTTTCTTTTTTTCTGTTTAATCCTTTATCTGACATGTTCACTGCTGGGGGATGGAAATCTTGTGGCTCTGATGGGGTACTTCTAAATCAGAAGAACTGTATCCTGCTTTGGTTCTGTCCCAGTTTTCCTCTGCAAGCCTGGTAGCCCTCTTGACAGACTCTACCCTGTCATTTGGGAGCAGCAGTGTCTCTTGCGTGTTAGTGGGGAGCTAGAGCTGTTTTCTGTAAGGAAAGTTTCACAATCAGCTATTTTGTCTGTTCTCTCCACTCTCTGCAAGGCTCCTGAGAACTGTCCCTATGTGTAATGTGGGGAGGCTGTTTCCAAAGCCAGGGCTGGGAGCCCAAGGTGAAGTCTAGCTCTGCCTGAAGTCCTCAGGGCACAGTGTGGTGTTTGAAGGCTGAAGACAGACTGAGAAGGGTGGATCTGCAATTTGTGACTGTCATTCCCAAAGGATCTTCTGCCACCCAGCAGAGAGGGGGCAGGGGAGGAGGAAGAGGAGCAGAAGAGAGGGAAGGTGAGAAGGAAAGACAGTGCTTTCCCCCCATCATTACAATACTTGCTTAGTTACATGAAACATAGGAATCTTACTGGTTTTCCCAGTGGCAATGCATCTGCTGGAGCAATGAAGCTGGTGAAGAGTCTAGAGAGCAAGTCTTAGGAGGAGTGGCTGAGGGAACTGGGTTTGTTTAGTCTGGAGGAAAGGAGGCTGAGGGGAGACCTTTTCTCTACAACTACCTGAAAGGAGGTTGTAGAGAGGTGGGGGTCAGTCTCCCAAGTAACAAGCAATAGGACAAGAGGAAACAGCCTCAAGTTGCGCGGGGGAGGTATAGATTAGATATTAGGAAAAATTTCTTTACTGAAAGGGTTGTCAAGCATTGGAACAGGCTGCCCAGGGAAGTGTTTGAGTCACCATCCCTGGAGGTATTTAAAAGACGTATAGATGTGGCACTAGGGACATGGTTTAGTTGTGGACTTGGCAGTGTTAGGTTAATGGTTGGACTCGATGACCTAAAAGTTCTTTTCCAACCTAAATGATTCTGTGATTCTATGCTGTATGGTATGCAGCACCTGGGTCGGGTGGAGCTCGGTGGATGTCTTTGTACTGTCCTAGTTTCAATGTAGGGGAACCTAATCTAAGAAAAGTCAGTTTGAGAGTAGTCCATTAGATGCCATTGTCCATGGTGTCCAGCTTCCCCGTGGTGTTTATAGAGGGGTGGTCAAGTCCAGCAACTTCCTGTTGGGTGCAAACACACAGTGGAATAATGCAGTAGTTGGAAGAGATCCGTTATTGTCTAAAAGGCAGTAGTAATGTGTGTTTCTACTGCTTTTCCATACATATCTGGTCTGAATTGCTAATTAGAAGGTCTTGGCCTGTTTTGTTTTGTACTTAGGAATACTATGAACATGCAACTTAGAAGAGGTTGTGACCATTCACCCTTACTTACTTCCTATTGCTTCAGAAATAAACAAGCATTTGTGCCTAGGGTTTAATGCTGATACGCTGCTGTCTCTGTTGCACTCTTTCTGACTAGATGGTAGCAGAGAAGAGTTTAATTACATCAGTCAAGCATGTGCTGGTAGCATCATTTTGTTGTTTTTCTTATCCAGGTTGTTAGAAACAAGGGCAGCTCTATGGAGACAAATGTTACAGGTAACGGGCTTCTACTTCTTTTTCATATGTACATTTCCTAAAGAAAGAAGAAATGTTCTTCTTTTAGGTATATAAATGGCTGTTTTACATGGCTGGAGGAGGTTCATTCTTTAGATTGCTGTTGGGAAGAAAAAACACTACCATCACCACCACAACAGATGGGGACCCGTTCTGAATAATACTACGCTCCTTTTAAAAAAAATCTGGTGGCTTTTTTAGCTGAATATCAGAACTGTGCTTAGACTCACTATTGTCATTGCTGAACATGCTGTTTGGGACTACCATGTTTTGTACACGGCCTTACTGCTTAGATGTAACAGCCTGTCCCCTCTTCCAAGTTCACAGGTTTCCTTCCCCATCTCCCCCACCCCTGGCTCTCCCTCCCTGCCCTGCTGTT
The DNA here is from genome assembly GCA_034782735.1 of Sagittarius serpentarius. NCBI lineage: Eukaryota > Metazoa > Chordata > Aves > Accipitriformes > Sagittariidae > Sagittarius > Sagittarius serpentarius. Next base: position 23,995,335 of record JAVKLA010000007.1, on the reverse strand, counting down.
ATGCGGAAAGGCAAACAGACCCAAGCAGTCTTCCCCTTTCCTAATAACGGCTCATTGTTTCATTTTTGATTCTAGCAGAATCACTTTTCTAGGAAGGCTTTTTTGCTTCACTTGTTTACTGCTAACGCAAGAGCGACCCTCTGGAACAGTGTTATTTTCCTGTGCATTTGTTGATGTCTGCATGCCAGCCAAGCACACGCTATTTCTTCAGATCCCAGATTATTTTGCTTTTTTGTTTGTTGTTTTGTGTGTGTGTCTGTCCCTTTTTTTCCAGGAGCTTCTTAGCAGCATTTCCTCTCCTGAATGGCATGCTTTAGCTTTTGCCATGCAGTTCAAGTTGGCAAAGTAAAATTTCAGTTCTGCTCTATTCCCAATGGGCTGTAATGGGCATTCTGTTTTTCCAATTAAGGCAAATCAGTTTATTGAGGCCTTTTGAAAACAAAAAAAAACCAGGAAAAATGGCATTCAAAGATGCTCAAGATATATTTTACCATGCAACGTAGCAATAACTTGTTAATTACAATTTGCTCTCCAGAAATATTGAGGAAGCAAATAGCCTGTTCTGTGTGTTTGGTTTTTTTTTTTAACCAGTTGTTAACTATCTTTATAGTATTACGCAAACTTCCTGACACTGCATGGGTTAATTGTTTTGTAAGCTTTCAGTGTAATGTTCTTATTCTGAATAATCTCATCAATTCATCCATTTTAGATGATTTTGCTGAGGTACAAATGTTTCTGAGATGTTTCAATTCTTCCAGCGCATGTTCAAAACCAGAACAATGTTTTGGTACTTGCTTTCCTCCAGTATGTCTTTCAGCTGTAGGTGATAATGGCCCTACCCAGGCTGCAGGATAATTTGAGTTTGCTTTTCTGTTGTCTTGCCAGCTAGCAGGTTTGAATGGGGATCATTCACACCTGCAAGAGTACCCAGTTACAAATTTCCACATTACTGTTAATCTGGTAAATTTTCGTTTCCAAAAATAATCTGCTGTGTTTATAATGTATACAAATTGAGAACATTGAAAACCAGAATTTCTGTTCTCTCAGTCTGAAACTTGTTAACTTACTAGGCACAATTTTCCCATAGATGAGTGTTCCAAAAATACATGTAAGTGGAGAAATTTCTTCTATTTTTGTCGTTATCTTTAGAGTCTGTGCTCCAGCAACTTGGACTTTCCTTCTGCTTGTCAGGATTTTTGCATTGCACACATTTTTGTCTGCTCAGTTGCCACGTTTCTCTGGTAAATAGTGTCCTTTGCACTCCTTGAAGGAGAGGAGGAATTGTATGCCCAGAACTAGTTCAGACTTCATTGCAGTCAGGGCTGGATTGCCAGCTTGAGACCGCATTGGAACAGGTCAAAGGAGTGGAAAAAAATGCCATAGTGGTATGATTGCACAAGCATGAACAAATAGTTTCTGAGAGCCTGAATGTCTATGAACAAACTTGAACATGCTAGTGCAGGTCTATCCTTTCTAACATAATACCTATATAGAGCCACTACTTTGATCTTTACTGTAACCCATGATTAGGGTTAATGAAACATAGTAAGATTTTTTTTTCTGGAGCGACCATTCCTCACCTTCTAAGGTAGAAAGTCTTTTTACACATGAAGAATTTTATTTTTGTCCTCAGCCCTGCAATGGCAATATATTTTGCCTTGCACAAATGATTTAAAACCTTCTTCTGGCATAAATACTACCTTTTTTCCCAACCTAAGGAGATGCCATGGAGCGAACAGTTTGAGGTATGGAATTTCAGACTTCCTTCATGGCTAGCAAATCTGAACTGGTTTTTGGAGATGAGATCTGTGTTTATATGCAGAATAGGTGATTGAAGACATAGCATTGAAATTCACAGATGAAGCTGTGTAGAACTCAGCAGTTAAATGTGGATTTCGGGTAGCCTTAGGGATGGACTGTATTTCTTGGTCTTGTTTTGTCAAGAGATGAAGGACTGTCTGTACCATTATAGGTACCTCAAAGATGAGTTTTTCTGCACCTCTTAGTTGGACGTTGATGCAATATTTATTACATGCTATTTGGCTTCTGAAATGCAAAAATTACTCATGAAATTTCCCTGACCTTTTTCAAAAGCCTCTTTTAAACAAGTGGTGGGTGTATCTATTCAAGTGTTTACAAAAGCAGAATTACCTTTTGGTTCTCGGGGTAGTGTGTGGTAGTTCAAGACAAAACAAGAACTTGCCTTCCATTTGAGTTGAAAAAGGTGTAGAGTAAAAAATGCAAAGGCAGAAACCTTAAATGAATATGCGTGGTCAGTCTAAGTAGCCTATATTTGAGCTTTCTGGCAGTTTGCTTTGTGGGTATTTGCATTCTTTAGCTTGATTATCAATTTATTACTGAGCTGAAAAATAGGAGTCCTTAAGTCTTGTTAAAGGCTTGCTTAAAGAAAAACAGTACTGAGAATTGTGTTTGTGCTGGTGACAGATCCTAAGGTGCAGGAAGCAATTTTTTCAGCACCCAGCCAAAAATCACATTCTAGATGCTATGTGGACAGTTTTGCTCCTGCTAGGAAAAGGCGGCACATGTGCTTGCTTCCTCATGCGCTGTCTCTTTTTTACTCTCTGTAAAACTGACTTGTAGCTCCTTCCTGTTTCATAAAGCTAGGATTTTTGATCACTGTCCCTAAATATCTATGAACAATGATTTTAGTCACATCCTTTGCCTCCACGTGTGCATCAGTAGTCCTTCGTGCTAGGTAACTGTTGTTCTGCGCTATTGCACTAAAAATAAAGTTGAAGTAGGCTCTTCAGTTGCAAGGGCATAATGGATGGTGGGTCTGCACTTGAGATCTTAAAGTTGTCTGCTTTTCATGTATGGAAATAGAAGGAAAGAAAATTGATGCAGCTTGAACTGTGGTTTGGAGAAGTACTACATCTTGTTTTCAGCTGTGGTAGGATTTAATACTTTGTTTTACTGGCTTTATGTTTCAGAGGTGGTGGAAGAAATGTTTGTAGCTTGGAAATACTTTATTAAAGTACCAGAAGTAATTTTGGGAAATAAGATTTTGTGTTTATTAATTAAAGAATTAGAAAATGCAATGATAGGGTTATCTTCTAGACATAAGCTATACAGTAGTAAGTCAGGAAACAAATAGGCTATATGCAGAAGTAAAAAGCAGTACTTAATTTTCTTATTCGAACAAAATGAAGTGCAAAAACTTGATATAACTGAAGTTCATTTTCATTTAAGTTAATACTAAATAAGAAATACATGCATTATTATTCTTTAGTGAGACCGCTTTCCTCCATCCCTGCAGCATGGGTCAAAAGTATCACTCTTACTTAATTGTTGTCCTTCTTTTTCACTGAATATAAAACATTAACCTTCGAGAGGGTACAAACCACAGGAAATCTACTCTATCAGCACTTGCTATTATGTGTCATTATCATGAATAATTTGTGGGAAATGGACCTAGAAAGAAGACTGATAGTCCATGTTTTATATCTCTATCTTTCTCACTAACCAGTTACTTAAGTTCTTCATATTTTTTAAAGTACTAAGAATTTTTGTTTGCAGCAATGTCAAGGCATTAAGGTCAGACTGAGCATAAGAATAACATTTCTAATGTTGCAAGTAACAAAGGAATTGTATCTTTAAATACTCATCTGATGTGAGTTCAGAGAAGAGGAAAAGCATGTCCTGAATTAGGATAGCAAACCTTTCTTTTTTCTTTTTTTTTCCTCCCCCCCCCCCCTTTTTTTTTTTATGTTAAAGCAAAAAATAACCGCATTGCATTCTCAGGTTTGGACTCTACCTGTGAGCTGAAAGACACCTCTGTAAGCTTTTCTTCAACCTGTAGAAACAAAACAGTATTTCATTTGGTTGGCCTCTGCACTTGCATTCATCTAAAAAAGGAAGGTTAAGCTTTCAGATGATAAAGTAATGTTCCTTGAGATAAGTTTTAAAATATTTCAGTGCAGAGGAAAATAAACCCACAGCCCTGAAATAATAGTGCGACCTTGCAAATCCTTGCCTGCATGCCTTTCTTAATAATACTTTGCAATACAAAAATTGGAGTGGGTGTTGATGGTGTTTTCCTGTTGGGAGGATTTCTCAATAAAATATTTCCTGTTTTAACCACATCACTAGCTGTTTAACAAGACGAAAACTTAGTATAGGAGTAGGCACTTTAATTACTGAGTCAGCATGCTGGTTTTGCTCCAGGCTCTGTCTTACAGGGACCAGGCGATATTCCCCAGATGAGTGTGTGCTAGTTCAGTCCATCAGGGAGAGCTGATGGCTTCCTTTTCAGCAACACAGCTTCCTTGTGGGTGATTTTCTTTATGTGTAAGTAGCTGTTTTTTGTTTGGTGGTGGGGGAACAGGAGGAAGTATTTATGTTCCTCACTTCCTCTACTGCTGATGTTTTTGCCTACAAAGAGAATTTATTATTCCTGTTCAGTTCTAGGGACAGATGGATGTCTGTCTAGTGTGTAACAGCTTTCTATTGTTTCTTTTGAAGGCCAGAAAATGTCCTTTTAATAGTGCATATTGATGATCATCTTTGGAATGCTAGTATTAACTACATGGGTAGGGAATCTTAAAATCAGGAAAGAAATAACAGACGTAGTGTGGAGGGAAATAACAACAGGTGTCGAATTTACTGATCATAATGGATTTCTGTGATTCATTGCAGCAACAATACTTATCTCAGGAAAATGAAACTTAAGATAGTTGGGGTGGAGGTATGTGCTAGTGTTATATTATAATCTGCAAAGAAAGAAATTGATTCCTGTTTCACTGCTAAGCTGCTGGTGTAATACCAACATAGTGCCTGGAGAAACACTTGTGACTGTAATTACAAAGCAGAGAATTACCTAGCTGCTTATTTAAATAACACCCTTTTGGAACTAGATGCACAGCTTGGACCTATAATAGCTATTGTGAAAATAAGTGTGTCTCATGCGGCTTCTGTCTACTTTTTTTTTTCTTCACAAATGTTTTGATAGCTCTGGTAGTATTAGCCATACATTACCATTCTCTAACTTGTATTAATGATTTTGTGTGTGTGTTGTTTTTCTCATAGTGTCTGTCTTTGAGCTTTGTAAGTTGTTGGTATTTTATGTAATGTAGATTCTGATCATTTGTCCAGCAGCTTCCACTAACAGTAGAAAACACTTTAAAATATTATTTTTAAAGGGTAGAAGTTGCCTCTTGCACTAACTCCAGTGAAACTTCTCAAGAATCTCATGGGTTCATCCTGTAGGATTCCCATATAAATTTAACAGAAGTTAAGAACTTGGTGAATGGGTTTATATCAGAGCCGCTCAAACAGGTCAGCCTTACTTATACTCATGGGAAAATGTGCATCCCTCTGACAGTCAGTGGAAGAAAATGAAGAGGTTGTTTAAGTAAGGATGCTCATGCTGTGCCTTTACTGCTGCTTCATTTCTCTTCACATAGAGACTTTTCTACTTCTACCACTAGGAGAAAACAGTAATGTGTTTTACAAGAGCAACATTTTTATTGTTGCTGTCTTTATGTATGTTTGAAGTCTACTTGTCAAGTATCTTATTTTAGTTTTGGTCCATACAGAGCATGATGATAGGCAGCTGCTATTAATTCACCTTAGCTCAAGTAGCAGAAAATGGATGCAGTGGGTCAAACTGCTTCAACCCTCCTGATAAAGCATGTGCCTGTCCCTGTGAGGCTGCATTATAGAGCTTCCACTTGCTTAGTTTGCTCTTTCAAAATAACTTCTAACTTCTTACTCAGCTTAAAAAAAGCCAAAGACTCAATAGCTGGACCTTCCAACTCAAAGGTTCCTTATGAGACGTGTGCCTGTTTGGACCTGTTGGGGAAAGTAACTCATTAGGGCCATGTAGTAAAGAATGTGTGGCTGCACCGGGCTGTACATGCCAGAAGAGGGGATGTGAGGCAGGGAAGAGCCTCCCTTTCCAAGAACCAGCTGCTGTCCTGGGCTCCTCCACAAAACTCCTCATGAGGTTTTTGGAGTTGCTGTCTAATTGCATCTTTTGTGTACTGGGTGTCTAGCTTTGAGATCACAAGCTGACAGGGAGAAGGACATCAGCTGTTCTCTAAGGGATACAATGCAAGCAAGCAGAAAGATTCAAGCGTTACAAGATGCCATGTAGGATTAGCTACTCTCCAAAGTTTCTTAAACTAGATTTCCAGATTATTAGACACCACCAATTTTAGTGTAAGGTACGCGTGTGTCTTGTTTATTGTGTGTATTTTGAGGCTGTTAACGTGCCTGTGCTGTGGGACAGATTTATGAAAATAAGTTAATTTAATAGCTGTGGGGCATTCTGATCCGGCAGTGATGAGTGGGACAGAAGAACCCATGAGGGAATGCATCGCTGTGTGTGCAGAGCAGGCTTTCAGTCTGGGTTGCAGTAACCAAGGTGTAGCATCACGCTTGGCGGGATGAAGTAACAAAATACTGAGCAGTTGCATGTGAAGCGAGGACTGTGTCCAGCCTGTCTGCTGAGAGAGGCAGGAGGCCCTCTCAGGGGCTATAGGAAGTGAGCATGCAATTTAAGACTGTACTGTAATGCATGCACAGAGCCAGGCCAAATTCAGCCTCTACAAGCAATTACAAGACACGTGTTCCCTACCTTGTGAGTTTGCTTCTCTTAAAGTTCTTTTCCTGTAGGCTTTTACCATGCAGGGTGCTTGATTGTCATGTGCTATAAGCAAGCACTTGTGAACAGGTGACTTGATTGTTACTGAAAATACTGGAATACTTTCATTTTTGGCATTAAGGAGGCTGCTAGCCCTTAATGCTGAATTCAAGTCGTGTGGTGGTTACGGCTGACTAAAGACTGTGCAGCTGATTTCATTTAGTAGAACAGGAAGGTCCTTTCTTCTAGATATTTTTCATTTGTAGTAAAAGGTTTAGGTGTATTGCTTTCTCTTTTGCAGGCCTAAGCCTAAACAAAGAAAACCTCAGTCAAAATATTGATATAGGACATAGTAGCAACATACCAGTGTCCTTTCACTCCATGAACATGCGTTATGTTCTGGTGTAGCATGTCTGGTGTATCAGTTATTTGGTTTGTTGGGGTTTTATTTATTTTAGATGAGCTTAAACATTTGAATATTTTCTTAGGATAAGTAAGTTCTGGTACCGAGTATTTACAATGAGGAGGCTTTTGCCTGCTGTAAACTGTGAATAATCCTTCTCACATGTCTTAAGATTTGGGCCTAATGCTGGCGCTCACAGAGCCCATGGCTATCTTCCTTGTATTTCCATAGGTAATCTGTGTTATGGTAATCAGAAAAAATACTACTATTTGGACTGGCAAAAACAAATCACAGAAATTCTTTCAGAATTCATGTACAATATATTTTAGATGACGTTGCATGAAGCCCACTCTAGCCTTATTTCTAATAGGACAGAAACACAGTAGGACTCAACTATGGAATAATTCCACAAGTGGTATCTACTCTGCTTGAAATTAATATATTGTGGAATTGAGGGTAGACTTTACATGATTCTGAAGACTGAGAATGAGCAGAAAATACTGCTAGAAAAAGCTGATCCAGAGGGCTGATAACATCATCAAAGAAAAGCAGCGCATATTGCAAATATCTCCATGTGTAAATGTCAGTGTAACTACCCCTATCTTTACTTTGTACAGTGCAACACGGACTCCGTATCTGTGAAAAACATCAAGGAAGTGAATACTTTATAGTAAAGGATATTCCTGAAGCAGTGTCTTCTAGGAAGATTTTCTTGAGCGTTGCAGGGGCGTCTTTGGGCCAGAAATCTGAAATTCTGTGGCACTGTGGTGTTTTGGTATGGTGTTTTGGTTTTGGGTTTTTAGTTGGTGGGTTTTTTTGGGCGGGGGTGGGGGGTTGGAGTTCCAACTGAATTAAGTACACACATGGAATATATCAATTTTTTAGTGTCTTCTAGTTACTTCTGGGGAAAAAAACCAAAATGAAATTAATTTGGATGTTATTTACACTACGTTACATCGATTCTCCCCTCCTCTCTGCCCTGTCAGTTATGTTGAGGTTGAATATGTGATTGTACTGGGAAATAGGCAGGAGGGATCATGACTGTGTTGAGAAAGTGAGGAATACTTAAATTGTTCTCTGCTTTTGTCATCCCTCTGGGTTAAAACTGCCCCAGTGGGAGTAAATGGATTGTACCTTGGAGAAGCTGTCCCAGTAGGCTCCTGTTACACTGGGAAAATAGTGCATAACATTTATTTGGACTTCTCTGACTATAAGAAAATTGTCAGATCTAGAACTACAACTGCGTGGCTGAACCAGTGCAAATTCCTGTTCTAGGTGTGCCCTTAGCCTGAATAAAGCAGTAAGATTTAGAAGAAAAATTGGCTGCGCTAGCAAAAGTCTACAGCAGTGGTGGATTCAGTGACAACATGTGTTTTGGGTGTTGGATTTGGAGTTCTCAACATTTTGTGAATCATAAAAAGAAATTTAAAATACTATCTTTAAAAGATTTTGTGAAGAAAGAAAATACAGACTTTCCCTGCTGCTTGGGCAGGGAAGTTTTGGCTCTTTGAGCTCAGATGTGCTATTCTGTTAGTTTACATGTTATTACAGCGAGAGAAGAGTTCCCAAACTGAAAAGTTGGGGAAAAGGTGTGGGTTTCTGGCGAAACACCTCCAGAAACTGTGCCGTTTCATTTTTAACTGCATGAATAATGCTGATTTGAAGTCTGTTACCTGTGTTATTTCTTAGGGATAATACACTAAAAGACAACACACAGTTCTATCTCATTTTTCTTCAAACGTGAAAAGCCAATGCAGATTGCCAGCATGGGCTGACAATTGCTGGCTTGTACATTAGCTTAGCTTTTTTGATGACTTCTCATTTCATAAATTGATGTTTTATATTGTACCAAAACATTCATTAGCATCAGTTCCTAATTTTTCTTGCATGTTAGTAAAATGCCGTTTTATGAACACATTCCAAAAAGGTATTTTGTTCTTGGGTTAGAGAGAGAATATTTTTCTTTTGTTAATGCCTCTTACTAGTGATTCATTATCTTCAGTTTTAAAACTGTAGTCCTTGTTTGTAGCTGGAGTTATTTTCCTGGCTTTAGCACCCAACTACTGTCTTTCCTCACAACTTAATCTCTGGGTTTGAGTTCTTCAGTAATGGGTATTTTCCCTCCATTACTCTAATCACAGCACCTTTGGAATCATCACTTCTCCTTTTAATAATTGACCCTTAAGTCTCTCTTTCTGATAGTTTAAATAATTAAGTTCTTTAAGTTTCTTGCTGTGAGGCATTTTCTACCCTTGAATAATTTTTATAGCTGTTACTGACCTTCATCTTTCCAACCGCCTTTAAGTGATGAGAGGTAGACATTGCAGTTCTGTGGAGTATTTCACTGTTGATCTCCTTAAGTTCCTGTATGGAGCTGAAACTGTTTCCCCGTTCCTCCTTCCCTTATTTTAATGTAGTTGTGAGAATAGTCCCTTTTGCCACAGTGTCCAACTGGCAATGTCTTTTGAGGGATTTATCTGCTCTGACCCTCTCGACTCTTGTGCAAGGCCCTGCTTGATAGACTTTAGTCTCGCATTCAGAAGATTTGGTCCATGTTGTTTTGAAGACTGATACAGGGCTAAATGCAGTTGCTGTGTCATATCTGTGAGATGTTTTAAAACGCATGCACTAATGGCATGTTAAAGCAGAACCTGGGCGAGATCAAGCAAGACTTCAGAACCCTGGGGTCATGAGTGAAGGGGACAGAAGCCCAAGTGATCTACTTTATCTTGCCAGTTGGAGGTAGGGATGCAGGCAGAGGTCGATACATCATGCAGATCAACACCTGGCTTTGTGGCTGGTGTTGCCACCAAGGCTTTAACTTCTGTGATCACTGAAGGTTCTTTGACAAATACAGATTACTGGGGAGAGGTGGGATCCACTTACTTAGAAGAGGAAAGAATCTTTGCTGGCAGATTGGCTGACTTAGTGAATCACATTTTAAACTAATGAGCTTGGGAGATGGGGTCCAAAGCTGGGACACTTGTCTACTCACAAGCAGCAGGGTGGATGAGTGCGCCTACTAAAGCAGTGATGAATACGCCCCAACCCTCCAAAAAGGTTCTACCAAAAGGGTGAGAGTTGACAATCAAACTGAAATGCTTCTATACCAATGCACAGAGCATGGGTAACAACCAGGAAGAGCTGGAAAGCTGTCTTGACTACTATCACTGAAACTTGGTGGGACGAACCATGTGATTGGAGCTCTGCAATTGATGGCTAGAAACTGTTCAGGAGGGACAGGCATGGAAGGAAAGGTGGGGGTGTTGCCCTCTACATTAAAAAATGGATTGATTGCACAGTGCTTTTTTTTGAAACAGCAAGGCACAGGTCGAGAGCTTATGGGTGAAAATTAGAGACCGAGCGAACAAAGGAAGCCTTGTGGCTGGTTTTTACTACAGACCGCGTATCGAGGGGAGGACGTTGATGAAGCGTTCTTACTTCAACTACAGGAAGCATCGCACTTGCAGACCCTGATTCTGTTAGGGGGCTTCAGCCTCCCTGACATCCACTGGAAAGGATGATCTTTAAAGGTCCCTTCCAACCCAAACCATTCTATAAATCTAAAACAAGTTTCTTGTGCTTCGGGATGGAGATGACAGAGGTGTTCTTCTGCAGACCTGACAGCTGAGGTACAAGATGAATGATAGCTCCATTGGATAGCCTTGTCTATTTACCATAGGAAAGTCAGGAAAAAATTTAAACATGCCTCTGTATGATAAAGCCAATGTCTGAGAGAGTTTGAAGGTCGTGTTTGATTAAATTCAGAAGTACGTAACTGGTACTGATTTTATTCTAGGATTATTTTGAGAATACTTTGTAATTTGTAGATAACACTGCTGTAAATACTGTGGAATGTGCACCAAAGAATCGTAAAAATCATGTAATAAAAAGTACCAAAGTGTTTTGCAGTGTTTGAAGTCTGGTCAGTCATGCTTTGTGCTGAAGAGTATTAGATGTTTTTCTGTTTCAAGTTGTTGGCTTTAAATCCTCCCGGCACGTACTAATCAATGCCTGGCATATAAAATTAGCTAATGCTCTTAACTGCAGTGTGAGCTCTTAGCTGCTTTTAACTTACTCTGAGAGAGGGTGCTATGTATTTAAAGGTTTTGATGGAATAATGCATCAATCTGTTGTACTCACTAAGTTCATTTTCCTTTCTGAACAGGGTACAAGGGAGTTTCCAGAAGTCAGTCAAGATGAATATGGTGAAGAGGATCATGGGCCGGCCACGGCAGGAGGAGTGTAGCCCCCAGGATAACGCGCTGGGCTTGATGCATCTGCGTCGCCTCTTCACAGAGCTCTGTCATCCTCCACGGCACATGACCCAAAAAGAACAAGAAGAAAAACTTTACATGATGTTGCCCGTGTTTAACAGAGTAAGCCAGAGAATCTGCCAGAGATGTTTTCTTTATTTGAATTGACTGCTCATATTTTGTATTCCCAAGACCTTTGGTTCTAGCACAACAGAAGCTTTTCTTCTGTTGGCATCCTTTCAGTTTCCCTCTGCCATTGGAGATTTCCTTCTATTACCGCTTTTTCTGAAGTGCAATCCACAGTTGCATGTAGACTGTCACGGAGCTTTTCTGCAGAGCTTGCTGTTATTAGTCATCTGATTTCCAACCTAAACTTACTTGTAGCAAGTTTATACCCACTTGTTTGTGTGACAGCACTGTCCTTGAGTCTAAATAACTTTTCTCCCATCTTTGCATTTATTGTACTGATGTGTATTTAGTGATAACAATCATAATATCTCCTGTTCAGACTTGGTTTTGCTAGGCTACACAGGCCGAACAATTTTAATCTCCCCTTGTGATAAATTCTCTTTGTCCTCATTGCCCTTGTAGCCCTTTTCCTATGTATTGAATCCAGATCTGTCTTCTTGGACAAGGGGGATTTTGGACAAGCAATTTGTAGGGAAGATGTAACAGCTGCTTGTACAGTGCCGTTCATATTTCACTACTCCCTTGTGCTCAGGCACTGAGATTTTGTTTGGAGGCAGAATTGCGATGACTGTTACTGGAATTAATAGAAGCTAAATCCTCCTGATGTCTTATGTCACTCAGTTACTCTGTGTCCTGGTTTCGGCTGGGATAGAGTTAGTTGTCTTCCTGGTAGCTGGGACGGTGCTGTGTTTTGGGTTTAGTATGAGAAGAATGTTGATAACACCCTGATGTTTTCTGTTGTTGCTACGTCATGTTTAGACTAAGTCAAGGACTTTTCAGCTTCTCCTGCCCAGCCAGCAAGAAGGCTGGAGGGGCACAGGAAAGTTGGGAGGGGAGACAGACGGGACAGCTGACTCAAACTGGCCAAAGGGGTATTCCATACCATGGGATGTCATGCCCAGTATATAAACTGAGGGGAGTTGGCCTGGGGAGGAGCGCTGCTCAGGCATCGGTGGACAAGTGGCGAGCAATTGCATTGCGCATTGCTTGTTTTGTGTATTCCAATCCTTTTATTATTGTTGTCACTTTTATTGTTGTTATTAGTGTCGTTGTTAGTTTCTTCCTTTCTGTTCTATTAAACTGTTCTTACCTGAACCCACAAGCTTGACCTTGTTTCTGATTCTCTCCCTCATCCCAGTGGGTCAATGGGGGAAGTAAGTGAGCGGCTACGTGGTGCTTAGTTGCTGGCTGGGTTTAAACCATGACACTCTACCACTTCATTGTGAATAGTAACTTTGATGGTAGTTTTAGGGTCTTGAAAGGGTAGTAGGTAGATACAGATCTAGCTTTCCTTTTTTTCCTGCTGTGACCTGAGCCATTGCTTCTGATCTGAAGCTCTTCTTGGGTGATGGACTTGTGCCTGTATACGCTACCGTGGAGAACTGGAATCATCCAAAAACTTAAATGCAAAATCTTGTTAGGAAAATCAGCTCAGCTTTCTCTTCTTTAGATTGATGTTTTGTTGAAAGTATGGCTTATCATGATAAGACATTGAACTGCTTACATAATATCTAGAAAAATTAGTCCTAATCAAGGCATAGTATTAATAGGATTTTTGCTCTACTAGGTAGCATGCTTTAGTGGATAGATCCCCTAAATGTCATTCTCTTGCCTTAGGTCTTACTTCTAGTTCTACTGGTGACCTGTTGTGTGAGTTGAGGAGAAGTAATCTCAGTTCATCTGCTTCCTTGTTAATTTATCTGCTTGGATTGTATGCCCTTTAGTTATGGACTTTCTTAATTTGTTTTTACAAATTAGCACAATGGAATCTTAATCTTGGCTTGAGCCCGTGAAGGTTATTTTGATGCAGTTACGTTTAGAAATCTCCCTCTGGTGGTTACAGGCGGCTGATGAGCGGGGGAGGGGAGAGGGAGAGGGAGAGAGAGAGAGAACGTGTGTCTGTGTGTATGTCTGAGTCCCAGATCTAGGAAACAGTTTTGGAAGAAGCGTGATTTTTACCGAATACGGAGATCTAGAGTGAGGAAGGTAAGTCTGTTTCCCATAGGCATCAAAGCAGCCAGCAACAGGCAGCCAGTTAAATAAGCAGTGTATCCAGGAGCTCTTTCGAGTCTTTCTTGCTTAACCGTGTATGAGTTTGGGAGGTTTTTTTGTTGTGGCTTTGTTTTTTTTTTTTTTTTTTCTTTCTTCAGAGGTATCAGAAGTTTTGTGTGAAATGCAGTTCCATTTTCTTCCTGATATTTTGAGGATTATTAATCAGTAAATCCAGAGGAGCTAAAGCATTCTTAACTTTGGTTATAGATACAGCATGTCTCATGCTGTAATTAAACCATCTTGCTAGTTCTGGTAATGAATGGGTTTACAGACCATTTCTGTTTCCTCACTGTTCGGGGAAGCTTATGAAATGATGAATCACATAGTAATGAAAAGCTAAATAGGTGCATAATTAACAAAAGATTGGCCTTCTGGAAGAGTACTCAAAAGGCTCCTTTCAGAGTTCAGTGTGTTAGCAGAAGCATTGCTCTGCTGGCGTGGTAGTAATGCTTTTGCAGTATATTAAAAAAGCGGATGGAATGATGAGGAGGCTGGTTTTGAATGAGTGGTACATTGTTTATATCTTCTTGAAAGAGCCTTGGTTTTCCTTATTAAAAAGTTGATTTACTGGTAAAATGTTTCATATCCTATTCCTGTTTTTTACTACTGCCATTAGTCAAAGAGTATATCAATATCCAGTGCAGATGCTTGTTCTAATAGTGCAAACTTGGTTATGGGGCAACTATTTAAAGACCAGTTCACCTCAGTCAACCTTTTACTGTAACTTTGAGCTGTCTGCATTTCCTAGGATCTGCTGACAACTCTAGACAAGTTCAGGACAGGTAACAGGGCTATTAGTTTTTCATCTTTGCTTGGTCTGAGTGAAAGAGCTTTAAACAGGTAATGATGGCAAGATACTCTGCCAGTGTGTGTTCTAGTCTAGGTAATCTTGCTTAGGTTATACCAGTGAACACACAAGCCTTGAGGCCCTCTTGCCTTCTTATAGCCTTGTGGAAGTTAGAGGCTCTTGGATGAACTGGGAGCTGACACAGACAAGTGCAAAAGGAGGTCTTGTAAAAGGTTTAGGAAAATTTGGATTGTCTGTACTGCAAATGTTGCGTACTGTCTAATCCAAAGAAGGGGTGTTTTTCTTGGTCTGCCAGAGACAGTCGTATGCCTGGAATGTCTGGGTTCCTGTTTGCTTGCTTTATTGATAATGGTGGTTGAAATTTCCTGTATGAGAAATACTTAAGGTTTTGGTGAAGAATATTTTTATTGTGAGGAAACTGAGTGTTCAATTTATATGTTGTATTTCTGGCTCTGTTTTATCATGACGTTGCAATGCAAGTAGGCAGGAAAAATATTTTTGGCTGTTCTGTAATGTGCCAGAGCAACCGATACTAGGGGGGGTAAGAAGTCAAACTTAGACAAAGGTTACTCTGTCTTCTGCCTTTTAACTTTTCTTCACTAACTTTGGGGTTCCAAGGTAAGCAGGTACAGCAGTTCTCTTGCATCCCTGTTGGCTGTAATATTGCGGATTTCACTGGATGTCCCTAGACCTGAGTGACCTCAGTCAAGTACGTCAGCAGCTTAGCTGTAATAGTGTAACTGGGTCAACCAGGGAAAGGAGATGAGTGTGAAGCAGCTGTTGAGTCCAAATCAATTGTAGTGCTGTAGATCACATCCTCTGAGAGGCAAATATAACATGTTGAGCTAAGGTTTTATTAGAAAAATGCGGTAATCTTTTACGCTTCCTGGCTCATCAGTGACACTCCTGCAGGTGTAAGCAGAGAAGTATTGAGACTATTCAGGTGTTTAGTAGGCTATTCTGTTTTTTCAGCACTGACATAAGTGACGATACCAGAATTTGAATTGCATGCTTTGTTTGATAATGAATATTGTGGTTTTACTGTGACTGTTTTAGTGCAAGGTTTACATCAGAAGTGTGGATGGAGACTCCTTTTTGTGTGCAGTCTTGAATGAAAAGTAAATTGCCTCAACTAGCTAATCCATTTTGAGATAATGTCATGTTCCATAGCTTACTGCAATACCACAGAGTTAATGCATTTCTCCCTGTTAAATGGGATTCAGTAACTTAATAACCAAGTTAATGCTTAATCATGAAGAATTAAGTTACAAGAATTAAGTGAAAATGTATATTAAAAAAAAAAATCCCTGGTAACTACTGCTGTTATGCTCAGGAGGATCTCAAGAGAGGTCTTGGGATGCCAGCAACATGGAGGCTTCCTGGTATCGTCAGTTTATTGAGGGAGGACTTAACAGGGCAGTTGTATTTCCTAGTCCCTTCTAGTTTTTGCATACGTCATTCTGTACATGATTGCACCCCGTGGGATGTTTAGGTCCAGCAGATAGTAAGGAGTTGCTCTTAAAAACAGAACTCCTGTTGGAGATTTTGCTCTGGTATCTAGTCTTTACCCCATTACGTGCAATCTCAGTCTTTTGGGGCTCTGTGGGGGTTTTAATCTTGCAAGAAAACTCGTGATTCCCTTTTTCCCCTTCATTTATCAGATCTTACCTCCCTGAACGATGACTTAATTCCAACTATGAAAATGTCTTAGAGCATGTGCTGTGAAAACCAATACAGTGATTCAACTGCAACAGGAAAACAAAAACTTGTAATCTCCGTAGTAATACTTCTTCGCAAAGGAAGGTGGTAGTGATCCTTGTAAACTGAATGACTTTTTGATGCATCCATTTTTCTCTGTTTTAGGTGTTTGGAAATGCTCCTCCAAGTACAATGACAGAAAAATTTTCTGACCTCCTGCAGTTTACTACTCAAGTGTCACGATTGATGGTGACTGAAATTCGACGGAGAGCATCAAATAAATCCACAGGTATTGCATGGGGCACAAGGTTGGGCTTTCTGGAATGTGCATCATGAACTTCAGATCAGTCAGAATACTATGAGCTGCAATCCACAGCATCGGTGCAGGCTCAGAAATGGAAGTCTTTGCAGTGCAAATGCCTTGTGTTCTGTCTCTTTGGGCTGAGAGAGAGAGAGGAGGAGGTTGGAGTTTTCCTCCCTGGGTTACAGCGAAAGCTGAGTTCCACAAACTTGACAACGCATCAGAGAGAGGAGAGAGCTAAGTTGCATCAGCTACTAGTAGAAGGAGACCAAGAAGATGCATGTGGACAGCTGCCGTATCTTGCCCGAGGTGCCTGTTGGTGCTGTGTTTTGTCCCTTGGATATGTTAACATTCCAAAACCATGCATTTTAAATTAGCTGTTTACCTGGAAGCTAATAAGATATGAAAGTACAGCAAGTCCCGCATTAGGACCAACACCACCAGCCCTAGAAAAAAATGTTAGCGGACCCCTCTTTTGCTTTGTTTATTAGATCTCAGGGTGAGATCACGTTCTGTTGAGCTCTGACTTGTGTCAGAACCTGACCATGTATTGGGAGTTGCATAACTGAGGACGATGTGCCAAGAAGGCATGTTTCATTAGCTTTGCTCTTTGATTTCCTCTTCTGAAGATCAGTGCTTCTGAGAAGTATCAAGTTTTTGTCTTCTAGATAATTTTAAGATCTGTGCTGGCTTCTCAGTTTGGATTTGGTGGTAAATAAGGAAATAGCAGGCTGGAAAAGACTGTGCAAATTATTACGCCTGAAATCAGGAGTCTCAAACTGTGCCAATTACAATTTCTTTCCATTTTAAGTAGAGTGACTAACAGTGAAACATTCCAGATGGCTAAACAGATACTGTAGACAAAACCCGTTCTCTATGGGTAAACAGGCACAAAAATGTCTTTTCTTTGGGTATTTAGGGGAAATGAATGTCCAACAGCTGTGCTGGCAGAATGGTGGTGTTCATTTGACCTTTTTTTCTGGGGAACATCTGTTGTGCCTGCTAGTCAGTTGGATTCTGCTAAGAGTGGCCATTTTTGTGTGTTTATTCCTTAAACCACACCTCTGCTTGTTGCTCCAAGATAATCCAGTTATCTTCCCTGAAACCTCACAAGTCAGAGGTAGATTTTGTTGTTGGTTTTGGGGGGTTTTCTTGTTTTCTAGCCCACTTGGAAACTTAACCACAATGACTTAAAAGACAGTTTGGTACTCTTCTAAGCTTTAATATAATGAGTACCAGTGTTTTTATTAAAATGGAAAGCAATCATTTTTCCTCTGCTATCAAGATTACTATCACTTCAATCAGTAAACCCTTTTCAGACATCCCATAAGAAGGCCTGATAGGTCCATGTTCTGCAATTGCATTGTGGCTCTTCGTGACCAGGGAGTTGCAGTTTGCTCTCCAGAAATGACCAGTTAGCAAGCTGTTAAAAGTCATAGCCTGCAGACTTCTGTGTTAAACTGTTCAGAGCTAGATACACATTTTGTGCAATACTGAAAAAAATGATAGAAATTCTTGGCTTTTTGGAATATGCTTTATGTTAAAGATGTGTCTATGGATTGTGAAGACTCCTGCTTATATTTTTTTTTTTTTAAACTTCCATTCTTTTTGTGTACCAAATAAAAAGATACAGCATATCTTCATAGCTATTAACAGGTAAGTATATCTTCTAGCATGTTTTTAAAAGTGGGAAACTTAAGTAACAACTAATATGCAGGAAGTGTCTCTGGTGATATCCAAGTGCAAATTCCTGATGGTGTGAAGTGCTCTGTTTAAGTCAACAAAATTGCTGAGCTTTAGAGACAAGCTTTCCATAAACACGTTATCAAAAGTCAACTTTAGATAGTTAATGAAAGGGAAGAAATTTTACAAGAACTTGCTTTCTATCTATAAGGAGATAAATGCATTGGCAGTATTTTGCAGTTGGGAATGTGGCATGATTAAATCTTACCTGTTGGTGTCTTGGGGTTTTTGGTGTTTTTTCTCTCCATCTCATAAAGGAGCACAGGGCAATGTTTTTCATCAGGCCTTTGAATATTTATGCTAATAGCTATGTGAGTAATGCCTGCCATCGTGGAGACATATCTCAGTTATTCTTGGCAGACTAGAGTAGTTTTCTCAGAACAGCATTTCATGATTCAGTAGTAACTGTGCCAGCACCCTATCTTAAGTAGTCTCTGAATGTTGCCATCATAGTTAAGTGTTCAACTACAGTTTCAATTGTCTTATTTCTCTAGTATAGATGTCACCTTGCAGTAAGAAAAACAAAGCAGTTAAAATTGAGTTAAATTATCTTGTACGTCTGAGTCTGCTGTACAACAGTGATAATTTGCAGGTGACAGCAGTAACCATATCTGAGGATTAGTGCATGGTTTCCCTTGCCCTGGGGTATCTAGTCTGTTTTAGAAGATGGTGGGGTCATGGTTGAAATAGCTCTATATACTTGAGATTTTTAGCTGCCAAATTTTCCACAAATAAATCCACTTTTGTGTCTGAATTGATCAAAAAATTGTGATAGTACTATGCTAAAATACATGTTCAAACATCTATTTCTAGCGTAGTCTCAGCTGTGAAATGAACCATTATTTTGGGAGCAAGTGCATCTGGCTTGGGGCTGAAAAAGACTTCTTAAAAAAGGGACAGGGACAGCTGGAATCTCGGTAGAATAAATGTGGCTACTAATGGCTACTTTGGCTACTGATGCTGGAGAGGAAGCAACACTTCTATTTCATGTATTTTTCAGAAGACATACCCTGGATACCTGTGTTCAAAAGACAGACCCTGTTTCCTCTGTGATTTTGCAGATATTTCAACAGCGTGTCCTAGAGTGTTTGGCACAGACCCAATGCAAAGATAAGCATATGGCAGTGAAGGCTGGTTCAGTCAGTCCCTCTGGTATGGACAGTGGGACTTGTGTGCTGTTTCAGGGTGTCTAGCCGGGCTGGTGCATGGTGGAGTGTGCTCCCCGAAGTCCTCTGTGTGAAGGTGGCTGGTGTGCAGGTAGGCAGAAGAGGTTCTCTCTCTGTGCCACAGGTCCTGTGAGCTGAATAGCCTGGGACCTTTTGGTTTATCATTTCAGTGAGTACGTACCTTGTACATGAGAAATCCCAACTACTGAATAGTTTCACATTGCAAACTTAAAGGTAAGTGCACAAAGCTGTTATCCCCGGATCAAACCGTGAACCCGTGTAATCCAGCAGTGGGTTCTCAGCTGTGGTCACCAACAAACAGAAAGCAAGAAACAGAGCAAGTACAGAGTACACCTTTCTCTTTCACTCTTAACAGCTTCTCATATTTCAGCAGTTGAGTGTGATTTGGTACCTTGTAGTGGTTAATCCGTGTTTACTAAAATTGGTTTCTAAGTCCTATGTTGTCTGCATCTCAAGCACACCAAATGACATACTGACAGCTTCCATTATTTAATACATTAGGATATATAAACACTTGATATCATGGGGAGGTTCAGAATGTTTCCCTTAGTGACAGGCAATCCTGCAACCCAGAAGGTCCTTCCCCAGTCAGAATACAAGTAAGTGGTTGTGGGGACAAGCCGTGAAACTTCTGCAGAAGGTTAGAAAACTGAAGAATGAGAAGGCCAAATAGTTCATCACAGGGCTGGAACATTTTAACTTCCTTTCAAGGTCAATTTCAAAAGGTTTTGTGTGGGGTTTTTTTTGTTGGTTTTTTTTTTTTTTTTTTAAGATTTCATGTGTGCTAGTCTGTGTACATCACTGTTTTATGCACCTTTTAAATTCAATTTAGTTGTGTCTTTGTTGATTTCCATATTTGCAACATCAGCTGTATGTTTTTGTCTCAGTATTTAGTATTTAATGCTAAATTTATTTTTACCATACTTCTAGACGGTTCAGCTAATCCTTCCTACCTCCAGAAACAACATTTTCAGTTACTGTTTATATCCTCTGAATGTTGTGGTGTTTTTTGGTTGTGGTTTTTTTTTTTTTTTTTTCCTGTTGGTTGGTTGGTTCTTTGTGTCATGTCCCATCCCCATCTCCCTCTCTGCCCCTTCTTTCTCTTCCTCTTGATTTCACTGATTTACTCAAACTGTTTCACCAGTGAAAATGCTTTTAACCTCTTTAGGCATTTCTCTAACAGGTCTGCTGAAAGACTATCATTATCTCATCTTCAGACCACTTTGTGAGGCCAAATTGATAAACATTTATCATCATAATCTTTTAACTATTGCAGAAAACCACATCAGTGGTTTGTATTTGGCCTCTAACTATGCCTATCTTTATTCTTTTTAAAATTCCATTGATCTGCAAACTCTGCTTTTATTGTTCATTTTTATTGCAGTTTACCTCTGTCACATCAGCAGAACTAATTTTTTGTTTGTCTTATATACACAAGAGTTAGTGTTATTTGTTCAAGTGCATATCACAATTTGGATAAGTCACCAATGGCAGTTAAAGGAAGCTTCTTATCTGCTAATAAGTAGCCTTTCAGGCTCTGCCGATAATGAAGTCTGAAGTTTTCCTAATAGTGTTGTAGTGTCTGCTTCTCTTTGAAGAGTTGAGGATCTTTCTCGCTAGAGTAAGTGGACTTAGGGGCTGCTTTCAGACTTTTTTGGTATGTTAGTTAACTTTTCTTCTATTGATAGAACATGTTGAAAATGACCTCACATGCTGTGACTACACGTGTCTTATTTTTTTCATTATATATATGTTTTTCCTGTCCTGGGGGTAACTTTGCTCTGAAAGGGAATCTGATCAATGACTGTTATATTTTGTTACTTTTGGTTAACCTTCAATTTATTTTTGATGTTCTTTATCAGATCTTATGCAAGGCAAGTGTAGTGCAATATAGTGCCTTTCCAAGAGATTCTAGAAAGCCCCTTCTTTTATCGGCTGGGTTAGTGAGGCTAAACGCTGGCACAGTGGAGTTGTTTATCTTTGGTTGAGCAGCCCTCAGTTTCTGTATGCTGCAAAGGCGTCAGCCACTTTATATCTGCGGGTTGTGACAACAGCACTGCAGTGTTCCTGATGATGGAAGGAAGATTTTTTGCCATCCCATTTTTTTGAGGGTTGATACTTTTCTCTTACTATCTAGGCAGTTGGGTTGATTCGTATTCTTTAACTCCAGGTATCTGACTGTGTTACCAGGCATTTCTCACGAGAAGTAGGAGAGACTTCTTGTGAAGGTTCGATTAGAGAAGGGGTCCCTGACTTCAGCTTGCTCCCTACCACCCCCTGACATACCCACCCATACCTCCCACTCCCCTGCCCCTTGGCATATGCACAGATATTTTTCCACTAATATTCTACTCTAGGATAAGAATAAGCTATACAAAAGTCTGATGACACTATTATATGCTGTTTATGGTACTAGAACATCTAACTAAAAGCTTTGTGTACTGAGTTTGTCCTTAGTGCTATTGCTATAGGCAATAACATTGCCTGTAATGCAGTGTTGCTTTTTGCTAGCAATCTGAATGGGTCTAATCCCATTGCTTTCCATCTGCTCCTTTTCTGAAGTCCAGGACGCAAAGCTCCCATGTCACCTCTTATGTATGAAATGAATTCTGGTGTTTTATTCTACCAAGCCTCTATGCCATAGATACTGAATCCATGCTGAAAAATCTGACTACTGTGTATTAACCATGTAACCACATAATCGTGGTCATACTTAGGCATACATGCTTGCACAGCTCTCAAGATATGTATGCTTACATATTGTTTTATAGGCTTTTCTCTTTGCTCTTTTGCCATTTTTACTAGCTAGCATATCCCAATCCTAGATTTAGTGGTTTGTTCTCCAGAAGTTGAAGAGCTTAGGACATCTGGGTGTGGCACATAGAGGATATTATATTAAAAAGTTTACTTGAGCACTTCAAAACCAGGGAGAAGGTACAAGAAATAAATTGAGACTAGTGCTGATGATAGAAATTAACCTTAAATGACAGTGCTATCAAATTTGCTCAGAGCAGATGACAAGAGAACTTCTTCCTGCACTTAAAATGCTGTCTGTGTTTTAGGTAGTGCTTAATTAAGACTGACAGTTTTGAAAATGCTATTTATAGTGTTCAACTGCTATGCCATTTAGGATGCCAGCAGCATGACAGCTTTTTCAGAAGCATGTATTTAACCCCTGAGTCTCACTTTCAAAGATGAGTAAAAGAGCCCCTGTTCCACAGCTGGCTTTTGGAGACTATGCCCAAAGGAGGCTGTGCGCACCTTGTTTGTTACTAGTCATACCTGCTTACAGTCAGAGACTGATCGCCTAGCTCTGTCTGTGGTCAGCCAGAAAGAGGATGGTCCTACTAAATAGCACCTAACGCTGGGCCAGTGGGGCACTGTCATTGTAGAAGCAGCACATGCTTTAGACACACTTGACACTCAGAATTTAGGAGAGTGGCTTTTGCCAGGAATTCTGGCATTTTGCCTGCGCCTCTAATGTAGGAACTGTGGCTGTGGCATGGCTGTTGTGCTTTCTAAGTTGGTCTACTCATACACCCAGCCATCCAGCCAATGTTTTGCACCGATGGTTTTGGAAAACAAAGTGCCCACCAGGTGCTTCAGGTCAGCATGCTAGGAAGTTGCTGCGTGTCCGCATTTGTGTGAGTTTTAAAAATTGCCTTGCCTTTCACCTTGGTCTTTCAAGCTTTGTTTTATCTCAGTCAGTCTCATGCAAGGATTTGGTAGGTGCCTGTCCTTACTTCAGCACCAGAATTGGAAAAGCCAGTGGTTTGTACAAAAACCTGTTATGGGAATAAGGCTGCAAAACAAAAATATGGGAAAATAGCCATTGCACAAATGAACCAAATCTGGATTTTTACCTTAAATCTGTCTCTCATCTTTTTTCTAGGATTATGACTATAAAGGGGTTTCTGGGCTTTAGGGAAAAACACATCCTCTTTGCACTGAAAGGGAATGAAACTGACACCAGCATGGGTGATGTGAAATCCCCCTGAGACATCAAATGGACCTTTTTCTGTGGGAGAGAAAATGGTAGAGTAAGAAAGGTCTCTTGTCTGACCTCTTGCTCACAGCCAAACCAACTGTGAGATGCGACCAGGTTACGCAGGGCTTGATCCTGTCATGTCTTGAAAACCTCCAAGGCTGAAAACAGCACAGCCTCTCTGGATCCCGTTTCAGTACATCCCTGTCCTTGGGGTGGGGGAAAATTGCTCCTTATATGCACTCAGAACATCTCTTGATTTAAGCCTGTTGTCTGTCACCCTCCAGCCTTACAGTGCCGTGAAGAGCCTGGCTGTGACTTCTCAATAGCCTCCCCCACTGTGGGCAATGAGGCTGCTGTTTGGTGCCCCTGAGGCTGTCCGGTTTCCTAGCTGAGCAAGCCCCGGTTCCTCAGCCTCTCCTCACAGGCTTGGTGCTTCAGCCCCCAAATATCTCGGTGGCCTTCGGCTTGAACTCCCGTTGATCATTGTCTTCCCTGTATTGCGCTGGGACCAAAACTGGATGGAGAATTCCAGACATGATGTAATGAGTATTGTGCGGAGGAGGGTAATCACTTAGCTTCGTCTACCAGTTGTCCTTCTATTGATAAGTGTTTCTTTTACACCTTGATTTTTGTTATGTTGATTCACCAGTGTGGCTGATGACTTTGACTTAGGGACACAGGAAGGATCAGAGCTGGCAGCTATTTTAAGGACACCTTTCTGAAAGCACAAGAGTTCTCCATCCCCCAGCATAAGAAAGCAAGTAGAGGAGGCAGGAGACCAGCATGGCTGCACCAGGACCTGTTGGTCAAACTGAAGGGAGAAGGAGACATACAGGCAGTGGAAGCAGGGATGTGTGGCCTGGGAAGAATACAGAGATGCAGTCCAGATGTGTAGGGATGGGATCAGGAAAGCCAGGGCTCAGATGGTACTGAACTTGGTGAGGGATGTGAAAAACAACAAGAAAGGGTTCTACAGGTACATTAGTCAGAAGAGACAGGCCAAGGAGAGCATACCCCCTCTCATAAATGAGAAGGGTGAAGTGGCTTCATTGGACATGGAGAAGGCAGAGGTACTCAACAAGTTCTCTGCCTCGGTCTTCACCAGCGGTCAGGCTTCCCATGTCTGTCACATCCCAGAACCTCTGGACGGGGGTCGGGGGAGTAAAATTCCTCCCACTGTAAGAGAAGAGCAAGTCTGAGACTGCCTCGTGAGACCGAACATCTACAAGTCTATGGGGCCGGATGACATGCATCTCAGGGTCCTGAAGAAACTGGCTGATGTGGTTGCCAAGCCACTCTTCATTATATATGAAAAGTCATGGCTGTCAGGCGAAGTCCATGGTGACTGGAAAAAGTGAAACATCACTCCCATTTTCAAGAAAGGGAAAAAGGATAACCCAGGGAACTACAGGCCGGTGAGCCTCCCATCTGTGCCTGGGAAGATCATGAAACAGATCCTTCTGGAATCTATGTTAAGGCACATGCGAGACGAGGAGTTGATACGAGACAGCCAGCATGGCTTCATCAAGGGCAGATCTTGCATGACCTATTTGGTGGCCTTCTGTGGTGGAGTGATGGCATCAGTGGATAAAGGCAGGCCCACGAATGTTATCTATCTGGACTTCTGCAAGGCCTTTGACATGGTCCCACACCACATCCTTATCTCTAAACTGGAGAGATATGGATTTGAAGTGTGGACTATTCGGTGGATAAAGAATTAGTTGGATGGTCGCATCCAGAGGGTTGTGGTCAATGGTTTTATGTCCAGGTGGAGGCTGGTGACGAGTGGTGTCCCCCAGGGGTCCGTCTCAGGACCGGTGTTCCTTAACGTCTTTATCAGTGACATAGACAGTGAAATTCAGTGCATCCTTAGCAGATTTGCTGATGACACTAAGCTGAGTGGTGCAGTTGATACACCTGAAGGAAGGGATGCCATCCAAAGGGACCTGGACAGGCTTGAAAAGTGGGCCCATGGCAACCTGATGAGGTTTAACAAGGTGCTGCACTTGGGTCGGGGCAACCCTAGACGTGTACAGACTGGGAGAAGAATTTATTGAGGGCAGCCCTGTGGAGAAGGACTTGGGGGTCCTGACGAATGAGAGGCTTGACATGAGCCAACAATGTGCGCTTGCAGCCCAGAAGGCCACAACTCTATCCTGGGCTGCATCAAGAGAGGGGTGGCCAGCAGGGTGAGGGAGGTGATTGTCCCCCTCTACTCTCGTGAAGCCCCATCGGGAATACTGCGTACAGGCCTGCAGTCCCCAGCACAAGAAGGATGTGGAGCTGCTGGAGCGGGTCCAGAGGAGGGCCACGAAGATGATCAGAGGACTGGAGCACCTCTCCTACGAAGAAAGGTTGAGGCAACTGGTTTTGCTCAGTTTGGAGAAGTCTCCAGGGAGACCTCACTGCGGCCTTCCAGTATTTAAAGGGAGCCTATAAACAGGAGGGGGAGCGGCTTTTTACACGGGAAGATAGTGATAGGACGAGGGGGAACGGTTTTAAACTAAAAGAGGGGAGATGTAGGTTAATGTTAGGAGAAATTCTTTACTCAGAGGGTGGTGAGGCACTGGGACAGGTTGCCCAGAGAGGCTGTGGGTGCTCCATCCCTGGAGGTGTTCAAGGCCAGGTTGGATGGGGCTCTGGGCAGCTGCTCTAGTGGGTGGCAACCCTGCCTGTGGCAGGGTGTTGGACTAGATGATCTCTAAGGTCCCTTGCAACCCAAGCCATTCTATGATTCTATGACCCTGTATGGTGGTAGTCTCTCTCGGGAAAAGTTAATGTTAGGAATGTAAAGCAAACAACTGTAGACATCTTCTAGGATCATCTGCTTTGTAGGTTTGCTAGTCCAGCTCAGCTTACAGTCTGATGCTCCAGAAAAGTATCTTTTCAGTGTACTCAATGCTAGAAGTCTGATAAGTACTTTGCCATATAAAATGTGTTTACTTTAGAACAAACTCCTTCACAGGTATGTGCTGGGAAGTCTTGACAGCAGATGAAGCAAGCAAACCAAGATTAAAATTGTATTTTTCTTCAGTTGCTGATTTATTCCTCCATTAGTAATTCCTCTGTAATTCCTTTTTTAAGCAATATTATGCACCTTCCTTTTCTGTCCTCGTTAACAGTAAAAGCACTGAAGATGATTGATATGCAGTTATTAATGAAAAATGGTTTTAGATTTCCCTTAAGGGTAATGGACAGTCATCATGACTGACATTATGGATTTCTTAACATAAGTGTGTATTCAGACAGCAGTCAAATAAGATTGCATTTTCTGTTGATTTATTTATTGAGCCTGATAACTTGTTTACTAGGCTGAATACTTATCTTTGGCTCTGACTGATACAGAATAGCATCTGATTCCAGAAGTGGTCCCCAGATCGTAAGAATTAGCCATAAGTTGTTAGTGGTTTCATTTTCCAAAAAATGTAGGATGGGGATGTGGTGATTGTTGATCTTAGTCTTAATTTTACTTTTTGTTCCTGTATTTTGTTCCTTTTGTATTTCTGCACCTCTCCTTCCCTCCAATCTTTTCCCATTGTCCTCTGTATTGTTGTTTCAGTGCAGTGCTTTTTATAAGAAATTGAGTACCAGCTTTTCCTGGTGAGACCACCAAGTGATGGTGACTTCATGTCTTTGGAAAAGAGTATGTTGTATTTGATAAAGCCAAAATACTCAAACAAAAGTTGCTGCATATTACTGAAATCTGTCTGCTGGTTTAAAGGATGGTGCATGACCTAAAAGCATACTTTTTGCAGCCTTGCTAGTGTCAAAGGCAAGTGTGTGTGTAAGACTGGAATGTGTGTCTGGGGAATGTAGGCCTAAGCCTAGTCCTTTTTTCGAGTAGTGCTGCAGAGGTGAATTCTTGCTCAGCGCACAGGACTGCTGAGAGGACGTGTTCCCTTCTGCGAGCTGTCGGATTGAATTCTTATTGCATCTTTTTAACTGCCCCCCCTACAGAGGCTGCCAGTCGTGCCATAGTCCAGTTTCTGGAGGTCAATCAAAGTGAAGAAGCAAGTAGAGGTTGGATGCTGCTCACCACAATCAATTTACTAGCTTCATCAGGACAGGTTAGTCTAAAACAGCAAGGCTAAAAATAAATTGTGGGGTGGGAGAGACAAAAGCAATAAAATAATGAACTGCATGAACACATGCTAAAAGATGTTGTAACTATATTCTGCTTTCTATGTTAAGATCCTTTTTCTGTTATATTCCCACAGAACTTCTGCTTTAGCTCCTTGTGGTTTCAGTTGCTGAAAAAAAAGCATAGTTTTGGAACTTTAATTTATAACGTGCTTTTGAATTACGCACACAACTTTTATTGTTTCCCAAAGGCTTCTTTTGCATGCTGCTGCTTAGTGCCCCAAGAGATGCATGTCACATGCGGCACCTAAATCACTTGGACTTTGAACTTGGGCTTCCCATTCAGGGAGGGCAACAGCAGTTGCAAAAAGCGGAGCCAGCAGCAGTGATGAGCATGTGATATTGTGAATCTTCACTGCCTCTGCTTTTGGTCCTGCTCTCCATCAGAGAGCCTATCCGTGGCAGCCAAGCTCTGGACAGCTGCGTGGCTTGTTCTTTCTGCTCTATTCTGCCTTCATAATTCAGCACATCATCTTATCTGTGTTTAGTATGTCACCAGCCTCCAGCCTAGTTTGTCTTTTCTTCCCACTGATGCTTTCATGTTTTCTACTACCTTGCTCCTTATGCCTGCTTATACTTTCTTGCCAAGTGAGAACATAAATTGAATAATTCTCCTCCCACTCCCATTTCTACTGCTACAAAGAATAGATAGCTAATGAGGGCTTGGCTGAAGGTCTTGTAATTAACTTGTAAGCTTCTGTTGGCAGATACTGTCAGGTTTTGTTTCTGTCCTTTGCAGTGACTGCTTCGAACTGTGGCTGTTAGATGCTGCTGTCATGTAAATAAATTTATGATCCTATTTTTAAGGTTACTGTTTACGTAGGCATTCAAGAATAGATGGTGAATTTGTACTGCCATGTGGATGCCTCACCAAAGGTGTGAGAAGAAAAACCAGCATTTGAGTCAACTGCATTATAAGAGCATGACTTTTTGAATATAGTAATATGCTGAACTGTTTTTTTGCTCTGTTTTCTTTTTCCCCAGAAAACTGTGGACTGCATGACTACAATGTCAGTGCCTTCCACACTTGTTAAATGTCTATATCTGTTTTTTGACCTTCCACATGTGCCTGAGGTAGTTGGAGGAGCACAGAATGAACTACCTCTCGCAGAGCGCCGAGCGCTACTACAGAAAGTCTTTGTACAGGTAAGAAAGGTAAAATAGGTCATGGAATTTGCAAGAGGGATGGAAATGCTTCATGTGAGAAAAGTCCAGAGACTTTTCACTTGAGCCAAATTTTGCTCTTTCTTGATTCTTCACAAACTGATGGCTTTGAGTAAGATGGATTTTCCTGCAAGCACAGTTGAGGTTACATTTCCACCCCGCTGTGGTTTTTGTTCTTGGCAAATATCTCCTCTACAAAAATGCATGCAGCTCTTCTGCACAGCTGCTTAAAAGGAGCAACATGTTGACTATTATTCTGTTTTAATCTAGCTGGTCCTGGTCTTTGGTATCTTTGGCTGTTACGGATTGAAATAGACTATAGACTAGAAATAATCTATGAATTAATTTAACATACGCTATTTTCCCTTTAATTATGGAAGTAAACCATGAATATAGGAACAAATAATTTAAATATGGGAACCATCTGAGCTTGCAGTTATTATTACAATTATCCTCCAGATTTCCCAGGGAGACCAGGGACTCCATCTGACCTGCTCCTGCTTTCTGAAGTTTTAGTTGGAGATCTTGCAAAGAAATTCCCATATATTCTCCTGATGAAAGTTTTAGAAGGAGCTGACAGTTACTATTAGAAAGGGGTCAGTGGTCATACTACCAGTTTCCATGTGCAAATCAGATGCATCTCTGTGTAGGGTTATTGTAGCCATGTATGCAAAACCAGAGAGGTCTATCAGCAGTCACATCCTTCAGGGATTTGAAGGCCATGCTAAGATTTGTAGGTTTAACATTTCAGAGGCATTTTGGTACCTGCATTACAGAAATAAAGATAAGCCTTGTTCCCACAATTACTAGCCACACTGTGCCCAGTAACAGTCACTATATGAGAATATATCCATTTGCCTCTTTTTTTTTTTTTTTTTTTTTTTTTTTTTGTCTTAGTGCTACAGGCTGTCTTCCAAAGCAGAAATCACAATATGCTGCAAGCTATCTTTCCGAAATTGCTTTGCTGTGTTTCAGTCAGCAGAGTTAATAAATGATCAGTGTTACCACATAGGGTCCCCTGCAATCTACGACTGCTCAGCTCTTTTCTGTACCTCTTCAAGGGCTGTAAAGTGATGCTTTCAAATTAGCTGGCTGGAATGGGTGAGGTCTCAGCTTCCAAACCACCTCTTCTGGACGCAGACGGCCTTGCAAAGTCTTCTTCCAGTTTTCTGAGAGGGAACCTCGGCTTTTCCTGCACAAGACACAAAATGGACATCAGATGTCCTCAAAACATGAAGAAAAGGGAGTGCAACTTAGTAACTTTGGTTGTGTGGCTGCGTTTTGTGTTGTTTGTGGTAACCTGGAAATTCGGATCCATGTGCCAGTTACCCAGTTAGGTCTACAGTGTTGCTGTAGCCTTTCCTGCCATACTGTTTTGGCTGTTTTAAATTGGCTAAGATATTATGGATGCTGCTCTGCTAGCAACCCATCAATAGCCTTTTCCTGCATTAGGAAGGGATACAACAGTTTGCTTCATAGAGCCTCTGCCCCACTGCAGCATTTAGACCTGTAAATTAGGTAACTGGCAGATTCTCCAAGAGTGGCATAACCTGGTATCCGTACAAGTATGCTGTGTCAGCCTGAGAGATTTAAACTCTGCTGCTAATCTTTTGCTAGTCATTTTAAACTGAACTGGGACTTGAAATTACCATGTGTTGCATAACCTTGTCTTCAATTCAAATTACAGAAACAATATGCAGAGGGAAAACAGCGTGTTACCTTTTTTAAAGTGTATGCTGAATGGAAGAATGTTTCACTTTTTACTAAGCCTAGGCAAAAATAGCAATGATCGGGAGTATTAACGCTAGATGTTTAATGACTTATTATTTCAGATCCTAGTAAAATTGTGCAGTTTTGTGTCTCCGGCGGAAGAACTGGCTCAAAAGGATGATCTCCAGCTTCTGTTCAGTGCAATAACCTCATGGTGCCCTCCCTATAATCTGCCTTGGAGGAAGAGTGCAGGGGAAGTACTGATGACCATATCGCGTCATGGCCTTAGCGTCAATGTAGTGAAATACATTCATGGTATGTATCTTTATCTAATGTTATTTATTTGGGTTTTTTTCTGTTCTTCTTCTTTCATAGTATTCTTAGCTAGGAAGTAGGCGTGAAAATAATAGATCAAGAAAAGCTTCCAAGCTTTTTGTTTGGACATGTAAGTAGTTACATACGGGTAAAATTTCAGAGCACTTGTATAGTGAGAGAGGTGTTTGTAGCTGAGTCTGCCTCATCCACATTTCAGTTTAACATTGGAGAACAGAATTTCCCCTCATGTTTTTGTGTAGAGTTTGACCAAAAGGAAAAGGCTTTTGGTAACTTCAGTAACTGCCCGTATAGAAAAATACTCACTGAGAAAATGCATAAGTTTGTCTTTTTTGCTGTGAGCATTAATTATTAACGGGGGTTGGTTTTGGTCCTGCGTCTGAACTAGCAGCAGCAACTGCCACTTGTAGAGGTGTGAGGCAAGCTAGCAGTGCCCTATTTACAGCTGCTTGTCTGAGTACCACTCTAGCTGGCAATAAAAGTGTAGAGATGTCTGAGGAAACTGCAGGAAGAGGAACCAGCTCTATGTGTTCTGCTGATGCAGTTTGAGCTATTAGAAGCCTGTGAAAGCTGCTGCCCTGTAGTAAATACTGGTGCGTTATACAAACTGAGGAGAGATAATTTGGGTATTCTGGGAGAAGATTCTTTCTCCCAGACTTCTTGCTTTTGCAGGAAGAAGCAGGGTGAGACTGTTAAAACCACCACTGATTTGCAAAATACTTTCCGTTATCCAGGACATTGGGGGTGGCATACCCTGATAACAGCAAAACCTGTTTAATACAGGCACTAGGAAATGCTTGAGGGAGTGTGGCGTGTGAGCACAGAAACACTTGAGTGCAAACCTCCCAAGTGCTGATTGATGGAACAGCCAGCTGGCTTCCTCCCCTGTGGTCCAGCCCAGCTTCCCTGTGGGGTCCCCAACCCAAGGACGTTGTCCCTAGGGCCTGGCCCAGGGATGCTCTCCTTTGCTTGGCTGAGACCCACACCTATGCCTGAAGGAGGCAGTCTCTTGGTCCTGGTGCTCCTAGGAAGCTTACATGTAGCCTGTCCTAGAGCCTGTGTCACAACAAAGTGCGGGGATTTTGGGATACAGCTGGGAAGAGCCTGACTGCTGGATGGGTTTGCAACCCCTACATTTTCCTGTTGCCTGACTGACTAGATTGCTGATTGTTCAGCCAGCCTGCATTTCTTCTGCTGGGCCCTTGTCTACCCCACCTTGCCATACAGCTTACAGATTGCAGGCTTTGTGCATCCTGAAGGCCAAAATAAAATCATCTCTTGGGCTTAATCCAGCCTGCAAGCTACCAAATGACTGAAGCAGCTAGTATCATACCATTTTATCTCCTGTCTTTTTTTTTTTTTTTTTTTTTTTTTTTTTTTTTTTTTGAGACAAATAGCATCCTGACTGTTTCAGGCATGGAAACTAGCATACAGGGGTATTTCTGTAGCTGGTTACAGATTTTAGTAGCTAATATAAGAAGTACTTTATTCATCATGTATCTTTACAAGGGACTGGTTATGGTCTGCTTAGCAAGGGCAGCTTCCAAGCTGGTTCATGACAAAGAATTTGCGAGAGCAAAGCGAGATGAAAGCCAGTGTTGGAGAGAATATTAGCTGCCCAGGAGCAGCTTTGCGTACAAAATAGTCGTGTTGCATTAGTTTAAAATTGCATGAGTGTTTCGGTAGGTGGGATTTGAGGTAGGAAATTTGGTAGAATATGTTTCTAATATTTAGGGATTTTGGACTGTAAGACCACATTGAAGCATTTCTAGTTTTTAAATTGAAATGACTGTTGAAGTGAACTAACATCCTTATCACACATTTTAGCAGTGTACACCTGCTGGAAAAAAAGAAACCCAGTTTCCTCACACCCTGGAAAGCAAGTAGTTACAGGGCTTCACAAAACCATTTTGACAGTTCATGAAATACGTCACCCTGCTCCCACATACTTCAGAGAAAATTTCAGTCTGTGTTTTTTCTTGTGCTAGCAGCATGTTTCCAATTGCAGTCAGAAAGATGTGAATGTACAGTGTCACTTGGAAGCACGGAATAGTCATCAGTTAAGTAGTTTCAGATAGGACTTAGAAGGTGATAGGTATTTTGCCTGCATCTGTTAACAGCCTTCTGGTGGGTTTTTGATGAGTGTAGAAGGTGTATGTGTATATGTGAAAACATTATGAAGCGCAGTAAATAAAATAACTTGAGTTTTTACTGTGTCTTTTCGCATATTGCAGCTAGTGCCATTATCGCTTCTATATAGGCTTGATCCATAGAGGAGTGAGGCTGGTGCATCAAAAGATATTCTAGGTTCTTTAAAAAGCAAAATAAAATCTTAAAAAGGAAAACAGTCAGCATTCCTTCTCACGTGTTGATAAAAAAAGTGAACGTGACTTAAGAGATAACATCTGTCAAGAGGCTCATCTCATATTAGTGGATGAAAAACTGATTATGAGCCAGTCACATTCTGTGCTGCATCAGAAGTGTGGCTAGCAGGTTGAGGGAGGTGATTCTGCCCCTCTACTCTGCTCTGGTGAGACCCCACCTGGAGTTCTGTGTCCAGCTCTGGTGCCCCCAACGGAAGAAAGACATGGACCTGCTGAAGCAGGTCCAGAGGAGGGCCGCAAAGATGATAAAGGGGCTGGAGCACCTTCCCTATGAGGATAGGCTGAGAGTTGAGGTTGTTTAGCCTAGAGAAGAGAAGGCTCCAGGGAGAACTATAAGGCCTTCCAGTACTTAAAGGGGGCCTACAGGAAAGATGGGAAGGTACTCTTTAACAGGGAGTGTAGTAATAGGACGAGGGGTAATGGTTTTAAACTGAAAGAAGATAGATTTAGATAAGATACTAAGGAAAAATTCTTCCCTGTGAGGGTGGTGAGGCACTGGAACAGGTTGCCCAGAGAAGTTGTGGATGCCCCATTCCTGGAAGTGTTCAAGGCCGGGTTGGATGGGGCTTTGAGCAGCCTGGTCTAGTGGAAGGTGTCCCTGCCCATGGCAGGGGGCTTGGAACTAGATGATCTTTAAGGTCCCTTCCAACCCTAACCATTCTGTGATTCTATATTCAGGAAGAAAGTTGAGAGTTTTATCATATGCAAAGGAGCATCCTTTCACTATCTCATGCTTTGATTTGATCTCTGGGAAATTTTACCAGTCTAGCTAGAAAGAGTTGCACTTGTGTCACACATGCTGCACAGTTAAAGTAGGAGATAATTGAAGGGAGCATCTTTAAAACAGGACTGCAACCTAAAATCTGACAATAGATTTGGGAAAGTTTTTTGCAGCTGACTAATGAACTGATGGAGTGTGAGAGGTATGCAGAAGGATACGAGCTGTCTCTGTTTGGTTGAGATTTATCAGGCAAGCAAATATGCCAGCCAAAGAAAAACTAACCAGAGTAGCAATAAGAAGACATGGTGTAAAGGGTTATGTGTAGGGTTTTACCAAACATCAGTAACAGTTTAAGTCAGTGCTTTGTATGACTTCTGTTTTTTAAAAGAAAAAAGATGTTTTAGAATTATTTACAGTTGCAGTATTTGTCTTTTTATTCTTCTGAGTTATATGGTCAAACTTTTTAGGTAAAAAACAGTATTCGTCTACACGTTCTCCTCCTTACAAGAGTAAAGATTATAAAAGGGGCAAGGGGTTGGCAAAAAGAGGTTAGGGTTCAGATCCAAAGCCACTTGAGAATCCTACTTATCTTCAAGTGCTCTGTAATATTAAATGTTATGTGATAGGAGATAGTTAAATAATAGATACCTTATTGCTGTGATTCTTATTAGTTATGCTGTTTGCTGTGATTGTCAGTAAAATCCTAAATTCTTAACTGCCATTCTTTTCAGAAAAGGAATGTTTGTCCACATGTGTTCAGAACATGCAGCAGTCTGATGACCTTTCTCCCCTAGAAATAGTTGAAATGTTTGCTGGACTTTCTTGTTTTCTCAAAGACTCCAGTGACGTATCCCAAACGTTGTTGGATGATTTTAGGATATGGCAGGGATACAACTTCCTCTGTGACCTCCTCCTCAGGTATGTAAAAGTGCTTGAAGGAATGCAGACAGATCACTCTGAGGTTTTTCTGAAAAGATTTCGTAATAAAGAAGAGGTGAATCGGTTTGAACAAATAAGCGATTATAGGTTATCATGAAATGAAGATATTAGGACCAAAACGTGCAATTTTGTGCTTTTCTCTATTTATGAAACTACATTGTTTAACTCTTTATTCATCGGTACTGGTTTATTACTAAATGTCTCTGTATGTGCTAAGAAAGCAGATGCTTAAAAACAACTGTTGCTAAAAATTCAGAAAGAATTCAGAAAAAATATTGACTGCAACTAGTGATTTTGGGGTTTGGTTGGGTTTTTTTTTGTTTTAACATACTATCGTAATGAAAAATCAAGTACGTAAATGTGGTGTATGCTACTCGGTATTGAAGACATACTGCTTAGTATTGAAGAGACATTTTTGTACATAAGCTCTAATACCAGAGTGCTGGAGAGAACTCTCATGTTACTGTATGTATATTTTTTTTAATTTGTATTTTTTATTAAAGGTGTATTGCTAACCTGCTAATGCATTACAAAACACGGTAATGAAAATGCCTGCCCAAGCAAAACTTGGGTGTATGATCCATCCATGATTTTATTTCTTTCCATGAAAGAAACGTCATTCTTTTCTTTCTCAATCAGCAAATTAGTGCCTGCTGCATTATTTGTGTAAAATCTGTGGTCAGTCTGTGTTGCTTTGTTTGGATATGAAGTTCTGAAGAAGCATGCTTAGCTGTTGCAGTATGTATGTATTTTACAAATCCAAGACAGAAACTGGGAAATGATGTCTATGAGTGTACACCTTATGAAGTATACTTAGATCAAAGATGCTTAGAAACAGTGCTGTAATGGCCATTAACGAGAAGTGTTAATGTTGTTTTCTCCCTCTTTCAAGCCATTCGTTTTGGGTGCTAGGATGCTAGATTTTGACACCCAAGCATTTGAACTAGATTTTCTACTGCATAGTATGGTTTAGGGTTTTTTTGTTTGTTTCTTTCTTTTAAATGGATACCAGACACAGACATGGCATTTTAAATTCTCAGTCACAGTTAAAATTATTCATAAATTATATTTGGTGCCACAAAAGTGTAAAACACCTGTTAAGGAATTGTTATTGTTCTTGTTGTATAAATGGTGTTTTTGAGTATGTTACATTTATTGCTGCATTCATTCAAAGCAAGGTAATTCAAACTCAGCTGTTTTCCAGAAACTGTCAGCCAGAGATTAGGTAGAATTTGAGAGGAACGTGCTGTCATTAGCAATTTCATTTTCAGGTACAAAAGCGATTCTGTATTGAAGTGTTTTAAACAAACTCTTTCCTGAGCTTGCTCATCCTTTAAATCAAAGAATGGGGCATCCCTGACAGAGGTATAGGAATACTAGAGGTTTGCATGTCTGATTGAAGAAGGAGAGCACCTGGGTTCTTCAGTTGAGATCAGTAAAGGTTAAAAGCATATGAATGCATTATCCTCACTTCTTCCTGTGGTGGCTCTAGAAAACTTGCTAAGACTGTTGCAGAAATGTCTGGGTTAAGGTGAACAGTGCACACCAACATGTGTATTTGTTAGCAATTTGTGTATTGTAGAGGAGATGGAAGATGGTTCAAAACATGACTGCTGTTTTGATGGCCATATCTCTTACTGTTTCTTGTAAGTTTTAGTTTATTTGATCTTCAGATCAAAACATAGTTTGTTTGAAAAAATGATCATCTTGGACAAGCCTGAGTATTGGTCAGTGACGAACAACTATCATGTATTCTCCCTGGACATGTTTTGGCTCAAAGCTGCTGACAGAGACTTGTTCAGCTCTGTGGCACTATTGTGAAGATGACTGTCACATGGGGGTGTGAAATCTGGACACTGGGCATCCAGCTGCAAAGAAGAAAGGCTTTGGAGCTCTTAATGCAGAAGGACATGTAAAGAAGGTGACTTAATAAGAAATCGCAGGAGGTCTGTGAGGACAAAAGGAGCAAGTATGTAATTTTACCTTGATGATGTGAAAGGGCAGGACATGGGCAGGATTAGTAGTATGGCAATAGGTGAGCTAAGTGCTTCTGTAAGGGCTGTTTGAAGGAGGTTCAGCCACATGTCTGGCTGAGAAGAAGACGGAGGATGCAGAATGAGCTGCTTCTAAGGGCTCCCATGGTCACTTGTCAGCAAGAAGAAAAATAGAGCTCATATTGCATGAGCGAGTGGGAGATTGTGGTCCCTAGCTTTCCCCTGAGATCTATAGAGACTATAGAGTTAGTAAGTAATTAAATGTGGTTTAATTTTTGGTAAAGTAGAAGGAAAACAAGGATCGTTCTAGGGTTCACAAACAGTTTTTAGGGTTTGGTCTGATGGTGTATTGCTGGCAGGAAACAATGGTTGGAATGGGATGTTAGCATTTCCATCCTCTTGCGTTCAAAGGTAAGGGTCTGTAGTTCTAATGAAGATGCTTCATGTGTGCTTTGAAGTGTTAGGCTTCTACCAAGGTACCGTTTCATTAGCATAAAATATTAACTTTCAAAGTGGCAGGTATAATCTAGCAATTTAATTATGGATTTATTTAATGACAGGCTATCTAGGTGTTGTGGTATGAGCCCAGTGAGCAACAAAGCACCACAAAGCCGCTCGGTCACTTCTCCCCCCTGCCCCGGTGGGATGAGGGGAGAAAATACAATGAAAAGCTCATGGGTTGAGGCTAGGACAGGGAGGGATGACTCACCAGTTATGGTCACAGGCAAAAAGCAGACTCAACTTGGGGGGAAAAAAAACCAAAATCAATTTAATTTACTATCAATCAAATCAAAACAAGGGTAATGAGAAGTAAGCTCCCTCACAGCTTGCCTCTGCCGCTCCTTCCTCATCAGGGGCAGGACTCCTCACTCTGCCCCTGCTCCAGCCTGGGGTCCTTCCCACAAGAGACAGTTCTCCATGGACTTCTCCAACGTGAGTCCTTCCCATGAGCTGCAGTCCTTCACAAACTGCTCCAGCGTGGGTCCTTTCCGCAGCCTCCAGCCCTTCAGGCACTGACTGCTCCAGC
>JAVKLA010000007.1:23940818-23957533 GCA_034782735.1 Sagittarius serpentarius | reverse complement strand
CTGCTCCCCTGCTCCCCTCCATGGGCTGCAGGGGGACAGCCTGCCCTCTCACCAGGGGCTGCAGGGCCATCCCCTCCGCTGGCCCACCGCCTCCCCCGCCTTCCTCACTGACTTCCGTGTCTGGGTAGGTGTTTCTCTCACATTCCAGTCTCCTCCCCCAGCGCAGGTTCCACTTCTTGAATCTGTTATCCCAGAGGCTCTACCACTGTCACTGATGGGCTCGGCCTTGGCCAGAGGTGGGTCCGACTTGGAGTCAGGGAAGCTTCTGGCAGCTTCTCAGAGGAGCCACTCCTGCAGCCCCTTCCCTGCTACCAAAACCCCACCACACAAACCCAGAACGCTCCAATAGCTTCATGTTTATAAGAGGATTTAAAAAGAAATTTTCATGTCTGTGCTGCTTTTTAGCAGACTATTAAGTTCAAGGAAAGATTTATGAGGTGAATTTCTATGGCAAATAAATGTATGCTCTCATAAATCCAGTTATGTTTGACTGACTT
This sequence comes from Sagittarius serpentarius, assembly GCA_034782735.1. Taxonomy (NCBI): domain Eukaryota; kingdom Metazoa; phylum Chordata; class Aves; order Accipitriformes; family Sagittariidae; genus Sagittarius; species Sagittarius serpentarius. The sequence continues at coordinate 23,957,036 of JAVKLA010000007.1, read as the reverse complement.
AATGGTATGAAATATGAACAGAGAACACATAAAATACTACAGGAACAGGGCAGTAAAAGTGTGGTCTCTAAATTAATAGAGTAAAACGGAAGAGAGATCTTACTGAATTGATTTGAGTTGAAATAAACTAGTGCTGCTAACTTGATCTATTGTCTTTTCTTTAGATTAGAACAGGCAAAAGAGGCTGAATCTAAGGATGCTTTGAAGGACTTAGTTAATTTGATAACTTCCTTAACAACATATGGTGTTAATGAATTAAAGCCAGCTGGTGTTACCACTGGAGTACCTTTCCTACTGCCCGGATTTGCAGTCCCACAGCCTGCAGGCAAAGGTGAGTGTGCTTTCTTTTGCCCTCTGTTGTTTTTGTTTGTTTGTTTTTTAAATGTAAACCACAAAATACAGAGAAGCTGTATACTACACAAACCATTTGCAGTTGAGTCTGGGTTCTTCTACTAAGATTGCATGTCAAATACGTAGTTCTGTTGGTCTGAAAAGTTCTATTCTGGTGCTGGTATCCAAAGAAGAAAGTGTAGGGCTTTTGTCTTTGAGGACTAAAAGCTGAGTCAAGTGTCTCTCACTGCAAATCTGACAGTTTCTATGTGGACTTTGAGATTACCGTAATGGAAAGATGCACTGATTTGATTTACGGTGTTTTAAGCTGCTCTTACTAAACTAATGTGAAAGGCTGGCGTGCTGGTTTGATTCCCCCCTGTCCCTGATTTGCTGTTAGCTTTTGTCAGCTTAGGCAAATGTAGCTTGAGAGCTGAAATCTGTTGTTTCATCACCAGTGTTCACAGAGTGGTGAAGTCTGTGGTGTGCTTGCAAACACAGTCAATTATGATACGGAGATAAGGTTGTGGAAGTCTGAGGGGAGAAAGGGTTTTATAAAAATAAGTTTATTTTTCACATCCTGTTTATAAACTTAAAATTCATGTAAGTCTTGTATGTAACTAAGGAGTTTGGAATTTAATAGTGACCATGGACCTAGTTTGTTACTTGGACTTTTAATGGTATTTAGTAATACCAGTGATACAAGAAAAATTTTTGTGATAGGGTTACATTTATAGATTTATAGGCTAATGGATTTACTTTCGCTGTTTTCTTGTATATCCAGGTTCTTTGGACAATGACTTCCTTTCTCTGGTATTGAGAGAGTTCATTGTTCATGGGAAGTGTTTTCCCTTTGCACTAAACAGAGAAAGAAGGTGATAGTCACACTCGGAGCTTAATTTCTCTGTGTTTTGGTAATAACATACTAGTTTTTGCTTAAGTTAATCGGCTTTTCTGATACAATAGCATGAGTGAACCATGGCGTATTGCAATCTCCAAAGGAATTATCTAATTTTCTGGTATTTGTCATGACATCTCTCAGTTCCTTCTACCTGCTTTTCATTATGTTGGCAAGTTATCTTTTTATGAAGACCATATTAGCTCATTTTCTTAATTGCTTCTATTTAAATCCTTTTAGTTCTTGAACTCTGAAGAGCTGGTTAAGATTTGGTTTCTTCGGGGTCCTCATAATAATTAAAGATAATTTATTAATCTGCTTGATTGCCTGGAACAATTGTTGATACTAAATTAGAATATAAATAGTTGTATCTGTCACTACATATGTTCCTGTCAAATTTAATAAGCTCTAAATTCCCTTTTCAACATTATTCATTGTGAAGAAAGCATGTAAAAAATGTCCTTTTAGAAACAAATGAGTGTGACTTACAACGTAACAATATTCTTCCAGTATGTGAAATTGTTCCATGTACTTTTCAAGGAAGTTTCCTCTTGCTTTCTGGAGAAATACTGGCAGGGAAGGTGGTGAGGCTAGATATGAAGATAACTGAATTTACTTTTAAATTGGACAACTTAGTTTATGAACAATGAAGAAAGTAGCATTCCACAGAGCATATATAATAAGTCAGGATTCTTTGTTTATGAAAGAGTTTTTAAATCAGGTTAACAGTTTGCTTGTAGTTTGTTTGCAAATGCTTGATTAGAATGTGTTTCAAGTTCTCACTCTTGATTGTTTTGGGGTTTTTAAAATTATTTTTACCATTAGTTGTTTTCTCTATTATGGGATATGTCCACTGTGACTTGTACTGTTTCTACAGAAGTTTAAAAAAGTTGGCTTTGAGGCATCTTTTTAGTAGAATAAGAATAGTAGACAAATATCTGCCCATAGAAAATTCTGGGGGCCACAGGGTACACTCATAAATGATGCATTCTTTGCCTAAATTAATGAGATTTTATTTAACTTGAAGGAACTTGTAAGAAGAAATTTGACCAAGCTTTTAAAGATGTAAGGTCTTTGTGTGCTTATATAGCTACGTTATGCTTTACAACTCTTTCCCTTTGTTTTAATTCTGTAATTGTTAACAGTACTGGACCCTGCCAAAGCTTTCTGATTCCGCAGGCCTGATTCCCAAAGCCAGCCCCATGCTGCCTTCTGGTACTGGTATGGTCATTCATGCCAGTTAATGCAGACCTGAGCAAGAGCAGCCTCTCAATGGAAGGGAGGCAACTGCCAGCCTTATGCTGCCCTACGGAGTTTCCCTACATGTAGCTCTGTTCTCGCAGGCGATTGCCAAAGAGTGGAAGCAAGAGGATAATTTGAGGGCCATGCATGTAGTCTAGCTTTGAACCTGGCTGATGAGGATTTGTCATTGCTTATTGTTCTGTTGAGTGAGGGGATACAAACGGCTGTTACTCTAAACTTAGCCTGCCAAATACTTGTAGAGAACAGAGTTGCATTCTGCATTATGGAATACAGAACATGTTACTGTTGCTGTAATGAGTTTTCTTATGGCCTGTGTAAACGACAGGCAGGCTTCATTTTGTCTCTAGAACTGTATCCCATTGCACATTTTAACAATAAGTCAACTTACCTCTTCAGCAGCTAAATGAAAGATCATTTCTTTAAATGTAAATACTTACTTTCAAAGATGAAGGTGCCATCTTAATGAACAGTAGATTGTAGGATTTGCGATGTAAGTGGTTGTGCAGAGGCTTTTTTGAAGAGTCAGTTTTAATAAAAATTTTTATTATATGTGATATATACTGTTATTTTATTCCCACTTACTGAAATACATGGAGCATTATTAGTAAGTGTACTCATTGTTTATGATGATTAAGAATTTTTTCTTTCCTTTTTCCTCCCATCCCACTTTGTTTCCTGATTTAGGTCATAGTGTGAGGAATATTCAAGCATTTTCGGTTCTTCAGAATGCATTTTTGAGAGCAAAAACCAACTATCTAGCACAAATCATCCTTGATGCCATCACAAATATTTATATGGCGGACAATGCCAACTACTTCATTTTGGAATCGCAGCACACATTGTCTCAGTTTGCAGAGAAAATTCCTAAGCTTCCAGAAGTGCAGACCAAATACTTTGAGATGCTGGAATTTGTTGTCTTCAGCTTGAATTACATACCCTGTAAAGAACTGATCAGTGTGAGCATCCTTTTAAAATCCAGCACTTCTTTTCAGTGTAGCATCATTGCCATGAAGACTCTCCTTAAGTTCACCCGTCATGACTACATCTTTAAGGATGTCTTCAGGGAAGTAGGACTTCTGGAGGTGATGGTAAATCTTCTTCATAAATATGCAGCCCTTCTGAAAGATCCCACTCAGGCACTGAATGATCAAGGTAATTCCATTTTACTAATACATGCCTTTTTTTTGGCTGGGAACGGTGGAGGCTAGCACTTAAGAGGAAGAACGAGAGTGTCTGAACATGTATCTCAAGGGCTGAGTTCTGTTGGGGGCTGCTGTGCCATCTTAAAAGCTCATTGGAATTGCTTCCCTCTTAACATCCTGCAAGGAGCTTGAGGCAAGCTTTAATGAAAGATGCTGTATGAATACAAAATAGTGGGAGTTCATATTTTCCTTTTTGAATGTGGGTTTTTTTTTTTTGATGTATTTGTTACTTAACATGAAAAGAGCAAGTGAAGGAGCAATACATAGTATCTGTACTCTTCCTCACAAAAAGTACTTCATTGTGTTTAGCCCCAGCTTTGAAAAAAATACTATAGAGCACATATCTGAGCTCTTAATAGGAGTATGTGTTCAAGTTTGCAGACTTTTTTATAAGTCAGGTCTACTTATTTCTAAAAGTGTTCAAAATTTTTTTTTCTTAGAAAAATTAGTTATCTCCAGAATTTAACATCTCGGAGATAAGCTACATAGCTGCTTAGCCTGTGAAGCAGGTGCTGCCAAGTGCATATATATACAAACACACACAGAGGGGGTTTTTTTACATTCTTTATTCAAACTGCAATCAAGTTAGTGTGCATCAGTGACATTTATTTTTTAAATCATAATTGTTAGACATTTCACCTGGGTTTGTTGTCTGAAGCTTCGTTAGTGAGCGGTAGCAGTTGACTAGAGTTAGAAAACTTTGTTGCCAGCAACTCCATTGAAAAACACATCACTTCTCATGTTCTTGTAAATAAATGGACCAACCTGTCATCTGATTAGGGTGCTACCTGGGTGCACATGCCCTTGTGTTGTGGCTTGCTTCTTAGAGTCATTTAAAAAAAAATGGTTTTTTTTCCCTGGAGTGTTACTTTGTGTTTAAGATGTCACTTGCAGTGTTGGTTCATCTGTTAAACCTGTTGAATCATCAGCACATTTACTGTAATTATGTGAATGTAGTTTTGTGCTTTTGTGCGGAATTTCTCTTTTGAAGTACTGAATTCTGAACAAGAACAGATCCTGTTAAGTCTTCAACTGTGGTATGGTTTTGTGGCTTCAAGAAACAACAGCTGGAGATATGAAACTACACATACAGCTGCAGTGTCAGCCACTGAGCTAACAGTGCTCAAAAGCTTCTGTTTAAATTCTTGTGTTTATAAATTAACTTTTCAAACAATTAGTAGTTAAGCTTTCCCAGGAATGTATGTGTAGACTAAATTTTAATTTGCTGTGGAATATGGTTAGGCTGCATGTTCTCTGGAGAAGCAAAGAAAATAAGTGTTGGTGGAAAGTATCAAGAAGCATCTTAGAAAAGAGTAGTTTTTACTATGACTTTGGCTTCTGAAATTATTTTTTAGGGGATTCAAGAAACAGTTCATTTGAGGACCAAAGGCAGCTGGCTTTATTGGTTATGGAGACCTTGACAGTACTACTACAAGGATCAAACACAAATGCAGGTGAGAGATGGCTGTCAAAATATTTATTAAAAAAGTAGCTCAGAAAATCATGCCTGAAAGCAAAGTAGTCTTGAGTTTCTGTCTTCAGGCAAGTAATCAAACACACTGAAATACACTTTTGTCTCTTGCCAAGTTTTTCCAGAATAGGCAGCATAAACTAGAGTGCATAAAATAAAGACGTACAAGATAGCATTTCTTTTTAACTTGAGTTTCTTTGCTATTGTTTACCTGAAGCTGACCACCAGACCACATCACTATCCAACAGTACTATAATAATTTGTAGTAGGGCTTGTAACACAGGTTGTGTATCAAAAAATTTAAGCATATAATTGGACATGTAGTTTGCTGTTGACAGTGTCACATCTATTTAACTGTGATTAATAATGCTTGCGTCTTTAGTGAAAGATGGTGTTTCATTTTTAAAGGCATATTCCCAGTCAGCATGTATAAATAGAACTGTTATAAGTGTCCTTTTCTAAATCAGGCAGGTTTATATTATGCTTCATTAGCCAGGACTTAGTGACATTGAAATAGATATGTGTATCTCGTATTAGTAAAAGCTGTCTCTGAGTGAGATAAATTGAAATAACAGATTGAGAAAGGTTGATAACTGTTTTTAAACTGTTTTTGTCTGTTCTGTTAGACGAAGAAGAAAATGAGCAGGTGGGGGGAAACAGACACCACCCTGAGGAACCAGGAAGTTTCTGGCCTTGGAGGCCATGAAACATCCTTATTTCAGCAGTTGTTTTTTTTCCTTTTTCTCAATTCTGACTGGTGTTTTCTCACTTCTGGTTTTGTTTTTGGTATCATTTAAGTAGCAGAAAATACAATCTGTGACAAATGCTTAAGAATGAAATCCTGAAAATTGTCCAGCTTTGTTGACAGCTCACTGTTTAAACATTAGTTCCTGGGCTAATGACATAAAGCTCATGACTTGTTTCTTTTCTGCTTTTGCCTGGGCAAATTTCTTTAATTTAAATTTAGTACCAGTGTTAGAGTAACCTCCAGTGTTGTCTATGCCATTTCACTGTTGCGCTTGTTTTCAAGTGGTGTGCATTTCAGCTTGTGGTTTCAAACCACTTTCAAAGATGGCTTTTCAATTCTACCCACTGAGCACTTACAACATCTGCCAGCTTGGCTTTTCCATGTACTTGATAAGCAAGTTCTTTATTCCATCAGGAAAGGCATTATTCATGACACTCAAGATGAACCCCAATTGCATGCCCTTAGTCAAAACAGAAACACATTGCAGCAAAGTAGAGGTTACTCCAAGCTGATGTTTCAATTAGTTACATGTTAAGTCTGTCATGATTGTGTTTAGACCATTTTGTCAGGTTGGTTATGAAAAAGCTGTGGATGTCACTGCCAAAAGCTTTGGTGAAGTTGAGGTGTGTCTCCTTTGCCGCTTCCCTTTTGTCCAAGCTACCTCTCCTGTCAATGGAAAGGAAAAAGACGTGATCTTTGATTTACTAGATGAATCTGTTCAATGGTGAACCAAGAAGCAAGTGAATTACACTGAAATAAGGAGGTTTTAGAGAAGAATTGGTATAGATTACGGATGAATTGCGTGAATCAATTACACATTTGTACATTTATCACTCAGCTTTGGTTTTGCCATGTAAGAAAAGGCAGAATTAGAAATGAGTCAGAAAGGAGTGCCATGAAGGTACCTGTGGGGTCTTCCATATAAGGAAAAATTGGGGGTAAAAACCAAACAAACCCAAACCCAAAATAACTCAGGATTGTTTGATTTCTAAGGATGAATGAGAGTAGGTGGTGTAAGTATGTGACAATAACATCTCTGAAGGACCGGAACCGCCTCATATTTTAGAAGCAGCAGGTCTTGGTTCACAGAACTGGACTATATGTACCTGTGTGGCGTCAGGGTACCTGAGCATTGTGCCTGTGAGGTATGGGTTATGATCTGACTGTGGTAGTACCCGACTGACTTGTGATAAATCCTTGGCTGCTGTTAAATGGCGTTCCTGACCTCACCTAGGAAGCTTGAAGGAGCTGTCACTACCTCATTGCTACTTCTCAGTACTGAATTAATCTGTGAGTATCCCCTAGAGAAACAACAGAAGGTAGTGTAAAATGCATCAGGACTGTGGGATGATGCCACAAATGTTGTTTCTGAGGACTACCGGAGAGTTCAAGGGCCTCATTTCATTAGTAGCACTCCAAGTTCAGGAGTGTGACAGAGCTGTACAAGAAGAGTTAAGAAACCATTTCTCAGAGAAGTTGTGGTTGCTGGCCGTGCAGCGTGACTGGGATGTGAGCTGAGTGACATTGTACCCAGAAGCCAGCAGAGGTTTTAGCTCATCACAGAGAAGCATAAGTAGGCATTATGCAGCCTTGCAGTGCTTCATACCACACTCAAAGCTTGGTTACTGATCTTAAACCAGTGTTTCTGATAAAGTTTCCTGAATATTGTGTAACTGATCACCAAATTTCGAACAAGAAATTTGCGTATCCAGACCCAAACAGGTTCATTGGATGGTTGAGAATCTTGACTGAGAGTGGGAGAAACACAAAATGTTACCTCAGTCTCTCTGAAAACAAGAGACCTGACCATTGAGGAGATGCGCTTTGCCTGTAAAAGGATGGAACCAGCTTAACTGTCTTGGGGTCTGAGGCCTCTCCTTTTGCCTTAGTCCTTATCTCATCCAAAGAATGTCAGAGAAAGCAGGAGGCAGGAAATTAAAAATGGATAGTGGGACTAAGGTTTGTATATGTACATTAGAAGGAATAAACATTGTCCTGACTAGCTTGTTAATCCCAAACTTGGTCATTTAAACTGCTCTTTTAGTTTATGGTCACAAGGAAAATGATCCCTTTTGATGCAGTATTGATCCATTTCCCTACCCTGTTTTCATCTTCAGTAATTAACATAGGCAGTATTCTAGGTGCTGACACTGTACTAAACACACATTATATGTGCCGTATATATTCCAGTTTGGGTTTTGTGATGTTTACAGAATCGATATTGCACATGGTTTCTTCTGAGTATCCAGTAATCTTGAGAACCATTATTTGACTTAAGCTTTATCTCTACAGAGACAGGTCTTGCCACAAGAAAACTTCTGCAGAATTTTACAAATCTTGTGGATAGACTGAATCATTTCTCAACCAGTGCTCCCAGTTTGCTCGTCTTGTCCAGAGCAGCCTAGTTACATTTTTGGCAATGAACTAAATGTAATATAAACACTATCCTTAACCAAAACAGCATATAGTCTTCACTAAAGATGGGGGGTTTACTCTATTTTTTTCTTTGTTTCATCTTGGGACTCTCTGAGCTCTAGCATGAAAAGAATAACTACTGTTGGAATAACAATGATTGAGGAAACTCTTAGAACTGAGCTGCCTCCTTGTACTCAACACCGTTAGTGAAAAATACTGTCAGAAGAATCCTGTTCAAGTTCTAGTTTTATTTGTGGTAGGAGAGGAAAAATAGTAGTAAGTCATTAAACATCCATAGAGCTAAACCCCTGCCATTCAAGCTGTAAAAATGAAAATAAACACCTTTCATGTTCTGTTGTTGTCATTATTTGTTACTGATTGTATTTTTCATACTCCTTATGCGCTTATCCCCACCACCCCCTTTCTGAGTAGGTATTTTCAGGGAGTTTGGTGGTGCGAGATGCGTGCACAACATAGTAAAGTATCCCCAGTGCCGACAGCATGCCCTGATGATCATCCAGCAGTTGGTGTTATCACCTAGTGGAGAAGATGATATGGGCACTTTGTTGGGACTGATGCACTCGGCTCCACCTACGGAACTGCAGCTGAAAACGGACATCTTAAGGGTAAATGAAGTATTGCTCAGGACTCTTGCTCCTAAGCACTGTTTTAAAAAGAAAACACTGAGAAGGGGATTGGATTGGATGGATGGTATTTAGCTACTGAACGTAGATTGTCTCTGGAGTTGAAATGCGTATGTTTGATGCATGGTTTTTACTTTCTTCCATCTGTCCGTGGCAGGTTTCAGAATCAGAGATGAAGGTTAGTGAATGAGTATGTGTTTTTAGCATCACCGCTTGTAATCAGCCTCAGTGGGTAGGAAATGAGGTTCTACAGTTATGATAATCTTCCCTGGCGGAGTATTACTCAGTTAAAAATAAGGAGAATACATGGGGCAAGGTGGGGGAAGCAAGCATGTAACACGTAAGTTTGTTTTCAGTGCTGGCTTGCGTTTTCCTGTGGCAGACTTACTTTATTTTACCAATTTGTTAGTTAAAAATGCTGAATTAGGTAATATAAATGTAAATTATAGTGACCATAGTAGAAGATAAAGCTGAAGAACTTGCTTAAGCAATACAGTGGGAAGGTAGGAAGGTAAGGCTGTGAGTGGAGGAGGAAGAGAGAAGACTCTCATCTGTTTTTTATCATATTAGGTTTTTTGGCTGCTAATCTAGACCTATAATTTCTTTTCAGAATAGCTAATGTTATTTTTGTAAATTGACATAGTGCTGTTATTTTAGGGTAGAAAACCTGAGGCAAGTAATAATAAGTAAATGAGTCTTACCAGAGAGAAGTCTGAGACATCTAGGTTCATCTCCGTTAAAAGGAGCTGTAATATTTCTCTGGCAGATGAGCAGCTTTATATTATTCTAAAAGACAGAAAGGAAAGCTAGTAATAAAATGATTAATTTGACATGTTTTGTCTGTCAAGGTCTTCAGTCATTTTTTGAGCATGTCTCATTCACAATACTTAAGGGGAGAGAAAGGATACTGCAGTTCCCCAACAGATTTAACATCCAAAGTCAGGGTTTCTGTCCTTCATCTGACCTGTCGTATTTGTCTTCCATCGGTGCTGTTTTCAGAAGTTTTGGTTATGGAACTGACAGCCCAGAATGGTGCAGTGATGTGTCTCTTAATGTTTATCCAGGTTTGGCAGGAAATGAGATACTGCCTTCAAAGGAATGACAGTCTAACTATTTCACTACCTATCTTCTGAGTGCTTAAAAAAAAAACCCCAAAACAAACACAGTTCTGAAGAAGTAAACTCTTGGTCATGAAAGATTCCCCCCAGCCCCCTAGCCTATTTTTCTGTATCAATAATGCTTTTCTGTTGTTTGTGATGCTTCATGTAGAGACACTTTCTTCTATATTCCATATTCATATGTGGTCAAATTTCCCACTACAGTGTTTTTTTTCTTTGTTTTTGGTTGGGTGGATGGGGCTTCCCCACCCCCTGATTTCACAGATAAATGAGTGTTATTCTCCAGTACCTAGATCCATCTAGTTTCCACTCTTTATACTGTGGCTTTGTGTTTGTTCAGCAAGTAAGGTTTTATCAATTTTTGTTTCTCTCTCACTCTCTCTGAGGCTTATTTTTAACATCAACTCTTAAAATCAAGTTTCACTCAGTTCAGAGATTTATGGGTTTCTTTATGGAGGAAGGGTAAAACTAAGTGGGTTTTTGGGGCTAATTCTTTGCTGCCGTTGTTATTCTTTGAGTGCTGCTGTGGCTTTCTAGCTGCCAGGTGCTTATGCATTGTAGATTTCTGAGAGACTTGTGTTAGGATGCTCCAAGGTTTAGATTTCTCATTGCTACAGACAGTCATTTGCCCTCTCTTGTTTGAAATTGTTTATGAAGTACGATGGCAGAGTAGATTCTTTTCCAATAGCTGTATTCTCTGCCTTATCAGTAAGGGAATTACCTGGGAATTTTGGGTTCTGTTCTAGGGTTGGTCAAGTGTTTTTTGTTGGCAGGTTTATTTATCTCCTTAATTTCTACTGCTAAATCAGGGGCAATGCTTTACTCCCCACCCAACCCCACCCCCCCGCTTTTCTTATTTTATTTTCTAAGCTCTTGAGGATGGGGACTCTTGCAGTACAAAGTTGATCTTTGGAGACTTCAGACGTTACCAAATTCTGACAAATGACATGAGGGTTTTGCTAACGTATCAAACAAACATTCCTACCTTTTTTCAAGCTGTTTGTAATGCTGCTGCTTTTTTTCCTTCTTTGTTTTGATTGTTTGTTTTGTCCATAGGCCCTACTCTCAGTGCTGAGAGAAAGTCACCGCACAAGAACTGTTTTTAGAAAAGTTGGTGGATTTGTGTATGTCACATCTTTACTTGTTGCCATGGAAAGATCTTTGTGCTCACCACCTAAGAATGGCTGGGAGAAAGTAAACCAGAATCAAGTGTTTGAACTGCTTCACACTGTGTTCTGCACATTGACTGCAGCAATGCGCTACGAGCCAGCCAACTCTCATTTCTTCAAAACAGAGATCCAGTATGAAAAACTGGCAGATGCTGTTCGATTACTTGGCTGCTTCTCAGACTTGAGAAAAATAAGTCCCTTGAATGTCTTCCCTTCAAATACACAACTATTTCAAAGACTTTTGGAGGATGACCTAATATCCCTGGATTCTGTGTCACCTACGCTAAGACACTGCAGCAAACTTTTTATTTACCTCTACAAAGTAGCAACAGATTCTTTTGACAGGTATGAACTTAACTTTTTTTCCTCTTCTTTTTTTTTTCCTCTTCCTGCCCTACCTACCCCCACCCTGGTGTTCCCCGAAATAAGTTTTCTTCAAATATGTTCATTGCAAGCTTTTGTATTTCCATTTTAGTCTATTTCTTTGTTCCTTCACTCCAGTGAGAGGTATATAAGGTGTCAACATCTGACCAAATATTGACTTAGCTTGCTGGTGTTCTCCAGGGTGTGCAGTGTTCTCTCTGATGTTGAATGTTTTTGTCATGGCAGCAATTAAGATGTCAGTATATGGTTATATTTGATGTGTTGAAGCAACCTGTTGGTTCATAGGCAGACTATCTGGTTGCTTTATCATACAGAACTACTAGACTTTTATGCTTTTATTAAGTCAAATGAAAAATTGGTTGTTGAGTGTCACACCTTAACTTCATGTTTCCTTTGATATGGGATTTTAAAGTAAGTAATTGGATAACATCATGATGAATTTAGAATCATGGAATCATTTAGGTTGGAACAGGCTCTTAAGATCATCAAGTCCAACTGTTAACCTAACACTGCCAAGTCCACTACTAAACCATGTCCCTAAGCACCACATTGACACTCCTTCCCCAGGCAGCCTGTTCCAATGCTTGACAACCCTGTTGGTGAGGAAATTTTTCCTAATATCCAATCTAAACTTCCCCTGGCACAACTTGAGGCCGTTTCCTCTCATCCTATTGCTTGTAACTTGGGAGAAGAGACCGACACCCACCTCGCTACATCTTCCTTTCAGGTAGTTGTAGACAGTGATAAGGTTTCCCCTCAGCTTCCTTTTCTCCTTACTAAACCCATCTAGACTAGACAGCTTGTTTTAGATGGATTGGCATGTTCTTTAAAGTTCTAGTTAGTGTGTAAATTCCTGTTTTCTAAATTTAACTGGGAGACACTCCAAGAGTTAAACATGTAGAATTTAAATTATACTTGAGATTTCAAATGAACAGTAATGTGTGTCTTAAAGTTGATTCAAACTAACAACAGAATTTACTGAAATTATGTGTTGAAGATTGACTTGTCTTAAAGTATTTCTTGCCCATAATTTAAGGTACAAAAAAGTAAAACACAGACCTAAGCTTCGTATCTGGGACCTTGGAGCTTCTGCACCCCAGCTATTTGATGCATATGACCCTGTTTTGGTAAGATGGGCCACCTAGTTTGTCAAACACAGGGTCTGATTTCCCAAGTGTTGAAGCTGTGGCTGTGTATGTTGAGATACTAATAGAGCTGCCAGTTGGTCAGGCTTTCTTAAACTAGGTGACTAGTAAAGTACAAACTTCATGTTTTTGTTAATGAACGGTTTGCCCCCAAAGCAGCAGATCTTAATGCTTTTCTCTTGCTTAAAAAAACGTGAAAAACAAACAACAGCAAAAAAAAAACAAACCCAAAACCAAAAGCCAAGTACAGAAAATCAATTTACTTGATCTTATCTTAAAGTATTATTAAAGTATTCAGATGCGGGGGGGAATGTGTATTAAGAATGTGTTGCACGTACTGTAGAAGTTAGAACACTGGCTAGCAGTAGTTTGAGGAATTAATGGGGTAAGTAGATCCCATGGTGGTATTGCATAAGCAGCCTCATTAAGTTCTTTTTTTTTCTTTTTTTCTTTCATCTTCAGTGACTGCATTCTTTCTTCTTTTTTTACATTTTCTGATCATCATTCTTCGTAAAGTTTACGTTGATTTTATTTCTTATCTGTATTGGTTATACTTAATTTACTGAGGCTTTACTTTCTCCTCTCAATTTCTGCTGTTTATCATTGAAAGATGTTCTGTTTTGCTGGTGTGGTATTATCAGTAAACCTCTGCAGAGTAATGAAAAAGCACTGCAGAGTCATGCCATAAAACAAGTACATGCTTTGCATGTCCACATGTGTACCTGATGCGCGTTGTTCAGTAGCATCCTTTGTAGTCCGTGTTATTTCTGAAGAATGGATCCTAGTAACAATTTTATTGGTGCTTTTGTAGAACTAACAAGCTTACGGCCTCTGGTTTCTTCTCTAACCTCTCTGTCCTACCCCTGTCTGTTTTGTCTGTAGTCGTGCAGAACAGATCCCTCCTTGCCTGACAAATGAGACTTCTCTCCCCTCTCCCTGGGGTACGCCAGCTTTGTCCAGGAAAAGGTACCGACCCTTCAAAGAGAAGCTGATCTCACTTTTGATTTCTCTCTCACTATTGTGTTTCTTAGTTTTGGGGATTTTTTTCCTCTCAAGTTGCTATTTTTTTTCGAGATGTGCATTTTCACTTGTGTGTTTACTGGATAAAATAAATGTAAAGGTATGTTTCATAGTGAATCCTAGGTAGTGATGCTAATGGATGAGATTAGAGATGTCTCCAGACTCCTGTAGCACTTAAGTTCATGATTCAAAAACGAGTAAGGTCTAGTATAAGAAATCTAAGGGAGGCATAAGTGACACTCTCAGGAGCAGTGCAAAGAAGTTCAGACTATGCCAGTAGATCAATTAATACAGCAGGATTTCTTTTTTTCTTGCCTGATTTTTTCAAGAAAAGGTACTTTCAGTAGGAAGGTGGATGGCTTGTTAAGGTGCTCATTTGTTAGTAATTGCACAGAATAAAAAATAAAGAATGAACCTGTCAGTACTTGACTACCAAATGACGTAGAGGCACGCTAAATTAAAAGGTTTGGAAATAAAGCACAAATGGCACAATTCAGAAATCCTAGCACCCACTTCCCCTCCCAAGCTACTACTAGTGTCTGGTAGATTATTTTTTTTCTTTAAAAAAAAATAAAAATGTTTACTGATTCAACAACAGTGTGACTTACGGGCTTGTGCAAATTATGAAAAGGAGATTTTTTTCCTGGAGCCCCCAGGGAAGGGGACAGCCATTCATTATCTGAAGATGCAGGTTAGGCAGAGATTTACCTTTGAAGGCTAAAAAGACATTTGAAAAACTGTGGGTTATCTGAGGTGCAGGTGCCATGTGTGGAAAATACGGTCATTCTTGTTTGGTGTACAGCTTAAAGTATGCCATCAAGTTTCACGTTTGGAATGTAAAATATTTGCAAAGGGAAGCAACCAAAGGTGCTTTTGGAAACTGCTTTGAAAGGAAGTGTTTGTATTCAAGCAGGTTAGTAAAGAGAAGCCTTTTTCTGTCTTGCTGAGTGATGATATATGAACCATACCTGGGTATTCTGCAGGAACTGGCTTGGACAAGGCCATTCCCTCAATAACTCAGAACCTCTTAGACTGTTGTTTGCTTTGTTTTCTAAGAACACTAAGGCATTTAGGAACAACTCTAGCAGTTGCAGTTCACAGAGGAAAACCTTAGCTGCCAAACTCCTTTCCCTCTCATTTACTCTGAAGAAACTTGAAAGAAAACAATGTTTCCTGTGGAGGCTTTTTACAGTTTCAAACCCGACATTAACCTCTAGCATTATGGATTGCCCTTTCCTTTGCTACATTTTGCTGTTCTCCCAGGTATAACTGGCATGGCTGCTCAGGTTCACTGAATTACTCAAATGGAGAGGTGTGGGAAGGCTTGCAACACAACACGTGCAATGCCTGCCAAACAGAAGCTGACTCCAGGGTGAGATAAAAAAAAGTGCGAGATGGGTAGTTGACACAGCCTGGTAATTAAAATATAAATATACGCATATATGAATAGAGATGTTAGGCTTCCTTTGTTTTCTGTAGTACTGAAAATGCAAGTAGTTATTTGAAAACCGTGTAGTATAAGGTGAGATAAAGATTGGATAGTTTAAAAGTCATTATCCCTGTGGGGTGCCCTGGGCCATTCGAGTAAGCACCAGTATAGTAATGTGGGTACTTGCTGAGGTAAAGGAGTGTGTTTGATGTGGATCTTCACAAACAGAAAAGGCCTTTGGGTGATAACAAGTTGTGTAAGACTCAGAGCAAAAGTGGACAAAACGAATGATCATGCTGGCCTGGGTGACTTTTCAGATCCTTTCTGTAAAAGTATGTTTTCAAGTAAGAAAATAGACAGGGCTAGGCTTTTCAAAAAGTCTGTTTGAGCAGCTGTCTGCTTGCTCACGGTTGTTCAGCATCATTTTTATCATTCCTGGTGAATTCAGTGCCAGTAGCTGGGATCTTCGTACTTTCAAAAATAAGCAACTTGGGGTTTGGAGTCAAATATTATTTAATTTTCTTTTTTTCTCTTTTTAAATGTCAGATATGGTCAGATTCTGTTGAAGCTGACTCTTCTGAGAGAAGTGTTTGCTCTTCTCTTAGTGTTTTCTGTCGTCTTTGCTTCCCTGGGATCTCCCTTGTTGCTGTGGCCTAGTTTTCTGCCTTTTGACTCGAAAGACAGATGCCTGAGGGAGAGCCCTGTGTTGTTTGGTTAAAAGAGCAAGCAGACACTGCACACAAATAATTTTATAATTCTTATAAACAAAAATAGTACAGTTCTGGTTTTGATGCGTGCAGTCTAGAACAGTTCTGGATACAGAGATATGCTAATATTCTCTCTGACATGCCTGCCACTTCTCAAAGCTGTATTTCCCTGAGGAGTGGTGCCTTCCAAGTGTTACCCTGTATGTAAACAGAGTAGGTAGGACTCCTCCGGCACATGCATTGTGATAGCTGAACATAGATGTCCTCCCTGTTAC
>JAVKLA010000007.1:23928851-23940665 GCA_034782735.1 Sagittarius serpentarius | reverse complement strand
CCCCCCCCCCCCCCCCCCCCCCCCCCCCCCCCCCCCCCCCCCCCAGAGAGAGAGAAGGAGAGAAGGAGAGAAGGAGATACTTTTAGCCATTGTTTTTACAAAGTTTGGATGGTGGTCAGTCTTGGAGAATGATATGCAGAGGGTTTTATCTACAATGAATCTTACTTATGTCCTTCCAGATGAAAATGGTGTTATAATTCTCATCAAGAGCTGTATTTAATTATATAATTAACTTTGAATTTTTCTTTGGTTTTATTTGTTGTTAAATTAGACAGATCTAGGTGTCTTCAGTACACTGCCTTTTTCCATTGTCCACTTCTTCCTTTCTTCTCCCTTAAAGGGATCATATAAAGAATGTGTAAGTATAGCTAATTTATTGCAGGTTCTGCATACCCGTGGACCTGTAACATTCATTGAATACTTCAGCAGGATTTCGTAGAATCTGTTTTCTTTTCCCTGCCTAGAGAACTCTTTTTGAACTGGTTGGGTGTTCTTTGTTATTGTTTTGATACAAGTACTCATTATATGGAAAAACTAAACATAGAGGGTATTTTTAAAATTATGTGAAAAACTTTCAATAATATATGCTTTAAGGACATAACTTTTACTTAGATTGCTGATAGAAAAGCTAATTGCCTAGTCTTGACCATATCCCCTTTTCAGTTTGTATGTAATGTTGAAGGCCAGGCCTTCTGAGACCAGGATCACGTGCTTATTCGTGAATCATACTGAGCAATGGCTTGGGTTTTTATTAGGCTCTCCCTGTACTACCATGTTATAACCTCAGAGTTTACCTAATGAGGTGAATGTGATAGTGCAGATCAGGATGCTTAGAAGTAAAATTTGTGTTTAAATGTGGACAGAAGCTTGATCTTTAATAATGTCCTGGGGAGTGGAATTTCACTAGACTGAAGAGTATTCTTAAATACAAATGGATATTTAGTTTTTAAACTGTATGCTGTAAAACTTGCATTGGGACGTTCAAGGTGACGTTGGAAAGAGGTACCAGTTTTCCTCTTCAGAGGAAGAGTAGTGCTGTTAGGATGCGTGAGAAACAATTGCCCATGTTTCAGTCTCTGCATTAAGACAGAGAAAAGGGTTGAGATAACATCTCTCTATGATAGTATTACCAGTTGTTCTGCTGTTCTTAATTCCATTTAAAAGAGACAATGAAGATTTCTCTACCTGCCAGATGTTTCAATTGGTGAGTCTGCTAGAGAAGTTTAGGAAATTGATGGTTAGAGAGTTTGTAAAAACAGCAGAAAAATTTATTTGGGCAGGTTTTTTGGTTTTGTTTTTTTTTAGGGGTTAGTTACAATAGAATTGCCATACTATTTCATGTTTGCTGTATTAGCTGAATGAGTAAAGCATCAGTAATTTCATCTTTCTTCAAAAACTCTCGTTTACAAAGTGTTCTGGGATTGTTCAGATGCCAAGTTGTTGTTGATCTGCCATGAGCCTTTTCAATTGGAAATTATTTATCCAGCCCATTTTCCAACCAGCACAAGAAGATTGTTCTGTACTTCCCAGTGTGCTGTCTTAAGCTAAATAATCCATTGCCTCAGCCTTCCCACACAAATGACATTTCTTTCTGGGTGGGTGTGTGTGTTTGAGATGGAACCGTCAGAGTGTTTAGGACAGAATTGCACTTGCAGCCTTCTTCATCTCCCATGTCCTGTTTTTCCCAGAAGAAAAGATTTCCTGGTTGGAAGTACCTAATGGGTGAGGCCCAGCGAGCCACCGAGTGTTATTTCTGTTAGGGTTAGGGGTTAGGTAAATCTCTTTCACTGAGAACGGGAGAGAGGAAATGCCTCTTTCAACTGATTTGGTAGGAAGAGACCTGTTCTTAGCTGAATTCACTTGTAAAATAGCAGGCAATATTTGATCTTCAAGAAAAATTGTTACATAGAGTTTGTTTTCTTCTTACAAATAAGCATATATGATAAATACTGTGAGAATATGGGTAGTTTGGGGGGGGTTGTGGGTTTTTTAGGTTTTTTTTGTTTGTTTGTGGTGAGCATGAGCCTTTTGAGCTATCTTTTTCTTCTAAAGTACCGTCTCGAAAGCATATGTTCAGTAAGCTGCTCATGCTGTTTGTGTGTTGACTCTTGTGCTGAAAGAATGGCATCAAGCCTATACCTCTGAGAGTTTCAATAAGAAATGCATCTACAACTCTCGGGGCAAGTGGTTGCTTCTAAGTCAGTGTGTCAAAGCTTGTTTTCCCTGGATCAGACTAAAGCAGCTTAATGTAAAACTAAATTGCCATAGCAGTCATGGAAAGACTTGAGAGCATACAGGCTGCTGGCACGAGTGTACACTGAGACCAACTTTCTGTTCCTGTAAGCTAATTAGAGATTGCCAAGAATTTTGTGCTAATGCATTTTATAATCAGTTGTTAATGAAAAGCAAATGGGGAGAAGTGTATTCAAAGCTGAATTCGTCCCCCAGAACAGGAGCAGTGGTAGCTTGCATGCTGCTGTTGCTGTGTGCTGCCACCACAACTCGAATGAAAAGAGACAGTCAATAACGGCAACCCTTAAGTTCTTCAAACTGCATAGCACCTGGGGAAAAGACTTGTGGGTTCTTGTATATTCGAGAAATTAAAACCCTTCCAGGTTGTCTTTAGGGAAACATGTCCAGCAGGTTTGAGAAGAGGAAAGCACTTGGTTTGTCTAACAGAGGGAAGAAAAAGGATAGGGGAGTAACGTCTATGGGCCAGTTCAACTTTACAGCTGTTTGAAAACTGCAAAGCTCATAATAGATGGGTGTTGTAACCATGGGATCTTTTCTGTCCTGCAGGCATGCATATCATTCTGTTTCAACACCTCCTGTTTGCCCTCAGAAAAACATAGCTGATGTGAAACTCCAAACAGGACACACATCCATACAAAGCTCTGATGCGGTCATTATCCACCCTGGTGCTATGCTTGCGATGCTGGATCTTCTGGCCTCTGTTGGATCAGCTACACACCCAGAGGTAGGGAAAAAATTCTGCTGTCTTAAGCTTTGAGAGTGACTGGGAAAAAGGATGGCTATGCAAAATAGGAAAACTGATTATGTCCTCTCGTTTTGTGCTGAGAAACTAACACATTTCACAGACTAATTGAATTGAATAACTGGTTGTCGTGGTTTGAGCCCAGCAGTAACAAAGCACCACACAGCTGCTGGCTCATTCCTCCCCCCACCCCCTGCTCCAGAGCAGTGGGGAGGACCTCGGGGCTTGAGATAAGGACAGTTTACTGGGACAACACAAAGAGAGAAATTACAATAGTAACAATAGTACAAATAAACAAAAAGACAGAATGAGTGATACACAATACAATTGCTCACCACCCGGAACCTGATGTTCCACCACCAAAGAAAAAGAGACCCTGCCATGCTACCTCCCCCAGTATATATACTAAGCATGACATCACATGGTATGGAATACCCCCTTTGGCTAGTTCAGGTCAGCTGTCCTGGCTGTGCCCCCCTCCCAGTTTTCCTGTGAAAATTAACTCTATCCCGGCTGAACCGAGGACACTGGTGACATAGAGATCTGATAGAAATTGCTTTATTTCATAGGCTTTGCATTGTTTGTCTCTTTCAAACCTCTGGCAACAATGTAAATTTAAAGAAATGTTTGAAGTGGCCATCAGATTTCCAACACTGTGATTAATTCATGTTTTCCCTGATGTATCGGGTGTTAACATGTAGCATGAGGAGAACACAAGATTGGACATTATAGCTCAGTGTATACGTGCTGTTTGAAATAGCTGGAATATGTTCTAGTTCCAAAATTGTACCGACTGCTTTGTACCATTCCCAAACCAAAACCTCTACTGGTGGTTTCTATATAAAGGATTTGTTGGGCATTGCTTAAGTATTTTTTGTTTGAGATGTCTTCCCTGAAGAACACTGCTAATTTAAAAAAAAAAAAAAAAATAGTCCTGAAGGCTTACAGGAATTACTAGACTTGATTCCTCCTTCTTGTCCTCTACCGTTGATGAGTGTGGCAACTTTCTGTCTTCAGGGCATTAATTTGGTAGTTATGTTGCATATATCTTAAGTTTTGTGGAGATTGTGATGAACATAGGGAGCAGAATGAAGCCCCCATAATTCAAGGGGAAATGGTTAGTGACCTGCTACACCACTTAGACACGCACAAGTCTATGGATTCCCCCAAGGGTACTGATGGAGCTGGTGGAAGTGCTTACTAAGCCACTTCCCATCATTTGTCAGCAATCCTAGCTAACCAGGGAGGTTCCAGTTGACTGGAGGTTAGCAAATGTGACAGCCATCCACAAGAAGGGCCAGAAGGAGGATCCAGAGAACTACAGGCCTGTCAGTCTGACCTTGGTGCCGGGGAAGGTTATGGAGCAGGTCATCTTGAGTGCCATCACATGACACGTAGAGGACAACCAGGTGATCAGGCCCAGTCAGCAGGGGTTGATGAAAGGCATGTCCTGCTTGACAAACTTGATCTACTTCTATGACAATGTGACGTGCTCAGTGGATGAGGGAAAGGCTGTGGATGTTGTTTACCGGGACTTTAGTAAAGCCTTTGACACCATTTCCCACAGCATTCTCCTGCAGAAACTGGCTGCTCATGGCCAGACAGGTGTTTTCTTCACTGAGTAAAAAACTGGCTGGATGGCCGGGCCCAAAGAGTGGTGATGAGTGGAGTTAAACCCAGTTGGCAGCTGGTCACAAGTGGTGTTCCCCAGGACTCTGTATTGGGGCCAGTTCTGTTTAGTATCTTTATCAGCGATTTGGACAAGAGGATCGAGGACACCCTCAGTAAGTTTGCAGACGACACTAAGTTGGCCAGGAGTGTTGATACGCTGGAGGGTAGGAAGGCTTTACAGAGGGATCTGGACAGGCTGGATCGATGGGCCGAGGCCAATTGCATGAGATTCAACAAGGCTTGGTGTTGAGTATTGCACTTGGACCACAACAGCCCCATGCAACACTACAGGCTTGGGGAAGAGTGGCTGGAAAGCTGCCTGGCGGAAAAGGACCTGGGGTGCAGGTTGACAGTCTGTTGAATATGAGCCAGCGGTGTGCCCAGGTGGCCAAGAAGGCCAACAGCATCCTGGCTTGTATCAGCAATAGTGTGGCCAGGAGGACTAGGGAAGTGATCGTCCCCCTGTATTAGGCACTGGTGAAGCTGCACCTCGAGTACTGTGTTCAGTTTTGGGCCCCTCACCACAAGAAAGACATCGAGGTGCTGGAGCGTGTCCAGAGAAGGGCAACAAAGCTGGTGAAAGGTCTAGAGAACAAGTCTTCTGAGGAGTGGCTGAGGGAACTGGGGTTTTTTAGCCTGGAGAAAAGGAGGCTGAGGGGAGACCTTAGCACACTCTACAACCACCTGAAAGGAGGTTGTAGCGAGGTGGGGGTCAGTCTCTTTTCCCAAGTAACAAGCAATAGGACGAGAGGAAACGGCCTCAAGTTGTGCCAGGGTAGGTTTAGATTGGATGTTAGGAAAAATCTCTTCACCGAAAGGGTTGTTAAACATTGGGACAGGCTGTCCAGGGAAGTGTTTGAGTCTCCATCCCTGGAGGTATTTAAAAGACGTATAGATGTGGCACTTAGGGACATGGTCTAGTGGTGGACTTGGCAGTGTTAGGTTAATGGTTGTACTTGATGATCTTAAAGGTCTTTTCCAACCTAAATGATTCTGTGATTCTGTGTTAAGTTACTAGGAATAGCTTAGCAGTCACAAAAATAAAAGTTCTTGGTACACTCTAAGCATGTAGAACTTCTAAACTGACTCACTTCTGCTGGTGAAAAGGAGAGGTTAGTTTAACCATTCCTACCTGAATTGTTTTTCTTTACAATGGTCATGGTAGTCCTTTATCTCACTTGTTATCCTTTTTCATAAAGAGGTGGAATTGTCTTCACAAACAGGCATGCCCACACCCCCAATGCACACACATGCGCATATATTAAAGTATAGGACGTTTTGTGCATTTATTGCTAATGGTAGTTTCCTTTTCTTTATTATGTATAAGGGCTTTCTTTTATTTGCCTTCTCAGTTTGCATCTTCTCAAGTTGTGTGCTTTTCTTTTCTTTTTTTCAGCACGCGCTGGATCTCCAGCTGGCAGTGGCCAATATCCTGCAATCTCTAGTGCACGTGGAGAGAAATCAGCAAGTCATGTGCGAAGCCGGGCTCCATGCACGACTTCTACAAAGATGCAGCGCTGCTCTGGCTGATGAGGACCACTCACTGCATCCACCACTCCAAAGGATGTTTGAAAGACTGGCTTCCCAGGCGCTGCAGCCAATGGTGTTGAGGTCAGAAAGAGAGCATTGAATTCCAGTTGAGCTGAGCCCTGCTGCCTGCGCTGTCACTGGCTGGCTGTAAATGGCTCGGATTGGTAGAGAGCTTAAGTGACCTTGTGTTGTAGTGATTGCACGGGATCCCATTTTATTTCTCATCAGATAGACTGTCTTGCTTCTGTTATCAGCATGTAACCCTGGAGATGCTGGGAATTAGAGGATGGGAGGAGGGAGAAGTGTGGAGCAGGGAAATCTGTTTGGTGTTTTTCAGAGACTGTACTGAAGTTTGCTCGCTTTCTTCCTGCAATCTTGAGAGGCTATCAAAAACACCATTCCTGGCTAGGTCCTCAGAAAGTTTATGAGCGTATTTTGAACCATTTGTTAAATACCACGCAGTTGTATGATGGGTTGGATTGCTTGCTAGATTCTGAGGAGACCTTCTTGCAGCCTTTCCATATGAAAAGGGGGCTTATAAGAATGACAAACTTTTTACCAGGGTCTCCAGTGACAGGACCAGGGGGAAGGGTTTTAAACTGAAAGAGGGTGGATTTAGATTGGACATAAGGAAGACAGTTTTTTACAATGAGGGTGGTGAGACACTGGAAGAGGTTACACAGAGAAGCTGTGGATGCCCTGTCATTGGAAGTGTTCAAGGTCAGGTTGGGTGGCGCTTTGAGCAACCCAATATAGTGAAAGGTGTCCCAGCCCACAGCAGAGGGGTTGGACTAGATGGTCTTTAAAGGTCCCTTCCAACTCAAACCATCTTGTGATTGTGTGATCTCAGCTGGAATAAGTGATCCTGTGGATTGCTAACAGGCTGACCTGCAGCCAGGACAGCTGCTCAGTTCACTTCAGTGGCATGTAGCTGTGTCAGAAATGATTCTGCAAGGAGCACGCTTGCTGGTAGTTGCATCGCAGGGACTTAACCTTCCCTAAGCATAGATACTGATAGCCTAGGTAGCTGTAGATACAGATACTATAGTTATCTATAGATACAGATGGTGATAGCTGTGGAACGATCCCCCAGCCAAATAGGACACATGGGTAAAACAAAGCTGAGGTTGCTTACTTACTTCAGCCTGTGGTCTGCCTTTCCAGATGAGTTCAGCTTGGTGAATGTGCATCAGTGAGCATCCTGATGTTCTCCTACACGATGGGGCAGCCTCCTGCCAAGTCCTTGGAATCAAGAGAAGGGAATTGGGAGCCTTATCAAAATTGTTTGATTAGTTAAAATAATGCCGACTTTTGAGAGCATGTCTTCAAAACTTAGATAGTTTCGAATGGATCAGATGTGTTTCTTGTAATTAGTTTATTTCTTAGTTAAAAGTTATGTTTATTACAAGTAATTACTGTCTTTTTAAAAAAATGGTATTAGATTTCATGCCATTCTAGGCAAATAAATAGAAAAAATTATTTGTAAATTTTTTATTCTCTTTCTTAGGGAATTTTTACGCTTGGGAAATCCTTTGAATTGCGGCGCTTGGGACAAAAAGCTGTTGAAACAGTACCGAGTGCACAAACCCAGCTCACTGAGTTTTGAACCGGAAATGAGAAGTAGGTGCAGAAGTGCTAGAAAGCTGCATAAAGAATGCTTCACTGACATCCCCCAATTGCATACATATGTAAAATTCGTAGATGAGCATCCGTAAAAACCTAGCTTTGCCCCGGCTTTGAATGAATGTGAAATCATCAGAACAGTCTGACTGGAAGAGGTTCTAAAAGCAGAGGGAATGTAGTACCTGTATTTGATACATATCCAGTGAGGTTAATTGTAATTTTTTATTTTAGGAACAGTATTAAATGTGACAGTAGTTCGCTTTTAAGTCTTGAGAAGATTATGAGTTTGTAGTTATTTAACAGTAAAAGGAAAAATATTTTTCTCAGATACTTTCATGTGCACTTCACGTCATTAAATCTATGTAGTGTCTCATGGGTTCAGTAAGGAGTCAGATAAAAACTGGAATTCCTACATTTAAGCTTAATTCCATTTATTTCAGCTAGACTTAAGAACCTAGCTTATCGTTAGCATCATGAGTAATAAAAAAGAAATAGAAAGAATTAAAAAGAAAAAAAAAGCACAATTTACCTAATCAGGCAGCATCTCAATCTAATAATCGTTTATTGTACAAAGAGGTAGAATTGGAGTTGGAACACCCACTCTTAATTATTTAAAGTTCAGCAGTCCCTTTTTAACAATTCATTAATTTTTCATGGTAAATAATTACAATGGTTTTACTCATTGCTTGCTTTCAATATCTTTACTTTCCTAGTATATTAAAATTGAAATCTTTAATAGTATGGGGTAAGCATGTGTTAAATTATGAGCGCGTAGTAACTTAAAAATTTTCAAGAAAAAGGACAGACTTATATCAGCTTAAAAAAAAAAAGGGGGGGGGTGGAGGTGGAACACTGCATGACAACTCAATTTCAATTTTAGCCCAGGAATTAACACTGTGGGAAGATATTCTCAATATATTTTGATAGGATATTCACTAGATATCCCTAGATTATAGATACACATACATACATGTATGCAGTGGAATTTTCATTATACCTTTGTGTGGTACTCTGTCATGGAAGTTCATCCATCAGAGTGCTTCATATTCTATCAGCAATTACACATCAGCTCTGATTTTTCACACTGGAAAGTTACATCTGTTTTCCAGCCATTTAATGAATCAATCTGATAAACTGCACTGAATATCTGTAACCAGTGGATTCCTCCAGCCGATCCAAACCTCACTTGCAGATGCACTCGTTCGTATTGTTAGCCATGAGTTGCAGAGCTTGGGAATAGCTGTTCGTGTAGTATAGGAGAGTCTCAGTAAATGGTAATACAAAGAAATTATTGATAAGTTTCCAAAGCATGTGATACTTATTTCTGTGTGTCAGCTGAGTCGTTGTATAGCCCGTTGTAACACATAGTTAAAAATACCTTAGTTGAAACGTTTGAATTATTTAAAAGGAACTAGAAAGTATCCTGGATGGTACTGAATTACAAGCATTAAATAATGAAATAAAAAAAAAAAAAATAACTGAGCTCATGTTATGTCATCAGGTTCAGTACATTTCAAAAGAGGAGAGAAGGAGAGATTCAGCTTATCTCTAGGCCAGCACTTTATTTATTTATTTATTTTTAATAGGGTAATATCACAGGGGAAAGTAAACAATGAAAATCGTGAAAATGTGAGTCTGAAAAGTTTTTAACCTAGGAAAGAGAAGGCAAAGCTAGCTTCTGAATACTGCAAGTTATGTTAAATATCCTAAGCTAAGCTTACTGAGTCTTTCTGCTTATTGAGAGCTCTGAGACTTCTGGCTCAGAGTTACTGCATTTGAAAAATATGAAGCAGAGTTGTTCCTGCCTGTTAAGTCAGGTAGTAGGAATGCGCCTGAAAGGGAGCCTCTGCAAAAGGGACGCTTTCCTGATGTTAGGTAATGGGATGGCCTCTTGGCTTAATTTTTTGGCTTTACCATAGACTTCCTGTAATACCTTGCATAAGATGCTTATGCGTCTGCCTCAGTTGAATGTTTTTATAATGAGAGCAGTACTTCCCAACTCATTGTCTTCTAACTTGAGAGGCTGAACTAGTCGACAGTGATTGACAATTCAGCAATTGCATTGGAAGCAGTACTTGAAAAGTCCAAATAAATAGCCTGAAAATGCCTCCCTTTTGCAATGTTGTGTTGTTTCTTGGCTTTTACTGTAGATAGCATGGTTACCTCAATGGAAGGTCTGGGTTCTGACAGCGTCTTCGGTTTGCATGAAGACAGCCATTATCGGATAAGCAAGAGCCTCCTCAAGCCAGCAGAAGGGAGCACAGTACCCCTGACGAGAGTGAAGTGTTTGGTCTCTATGACAACCCCACATGATATCAGGCTTCACGGATCATCAGTTACACCAGCGTTCATTGAGTTTGACACGTCTCTTGAAGGGTTCGGGTAAGGTCCTACAGTGTTCTCAAATAACATGGGGCACTGTGCAATGTTTTCTTACTTTCTTCTTTCAGAGAAATACTTTTGATTTTTAATGGACTGTTTGCAAACCAGAAACAAATGAGTTCTTTAATGAAAAGAAAGGAATACTTCAAGCCACATAAATTTCCACTCTGTCATTCATTAGTGCCTTGAAACCAAATGCTTGCTTGCCATGTGTGAAAGTAGAAGTAGGTATGTATCTAAATGTTGATAGTACCCTCTCAGTTCTGGATTTCACGTGCCTTTTAAAACAAAGGAATGCCACCATACCCTTGCAGAAGCTCATTAGTTGCTAGGATTTATGTGCAACATTTGGATGGCCCAGATGCTCTGAAACCCACTTAAAATTGCTGAAGACCTTGGAAGTGTAGAAGTGGGCAAATTGGAAATACAAGTAAAGCAGAGAAGGCATCTATGTTGAGTCCAAATAATTGGAAAAAAATTGTTATTAACTGGAGGTGTAGCCTGAATATAATGCTTAACTCTTTTTTCTTTTAGCACCTGGTATCACCTTCACTTACTGTTTTCCTCTCTGTAATTAACACCTGCTGAGTGAGGCACCTAGAGGATCATGTAATATTTAACTTGACTGTTCAGAAGGTGAAAACATGACACCATCCTCAGCATCTGTTTAAGGAACATGTTTTGTCATCTTGGTTATCAAAATGGAATAGAAAAACCTCAAAGCACTCATTCTGTGCTAAGGGGTAAATATCTCAAAAATTGCTACAAAAACTCAGACCAATAGTATAAGGAACAGGTACTCCTTAACTGCCTGTGGACTGGTCCATAGGCGGAAGCTTGCAAATAGGCTGAACGCCAGTAACTCGGAGGGCAGTGTTATGAGGTACATGCAAGTCAAACAATTGTAAATGGCACCTCAAATGATAAGTAATTGTTCAGAATTTTGTAGAAGCTTGGTTAAAAGCTTAAAAACCTTGACTAGAAGCTTTATTAAAAGCTTTTTAGTGACACGAACCACAAAAAATGGCAAGTGCTGTGAAGCCCAAGGGAGTGTGACAAATTCTTATATGAGATGACTAGCTCCTCAGGGGTTTTTTTTCCCAGTCTCTTTTTTTCAAAAGAATTGTGAGACGAGGTAGAAATGATCTGCTGTCCACAGCTGTACCACAATTTCATAAAAGCAGAAACAGCTCTACCTGACAGAGTCGTTCCTCTTGTCTTTTTCTTTCCAGACGTAATATTTATACTACTGTGTTTCTTAAATCTATTTGTGTTCTGACATGGCCTTTGACAGAGCCGCTTGCATCTTCATGTGCTTGTTCCAGTTTATTTCAGATAACTGGTCTGAGAATAGAGCCCAGCCTGGATATTTGGGAGCTCTGCTGCTCTGCATTCTCTTTTCAGCTTTGCAAAGCAAGGATACAGCACCCATCTTGCATCTAGCCTTCATATCCAATATAGTCAGAGACAGACTTTTCTTTGAAAAGAAATCATAGAATCATAGAATGTCTTGGGTTGGAAGGGACTATCAAAGGACATCTAGTCCAACCCCCCTGCGGTGAGCAGGGACACCTTCAACTAGATCAGGTTGCTCAGAGCCCCATCCAGCCTGA
>JAVKLA010000007.1:23912116-23928751 GCA_034782735.1 Sagittarius serpentarius | reverse complement strand
GCCCTTCTTATTGTTCTTAGCATCCCTTGCCAAGATCAGCTCCAGCTGCGCCTTGGCCTTCCTGACCCCATCCCGACCCAACTGGGCAGCATCCCTCTACTCTTCCCAGGATACCTGTCCCCTTTTCCACTGCGTGTGCATGTCCTTCTTGTCCTTCAGTTTGACCGGCAGGTCTCAACTCAGCCATGCTGGTCTCTTGCCTTTCCTGCCTGTTTTCTTGGTGCTCAAAGCTCTGTTCTACGTCCTTCATAAGAGAAAAGAAAATGTTTCAGACCTAAGAAGAACTTGAAATATGCTAGCGAAATGAATTGTCACTGTCATTGCTCCAGGAGATTTCTAGGTGTTGGTAACGTGTCCAAAAGTCATCCACATAATGCAGGTGTGACTTCTTGTAATTTCAACAAGTTGCCTAAGAAGGCTGCTATAATCAATTAAAAAAAAAAAATCTAAAAACTTCTTGGTGTGTTTTGAAGTGCTAGGGTGTTTCATGAATTTAACAGTCAGCGGACCCTTGCAATTTACTTGCTTAGAACATGCTTGTAACACCATTGACCACGGGGGATTCACCCAGACGAGAACATTTTCAAGAGAGGGGGAGAAGTAGATGAGAACTGTAATCAAAAGGAAGATAGTAGTGACCAGAACCATGGACTGCTGTTGCTTTCAAGACGGGTGGTCAAGTTAACTCTTTATAGCTTACATGAGAACAAAATAACACTTAGCTCTATCAGGCCACACAGTGTACTTAAACTAATCTGCTCAAGTGTAAATGTCAACAAAATGATGATTCTTCAGCAAGTGGAAGAGCCATCATTTTGCCTCCAGTAGGACAATCTATACAAACCAGAAGCTGAACTCCTGTGGGAATACACTCCACTTTGGGTAGGATGGTCACTGGAATGGTCTGGGCTCTTAAAATCTTGTAGTACCTAAGGGAAGTACTCCTTATATCAGTTTCCATTGTGTCCACAGCATTGGTGGCTCTTTTAAGGACCAAACATAGCTAATTTGGTGAAGTATGACGTTACTGTGAGAGCATACATACTTAAAATAAGAACAACATAGTATGCAATTACCAGATCCTTTGAATATTTAGCTAACCTGTCTCTTTGAGAGTCCAGAACATCTCAAAGGCTCAGTGAGTTATGGTTGCCCACAAGGGAGCATCTTTCACTGTGGAGCCACGTGGGCATAAGTGTCTGCACCTTTGCGCCAAAGGCATATGCTGCCAAAGCTCTTTACACTGGAGATAGTTTAGCCTCACAAGGAGAAATCTTGAGAATTCATTTCTAGTTTTCTTGCATGCACACAGTCAAGGAGAGTGATGGTGTGCTTATGGTTTATTTTCCTAGGCTGTATTTTGTGTTGAACTCTAGTTACATTGACTTTCATAAACTCTAGTGTGTTACTGGTCTTCTGTTTAACAGCTGCCTGTTCTTGCCAAGTTTGGCTCCCCATAATGCACCTACAAATAATGCTGTTACAACAGGACTTATTGACGGTGCGGTTGTCAGTGGAATTGGAACTGGTAAGTAATCGAGTATGGCTGTTAGCAGTGTTTTGTGTCTGATGTTTAGTTCTCTTATATTTCTTTGTTAGCCGTGAAGTGATAGTATGGTATTGGATGTTGTACGCTTATAATTGAGAACTTCTTCTGTCTTTTTTCTGTGTGTGTTTCTGTTGCTTTTTGCCCCCAAGTCGATGAAAAGCAATATAAAATACACATGTGTGATTGGTTTAAAATAAAAGGCTTTCAGCAGAAAGTTAAATTCTAATCAAGAAAAGCATATGAATAATGAACCTGGATAGATTAAGAACAAGTAGAGGTGGTAGTGTGAAGAGCATAGGAAATGCAGAATGAATTGTGAAGCTGTACTGGTGGCTTTGTTCTGCTGAATTCTTGACTGAATTTATTACAGGTGTAGTTACATCAGCACAAAAATCCCATCTAATTTGTTTGCTATCCCTTATAATTGTTCACTGTAGGCTGTTCACCCTACAGGAACCTGGTGTGATGTGGGGCTAATTGAACATGGTGACTTAGTTAAAAAAAGGTGTTAAGTCTAAAAACTTAAGTTGAAGGTTTACTGCAGTAAGACAGAATTAGTGTTAGACAGTACTTGAAGTCTGCGAGCTCTTTGTTCTGTGGGAGCACCCGAGGAGATGAAACAGAGTCAGGTGTATGTGGTAGAGAGATCTTCAACAAAGGCTTCTTCAGCGAGTCACACCTATGGAAGAAGGATCTCATCATGATATTAGCAGTTTCTGAGGGCCTGAT
This sequence comes from Sagittarius serpentarius, assembly GCA_034782735.1. Taxonomy (NCBI): domain Eukaryota; kingdom Metazoa; phylum Chordata; class Aves; order Accipitriformes; family Sagittariidae; genus Sagittarius; species Sagittarius serpentarius. The sequence continues at coordinate 23,926,473 of JAVKLA010000007.1, read as the reverse complement.
CCATTTCCACGTTTTTGGTCTCAGGAACTGAAACTGCGTTGTTCTGAACAAGCACACCTTCAGAGTTGATTTTTGGTTATAGAACAGGAGGGAATAGTGTGCAATTCTTGCTTTACTTTGTTTAGAAAGAAACCCCTCTGAGCTAGCTTTATGTGACTTTTCCTCCAAGCTTGAGTTAGAAATGGAAGAGGTAACATTGAAGTCCACGAAGGAAAAGTTTGAGAAAGCACAGCTGGTAACAACTGGGCTGGTATGAAAAAAGGGACACGAACAAGTAGGTATCCTAAGTACTAGCTACTGCAGCTATATAACAGGCTTTCATTTTTGTTTTTAGGTGAAAGATTTTTCCCACCACCATCTGGTTTAAGCTACTCAACTTGGTTTTGTATTGAACATTTTAGTATGCCTCCTAATAACCATCCTGTGAGACTTCTTACTGTAGTGCGGCGTGCAAACTCCTCAGAGCAGCATTATGTATGCCTTGCCATTGTCCTCTCAGCAAAAGACCGGTCACTGATCGTTTCAACTAAAGAAGAGTTGCTTCAAAATTATGGTAAGAGTGTATTGTGTCATCAGCTAATCATGACAATATTGTGGGGATGCGACAGCAAGTTTATTTTGAATCTAGTATCTAGAAGAATTCTGAGTGATGGAACTTTAGTTGCAGTTTCACCTGCAGGTGAAAGAGCAGGGTAGCCTCTGCATGTGTTTCAGCCTTAGCTCTTTACCAAACCAACACGCTGGGTTGCAAGCGGTTATCAAAAATCTGTTCCTGCTTCTGTTCTTTCCTTTTGAGTAGCAGGCACTAATGAATTTATACAACTGTTGTTACTTTAAAAAAAAACAAACAGCAAAGCAGACTGTTACAGAATATTCCTTCTTTTCATGATAAGCAGACATTTGCGTCATTAACTGCAGTAGACTCTCTTAGAAGTCAGGTTCAAAACCTAAAACTTGGGAGCTGAAGAGCCATAGTATAAGGGAGGAACTAAACCTCTTAAATTACGAAGATATTGATAGTGTTTTCTTGCTCAGAAGACCAAATTCTGATCAGAGAGAATTAAGGAAGTTTATCTTCATGTTAATTGCTTTAGCCTGCACTGGAGCTATAGTTCGTATGGTTTTAGTTTGTGAGCCCCTATTATCTAACTCTAAAAGAGGCTGGATTTGAAGAGGCTTTGTCAGAGAAGATCTGAAGGTCTCTGACTACTGAGACTGCTTTTTAATTGAACGAGATACTTTGCTTTATTGAACGAGATACTTTGCTTTACTGGGGTGCCATGCTGTCGTGGCTAAGTCATAGCTGGTAGTGTACCGTCAAGTGCTGAGCAGGTACGTACCTGAAGAACTGAGATGGCAGGCCTGCCAGTGTGGGGACTGGGAGTGCTGACTGTCTATTGAAAGAATAAATGAGGTGGTTTAAGAATCTTTCTTGTGAGCAAGAATTGTGCTCAAAGGTGTTTGGCTGAGAAAAAGAACTTGAGATTATTTTTGTATCTGAAAGTTCCAAGTGCTCTGCTTTTGTCATTTTCCTTGTGCTATTTCTAAAGAAATGAGTGTTCTCCCTGTGTAGGCAGCTGTTGAGGTAAAAGGATTAGTGGTTTCTTTTCCTTCAGTATGAAAGAATGAAGAGACATCTAGAAAACCTCCTGTTTTCTGTTGAAGCGTTCCCTGGTGAAGTTTTGAGCTTCATCTTTTCTTCTTGGTTGTTGATTTTTTTTGGGGGGGGGGAGGGGGAAGGGGGGATGAGGGGCAGGGGACAGGCTTTCAAATAGTGTGGGTCATTCTGCTTTGCGATGGAGAAGCTAATGCACCTGCAGACTGATCGTGCCCTCTGATATGAAGCCAAAGGATGCCTTTTACAGAAATTAAAGAATTTTACGCTGAGAACTAAAGTGTATTTCAACATTCGGAAGAGAATTCAGCACCAATTAGTGAAGAAAGACCTGGGAAATGCTTGAAGAGTATAGGTGGGTGAATTGGAGAGGGGTGGTCAGCAGCTTGTGGTTTGCAGCCCCTGCAGAGAGGCTCGGAGTGGGTTCCTCTGGCCGTGTGTCGGAGGGCAGGCATCTGTCTACAACTCCTCTCACTGTTGGTGTGAGGGTGGCCGATGGAGCCACGGGTGCAGCTCACCTCACCCCACAGCAGCTGGTGCTCGTGTCAGGTCAGCGATCTTATGACCGAGGCTCCACTGCTGATACGGTAAAGGGAAGGCAAGGGCGACTCACTTGCGGTTACAGTACTGAAATGGAGCGGACGAGGCATCGTGAGGTCTTCGTTTTGACTTGGGCAGAAATGTCTCAGCCCTGAACTACCCCTTCTGTAGCAGCACTTCAGAAAATCAATTTTCCTTAGGACTGCAAAAAGGGAAGAAGAGAAGCCACCGTGCTGAGGCCTGAGTTACAAGTACCCTCAGTCGGCACTTCATGCGTGTCTTGCTAGCCAGATGTTGTATTTGTGGCTTTTATTAAGGAAAAAAGCCTCAGGCTTTCAACCTCATCTTTAACTTCACTTACACTTTGTAATTTAGCATGATTCTGATGCAGGTGCTTTGAAAGGCAATCTTTTTACTTGTGTCTTCTTTTGTGTGTGACCTAATTGTATAAGCATGGTAGTGGTAAGCGTATACTGAGTGTCTGTGGCCAGGTGCTGGGGGAGCAAGAGGGTGCTTCTGTGGAAAGAGGCTGGGGCTGCCGTGTGCCCGACATGGCTGCTTCCGGCTAGCTCTGCAGCAGACTCCCTGCAGGACACAGCTGAGCCCAGCAGCCAGGCTCATGGTGCCTTTGGGAAAACATACGTAAGACAGGGCGAAACGCTGCATGGAGTGAGGAGTAAGGGGACAAAATGTGAGAGCAAGCTCCCTGAGGACACAAAGGTGAGAGCAGAAGGAGGGGAGGGTGTGCTCCAGGCACCAGAGCAGAGATCCCCTGCAGCCCCCAGAGAGGACCACACCAGAGCAGGTAGTGGGGCCTGTGGAAGAGACCATGGTGGAACAGGGAAAAGTGTGAGGAGAAGGCCTGGGAAACACAGGTATCTTTCTCTCCACAGGGTGAGAAAAGTAAAAAAAATTGCTCTGTAGGTTTGGAGAGACATCTGTTATTTCTTCCTTGACTGCTGCTCTAAAAACTTTTTTAGAAAAACAATAAAAGATCTTTCTGTGACTTGCATGGTGGCATGAGAAAGTTAGTAAAAACTTGAGCAAACTAGTCATTCCAGCTAAAATTTCAGAGGGAGTGTAGAAGGGGAGAAGTAAAATGTAATTATCAAAAGTCTAAAAGTACCCTGAGAATTTTCTTAATGAAGAGTTAAGGCAAATGAGGAACAGACTTGCTGTTGATACTACCAAAACTATACTAGTTTGTTAATGTGCAAGTATTTGAGGATGTTCAGCCTGTCAAACTGACAATTCGGTCTGAACGCTTTCTCAAAAAATATGATTTCATTCTTTCAGTTCTTGTATTTGGAAGTCTAATCGTATGACTTTATTCATATCTTGTTAATTGTATTTTTGTTAACTATGTGCTTTCTAAAAATTTGGCTCTAATGTATTGCTGTAGATTGTTTTACGTAAAGTCTAATGACATTTGTCTGTTTTGAGCTTCTTATAACATTTCTAATGATGCCTACTAACTGGTACTTTTCCTTTAGTTGATGACTTCAGTGAGGAATCATCATTTTATGAAATTCTTCCCTGTTGTGCCCGTTTCCGCTGTGGTGACCTCATTGTGGAAGGCCAGTGGCATCACCTAGTTCTGGTCATGAGTAAAGGCATGCTAAAGAACAGCACAGCTGCGCTCTACCTTGATGGACAGCTTGTTAACACTGTTAAGGTAAAATAAATCTTTAAATCCTCATTTTTACTGGTTGGAGTGATTTCTTTCTCTCTGCGCATATATATGCACAAAAAAACACACAAAACAAACCAACACACCCTTCCCTCAAAAAAAAAAAAAAAACAAAACAAAAAAACCAAAAAAACAAACCACAAAATGAGGAGCCTTGCAAAAGGGAGTCGTTGCTCACTATACACAGCTTGGAGCCAGCCCTTGTCCTGTTCAGAGGAGAAGATAATGAATACTTTCTCGGGCATGAGCAATATAACATTGAGGTGAAGTGGACATACTGCATTGAATGTGAGGCAACTGTGGCACAGCTATGCTGCTGACTAGATTAATTAGAAGGATCATAAAAAGCTGAAGAAGCCTTATCTCAGGACCATGTAGCCGATCTAACATTAAATAATAGGGAAATTACAGAGTAAGACTGCTTTGCCGCTTCATTCAGATCGTTCCTTTCCCAAACCTCTTGCCACCCCAGAAATAGCATCCCCTTATCAGTGATAGCCACTGAGATGTCCAGTGTTGTTATTAGTTGATTGTGCACATTTAGTTGTGAAGGTCAATATTTTGTTGTTAGGTGGAAGAATCTGGGGGGCTAAAAGCAGAGAGCAGTGAAGAGCAGTGTGAACCTGTCCACTGAGCAGAAAGTATTCCTGACCTGTAACCGATAACCAAAGAGCATTTGGCACCTGGCAGGTGTGGGGCTGAAGGGAATAAGCTAAACCTGGTGTGGGGTGTAATTTAGCTAGCGTTACTGTACTGCTATAGGTAAAACAATATTTTGACTTTCAAAGTTTACCTTTCGGTATTCCTTTTGCAGAAAGAGGGCTATAATAATTTTATTACACTAATAGTTTTGTGTATCTGGCCGTACGTGACTACATCCGATAGCTGGTAAGAGACTTTTTACAAGATAGATAGAAAATGCCTGTGAGATTATTGTCATTATGTATAGGCCAGCATCTTACTCGTGTACTTGTTTTATTGCTGTCTGAAGATCTTATCAAATTGAATTCATCACATTTGCGCTTTAGCTCGAAACAGTATAATTACCAAAGGCATGTTTTCACTGGCTGAAAAAGGAGGAGAAAGAACGCAAGTTCATGAGATCATTTTATTGCTCTTGCAAAAAATAATGAGCGTCATGGAGCACCATGTTTTTAGAATCAAGATACAGCTTTGTTCTTTAGCGTTTTTAAGCACAGAACTCACATGTTCTCATCTTATGTTTCTGTACACATCTTCATCTTTTGAAAGCCACTTAACTTCTGATCTTTGCATTTACCTTCTAGTTAATGTTCTTCACTGACTTTTGCTCTATGGTATCAGAATACTGTGCGTTACATTGCAGTTGTTTGGTATGTCCCCTGGTTTGCAAAACGCTTTCCCGAATATCCAATCTGCCTACTTTCTTTTCACAGTACCCATGCTCTCTCAGTAACTTCACTGTTTTTTTTTCTCCCCTACAGCTTCACTATATTCATAGTAGTCCCAGTGGGTCTAGTTCTGCCAATCCACCTGTAGTCAGCACTGTTTATGCCTATATTGGCACGCCACCTGCACAGCGCCAGCTCTCTTCATTAGTGTGGCGTTTGGGCCCTACGCATTTCCTGGAGGAAGTTTTGCCTGCCCCAGGTGTTAGCACCATTTATGAGCTGGGACCAAATTACGTCGGAAGCTTTCAAGCAGTGTATGTACCATGTAAGTACAGATCAAATGGCAGCTGGTAACTTGGCCCGGGTGTAGTGGAATCTTTTGTGTGCAGATTGACAGAAAAGGTGAGAAAGGAGAGTATGTGGTAGCAGAGAGGAAAAGCTAGCTGTTCACAGGAAGATTAGTAGCTGCTATTGAAGAGGATGATAGAAATCCAAATTACTGTTTTAACATGCTTCTGGTAGTTCTTGTATGAAGATATGATAGAAGTGCTTGTATTCCTTGCTTTTGTGTTAAACCAGTTAGAAATGCTTAAAGCTGTCATTATTCATACTGTATATTATATTTATCTGTAGAAAGTGAAATTGGAAAGGCATTTTAACTTGTCAGTTTCTAGTGATAGCACTCATTTGTAAATCTGCAATGTATTCTGTACTTTAAACACAGCTGTCTTGACATGTCATTGTTTATAGGGCCTAAATAGGTCAACTGAGAGAAAAAGAGTAAACCGGAGGGATTGTGGTGCAGCGGATAGTCTTTAAGCGTTCATTGCAAACAAATGTGGGCAATTCTGTTACATTTTTTAAGTGTTCATGTTTAAAATTGAGGGGAGTGCAACACAAAAAGATGTGAATAAACTTGTTAGAAATGTGTGCCCATAGCCCTGTTTCTAAATATTCAGACAATGGTTTCTTCATTAGCTCTGGTAAGATGCATTGTCAAAAGCGAGATTTTCCTGTCCTGTGAAATTCCCTGTCTTCCTGTGCAGTTAGAATACCCCCTCACTAACACCAGTATTATGTCAGAAGATGCTCTTTGCTTTACCTGGCTGTCACAGGGCTTTTCAGTGAAACATAAATAAAAATGGGGAACGTATCAAGTCGTCTGTCTTGTCCTTGCATTGTCTTTCCCAATGAGGACCATAATGCTGGCCAGCTTTTCTGGAAAGAAACTGTCACCATCTTAAGGAAGGAGGCAGTGAGTGATGAGAGTGGTAGGAAAACAAAAGTAGGTACAGGGAGTGCACAGTCTTACTTTTTATGGTGGAAGCTTTCCCTAGAGTGGTGACAGACACACACCCCCCCCGCCCAAATGTAGATGGTGTTCAGGCTGTGAAAGAATGAAGTATGATGAAAAAGAAGGCAGCTTTCCTTGCCCATCTTGAGTGAAAAACTTTGGGAATTGAATTGTCAGGTGCAGATCTGTGCCACGTACTTGCTTTTTAGACAGCTAGACAAACCTGGCAAGCACGTGTGGATTTAGCTATCCACTAGTCAATTACAATTCCTCCTGGAAGGCATTTTGACAGGCAATGTGCGAGTTTTAAGTATCGAATTAGCCAAAGCAAATTCCGTGGATGTGAATTTGTTCATTCACTTCCGAGAATTAAAAGCCTTTCTGTTTTCCTGCCTTTATGCTAAGGTCATGTTCGCCAGGAAGTCCACAGTAATTTAAAAGAATTCTTCATTTCTTAACATACTGACTTTTTCCAGTGTGGCAGTGTATTTCTCCCGCACAAGCTTTGCTCAGTTTGTTGTATTTCAGGAGCAGTCTGCTGCAGAACAAAAGGTGTGCTTCTGTTTGGGGCTAGGCTTCTGTTCACACCATGTGCACTGTGCCAAACCCTAAGGAGTTTGATAGAGGGTGCAGTATGAGCTCTGTATCTTACCATTTTATCTTGGCCCCTCTTTCCAAAATGGTTGTTTTTCCTTACTGTAATGATTATTTGTGGGAATCCTGGAGAAGGGAAGAGCCCTTACAGTCTTCTGCTGTTGTCCTTTACAGGGAAATTGTGTCTGACTTGCCATTTGCCCATGCAATGCTTCTTTCGGAAGTTTTGTCCCTGTTTTCAGTGAGCAAGATTGCCATCTTCTGAAAATTTGTCCTATGTTTAAACAAAATGAAAAACCTGATAGTCTTTTAAGTTTTGGAAAGACCCCTCAGAGAGCAGTTACTAGCTCAGAAGGAATTCCTTTGTTTGCTGAAACAGAGGAATGTTCTCAGGGCATCTGTGGGAGCAGAGGATCCAATGAGGAATTAATTTATGGGGAAACCAAGACTTCTGAAATTCTCTCCTAAGTGAGACTTGACAGAGACTTGACCCTGATTGAACAAATTATGTAGACACCCAGCTTCTCACTTGTTTCAGTGTTAGGCGAGGAGCCTTCATGAATTCATTAATGTGTTTCACTGGAGCTGAGACACCTTTTAACCCAGAATGAAGATGCAGAAGTGAATCTCTATGTTGAGCTTTCAGGTGCTGAATTTTTCACGATTCTCCTGAGTGTCGTAGAGAGCTGTCAATCATAGTGTTGACAGTACCTCACAAGAAGCATCCGCTTTCGGAGCAGTGGATACAAAATATGAAAGATACAGTTATATATTCTCTTCGATGCCTGGGCCTTTTGGTCTTTATTCAGTCTTGCATCTCTTGTACCATTCTGTAAGGTGGTTTTCCTAGCAAACCGTTGTAAAAAGCCTGTTGTCACAGGCAAAGATGCAGATGTACCAAATACTTCTCTGTTTTTTGATTACTTTGTTTTTCTTCAGTGGGAAGGGAAGTGAATAGCCCTTAGGCTGTATGCAAATTGAGTACAGGATTTATGTTGTCTTCCAAAAATACAGATGAGGAAGCATCACATCTTCTATTGCTTGTCACGCCACAGGCTGCCAGTTACCATTACAGGTTAATATTGTAGACCTTCTTGAAAGGAAAATTTGCTGTGTGTTGCCCTTTTATCTTAAATAGCAGATTTATTCCACGACTCATATGCTATCAAACTACTCTTTGGTACAGCGAGAAAGTAAGCAAAGACAATATCACATCTCAACTATTTGTGAAACCTTTCCTCTATACCTGTTCTGAAATACAATTTTCTTAAGATTTTACTCTTGAAACTGAAAAGAAAAACAGTGCTATTACTGAAATGAACTTTCATTTTGTCTTTAAGGCAAAGATTCGAAGTCTGAAGGAATCAACCCATCTCCAGTATCTTTGGTACCAGAAGAGAAGGTCTCTTTTGGTCTCTATGCACTGTCAGTTTCTTCATTTACAGTGGCAAAAATAAGGAAAGCTTACAACAAATTGGATAGTAAAGCTATTGCCAAACAGGTATGTTGGGAAATGAGTTGGTTAACGTGTACTACTTGTTCGTTCCTTTCTTTTAACTTCTTTCAAGGCAATTTGCTCAATGCAACCAGGAACAATAATATACTTGTCAGAAGAGTGGCCTGTAATCATTTTCATGTTCTTAAAAAAAAACCCCGCAAACATTTAAAAAATTGAGGGGAGATTGTTCTCCTAGATTCTATTCGCATTTTTGAAATTACTAGTAGCTATGTATCTTAGCACCTTTTGGAGGTATTTTGGCTTCTTAATGTAGATGGCATTTGTAATCCCATTGAAAAACAGTTAAGATTATATCATTGAACAATATTTCTACTGTTGCAGATGAACAAAGCTGATAGCTTAGTCCTCTGACTATGATTCAGCTTTGGAAACCAGAGTATTGGTTTATATTTTTCTTCAGAGTACATTGAAAGTCAGTGAATTATTTGTTCAAAGAGCCATCTGTGGTGGAAGGCTGAAAGAGTTGGGTTTGTTCAGCCTGAAGAAGAGAAGGCTCTGGGGAGACCTTATTGCAGCCTTTCAATACATATGGGGGGCTTATAAGAACAACAGAGAGAGACTTTTTACCAGGGCATGTAGTGACAGGACAAGGGGCAACGGTTTTAAACTGAAAGGAGGTGGATTTAGATTGGGCATAAGGATGAAACTTTTTACGATGAGGGTGGTGAGATACTGGAAGAAGTTGCTTAGAGAAGCTGTGAATGCCCCATTCATCTTCCTTAAACTTTGGAGACTAGAGATTTGTCTTTACTTTAGAGACTGCCTTAATGAATCTAGCATAGTTCTGTTTTGTTATATGTTACTTTTTATCACAGGAGGAAAATAAACAAGTTATGTTCAGGCTTGCATAAAAAAAACTTCTTCCCTTTAGCCCCCCCTTTTTTTTTCTTGTTTTGTTCAGCTGGCAATTTCTTCTCATGAAAATGCCACACCTGTGAAGCTGCTACATAACTCAGCAGGGCATTTGAATGGACCAGCACGCTCCATTGGTGCAGCTTTGATAGGATATTTGGGTGAGTACTTGAGAATTATTATGTTTGAAAATTATTAATTACTTGTCAATAAGAACATAGGTCTAGAAGATAAATCATGTAATTGATGAATGTTAATGGTACATTGTTCAATTTATTTAACATTTTTATATTTTATGGACATACTTTTATCTTTTTTTCTTTTTTACTAACATGGGATGCTTGTTTCAGTTTATATGAGTTATCATTATGAAAATACACTTAATTACTTTACCTTAGGTCTTAAACTATTTTCCAGTGCAATATTTCCTTCACCTTGTGATATTCTTTTCATAATTCAAGCAATGCTAAAATGCAAATTCATGTATTCACCATGATTTCCTGCAAGAATTAGATTTGATTTGATTTTAATTTTATTTTCTCTGCCTATGCTCAGGAGTACGAACATTTGTCCCCAAGCCGGTTGCCACTACACTGCAGTACATTGGTGGAGCTGCTGCTATTTTGGGACTTGTAGCTATGGCATCAGATGTAGAAGGGTTGTACGCAGCTGTGAAGGCCTTGGTCTGTGTGGTAAAGAGCAATCCACTAGCCAGCAAAGAAATGGAAAGAATCAGAGGTTATCAGGTATGTAAGAAGTGTGTTAAAAACAGACCATGCAGACTGAATTTCACCATCTGTCCTAACAGTTCCTGTGGAAATTCTTTGTGTTGTGGTAACCTGAGTTTCTGCTCCTAAGTTTACTGAGCTCTTGGCTAATTAGCATAGATGAGTTATTTAGGATGACTTTTAAAGGAGAGGGTGGAAGGTTTTTTGCTAAGCAGTTGTGCACGTTTAGCTGCTTTGCTGAAACTGAGCCTTCATTAATAGCAAGGAACGACGCAACTATGGCACTTAAATGATTCTTTTCCCATGATTGTGAACCCACCCCTGCAAGCCTGGGAGCTTCTTTCTCCATGATCTGGCAGCAAGAGAGGAGGATAGGGACACGTGAAGAAAACTGAACAAGTGGACTCCTAGAATCATCATTTTGAGGAGACTGCACAGACTTTATAGTTAGTGATGCTGTTTGCTTTCAAGCTGAAGACTTCTTAATTCTCCATCAGGATGAGGAAAGTGCAGTCAGTTATGCAGAAGTATTGGTTGACTTGAAAAGATCTTCACATGACCAATGCGTTTTACGTTTCTCATGAAGACTGCTTTACTGAAATGGAAAGTTCGTGCTGTGGTTTGAGCAGCATTTTTACAAGCCTTGTAATGCTAATGGCTAGTATAGTTATGTCAAAACATTATTCTGTGTAGCCTGTTGCAGACCTTGGCTTACTTTGACCAAACAAATCTAGACAGTGTCCTCTTTCCACCATAAGCAGTCAGTGGATCATCACATACAACCTTACATTCCACTTGTATTGACATCAGCAAATAGCATGGTTTGAGAGAGATTTCCAGAAATCTGTGTTTCTTCAGTAGTGTTTCAAGGAGGATGGTGAAGCTGAACAGGCCGGTATGTTGAGAGTTTAACAAGTTTGCACCAGAAGACAAGAAACAGTAGTAGTACCTCTGGCAATTGGTTCTTTCCCAACCTAGATTATAAGAAGTTAGAGTGGAAATGAGGCCTGAAAGGACATCTACGGTCATGCCTAAGGCAACAAAGGGCAGCAAGAAAAAAGAAAGTCAGGCTTATTCAGGTTTATGTTGTCATGGCTACTTTTCTTCAGTGCTGGAATACCTCTCATTTGTGCGTGCGGTACTCTGGGGGTGCTCTGTCTGCCTTATCTGCCGTTGCTGTCCAGGAACACAACTATCTGAGAATGTATCTGTCTTGAACTATGACTGACTACCGGGGGTGGGGGTGTCGGGCGCGTGTGTGTGTACCTAATCCTTAGGGCCTAGATACTGTCTGTAGTGTAGCGCAGATGTTTTATGAGCTGGAGGGTGTCCTGGACGTGCCATTTTTCTAATCAACCATAATGCCACTTTCAAGCTTTTTCTTCAAGAGTATCAACTATCAGACATACTTTAAGGGCCTTCTCAAAAGGGACACAGACGTTTCATCCATGCTTCTTTGTGCTTAGACAATGTTGCTGTGTGTTCATAGGCTAATTCCTTTTCTGTTTACTTGTTCAAGTTGCTGGCAATGCTGTTAAAGAAAAAACGATCCCTTCTGAACAGCCATATACTCCATCTGACCTTTTCCTTGGTGGGAACTGTTGATAGCGGACACGAGACATCCATTATCCCAAATTCTGCTGCCTTCCAGGATCTGCTCTGCGATTTTGAAGTATGTAAAGCTGCACAGAAAAGTGATGATAATGTTGGATAGGGATTAAGTCAGATCTGATAGCCTACCTTAAATATTGAACTAGGTTGTTGTCATGAGAACTTACTGTTTCATATATAGTACAGTAAAGCAGCTGAGCAGCAAGGTTATTAGTAACTCTTCCTGCTGAAATGGCTTGAATCACTGTAGAAACAATGAATGAGTACCACAGATGTTTCTGCTTTTTGCTGTTCTAGAAGATATGTTTTGTAGTTTTCTGTTCAGCAATTTCTTTTAACGTATGTGTTCTACTGCAGTACATATATCGAGGCCTGAAAGACATACTGAAAATAACAGTATGAGGTAAACTTTCAACATAGCATGTAGGAATCATTTTATCATACGTCTCCTGCAGGGTTAATAGTAACGCAGTTAAAATTCTGCTTGCACGACCTATGAAATATTTAAGTGGTGGTGTGTTAAACTAAGGAAAATAGAGAAGTTCAGAAAGAAATGCTAATGTAATAGAGGCTGATAAATGATGTGTAGAGCTCGTAGTTCAGTGTTTGCTTCTTTGGCATTATCTGTACGTGGCACAGACTGAGTAAAAGTATTCTGATTCGCGTATACAAAAATAAATAAAAATACTACTACCACTACTAATCCAGCTATAAGATACTGACTTAATAGCGCAAGTCCATCTTGCACAAATGGCTTTATGGAGTTATGCATTTCCTTTTTTAAGGTGTCTATTTGAGTATTTCAAAGCACTCCTGGAAACTTTTAAGAGTCTTGTCTATGAAAAAATTCCTGCTGCTTACTGTAGCCTTTATTTTAATAAAATCAATGGGCCTTGTTAACTTCATTTTTTCAAGAACATAAAGGTCTTTAATGCACCTGCCTCTTTTTTTTTTTTTTTTTAAAAACCTTAATGGGGTTCTAATACAGAGGAAATTTGTCACACACTAAAGTTTCCTCTTTTTTTTTTTTTTCAGGTGTAATGTTAAAATGAGAAATAAGTTTGTGCTGTGTCTAAACATAAATTCTTCAGTATCATGTAAATAGCTATTCTTTAACAAGCCTTTTAAATTACAATAATGCTTCCTTTGTGCTCACAAAATTAAACACAGACTTAGTAGAAGTTATTACATCTACAAGAGGTACTATTTGCGGTAGAGGTCTTAAGGTAGATGAACTGTTTAGCAGAGAGGAGAGTGTGAATCACAGCCTAGCTCCTTTTACAGTGAGGCTTTAATTCTGCTGAAGAATACTCTTCTCTCTTTTTTTTCTTTCTTTCTTTCTTTTTTATTATCTCCACCCTAAAGGAACCAGCTGAGAAATTTCATCACTGGTATATAGTCACTCAGACAGCAACTACTGTACAAAAGATCCATCTTCGTACTATTTAGGTCTTGTCTTTTTTTTTTTGCCTGAAGACCAAGAACAACTGGAGAGTGAATACTCTTAAGGACTAAAAAAATTTTAAAATGTGCAAGTAATTGGTCTGTGAGTCACTAAGAAGAAACTTTCCAAAAGCCTCAGGTTTTGGCTTGGTTTTTTTTTATAATTACTTACCTTATTTCTGTATTCAGAAATCAGTGACCCAAACATTTCACTTAAATTGGATAAATCAGATGTTCTTACTCTTATGCTAAATAGGGAAATGAAAAGATTTGTTCTGATCATTTTAGATTATAAGATTAGAAGAAAAGCAAAAGCTAGAGGGTTTTTCATTTAAGCTAGTTTTATACACCAGAGCACAAGTATTAATTATGCTTTGTTCAATAGCAAGTCAATTTTAAGATTTGCTGCTGTAACTGTGAGCTTTCTGGCTTTTATATCTTTTATTACTTCTATTGATTGAACAACTGATTTGTTAATTTTTTTTTTGGTAGAGGATCTAAGTCATTTAAAATGGTGTGCAGGAAATGCTGGGTAAAAAATAAATAAACTCGAAATCAGGGAAGACCTTGAGTTTAATCTTGGCAGAAAATAGTAAGCTAATTTTACAAAGAGATGATCTTCACTTAAGCCAAATAAACAACACAGCATTTCGCATGAGCCTGGTAAACCCCAGTATCTCCTTTGGAGTCATTGCACCATCTGTTTAAAGAGAAATTCCAGATAGCATGTACCTTTTTTGTGTAGAACTCTTTAAAGTTTTCAGCATTATATGCTTACAGAGAATATGTTTGGTACCAATGTGTGTTTCTTTAGTCTTCGCTAGTATATTTAATACTTATCTCAAGTTGAAGAATAAACAGTTGAGAACCTTGCAGTGAGTTTTTGAGTGCAATGGCCAGGTAAACAGTCGTGTAGATGAACAGTTTTAATCTCTTAAAACCTTTCATAACCTTTGGTATATTAATGTGTGACAGGTTGACCCTGGCTGGACGCCAGGTACCCACCAAAGCCGCTCTCTCACTTCCCCTCCTTAATTAAACAGGAGAGGGAGAATATAACGAAAGACTTGTGGATCGAGATAAGGACAGGGAGAGATCACT
>JAVKLA010000007.1:23898913-23912016 GCA_034782735.1 Sagittarius serpentarius | reverse complement strand
GCGGGGTCCGTTCTTAAAGCCAGCTGGCATTGGCTATAACGAACACAGGGGAAGCTTCTAGCAACTTTTAAAGAAGCTACCCCTGTGGCCCCCCCACTACCAAAACCTTGCCACGTAAACCCATTACATAATGTCAGTTTTTAATGTTAAAGTGGATTTGTGTATAAAATGTATAATTGTTTATTCTGTATTTCAGGTCTGGCTTCATGCACCTTATGAGCTTCATCTGTCATTATTTGAGCACTTCATTGAACTTCTCACTGAGTCAAGGTATCAGCCAATGCCAGCCTAGTAATGAGACTTACAGGATTAGGTAATATGTAGAGGATGTTCCAATTTTAAATTGCCACCTCCTTTCTTTCCTTCTTCCAGTGAAGCCGCAAAGAACGCTAAGTTAATGAGGGAATTCCAGCTCATCCCAAGACTGCTCTTGACTCTTCGAGATATGTCTCTGTCCCAGCCTACTATTGCTGCAATTAGTAATGTGCTGAGCTTTTTGCTTCAAGGCTTCCCTAGCAGCTATGACTTGCTCAGGTAGCCCACACCTGTTATAATTCTGGCTTTCTTGGTTTTATTATGTTGTTGATCTTGGTCAAAAATACTTAATTGTCATACTGCTGTGGATTAAGTAACATGAAATGCTTATGTGCTGAATTTTTTCCTTTAAGAACTAGACTCAACGAGACATAGGCAATAATTTTGTTAATACCTTGATTTGCATGTTAAATTCAGTTTGTATCTAACCAGGTATGACTGAGTGATTAAACTGGCTCAATGTTCTGCAGGCGAAAAGCGAAGGTGTTGTATTGCAGCTACCTTGTTCATGTGAAGCACTGAGCACTTTTCTTAAATACCATTGAGTATTACTTGAGATGGAGTATGACGATACTTCTGGTTAAAATGCAGTTTTGATTACTCTCCTGCATGAAGGGTTTAGTTCAAGATTTTTTCTTAATCATCACTGTGTTAAAAATAAGTATTTAAGGCTGTCCAATATAGTACTATTAATTCTGACTCATGAAAGTTACATAAATAATTGCAATTCATACATACAGTAGTATTTGAAATGCTTTTAAATGAGGTTATCTCCTTGATAACTTAATTTTTTTCATCGCCAATTTAATTATAATGGCAATGGATAAAATATGGCAGGGCTTGGGAGTCCTTTGCATATGAGTGGTCATGTTTTCAGCTCCTCACTTTAAGTAAAATTAGACGTATCAGAAGCATAAACCTGAACATCTTAACTGTCTTTTGTTTTAATTATACAGGACAAAAAAAAAAAGATTCAAGAATAAAACTGTTGATTTTATGCTTAAATGGTTACAGAACAGATTGTAGAATGCCTATCTTGAGTGTTCCTTGTTCTCCTTCCTGGAAACAAAAATGAAAAGTATTGTTTAACTTGGGAAAAGTTACACTATCTAGGGACCATTTTAGGTTGATTCCAGAGGAAAGAGGAGTATATTGTGTCTCCCTTTCTTTGAGTAGCACATTATCGTCTTGTCTTGGAAAACCATGACCTTGTGTTACATCACCTCAAGGTATAGGTATAAATGTTACACCAGAGTCGAGTAATCACTGTTTTTGATATAATACTTGGTCAGCTGTAATGGATTGAGAATAATGTTTTGTTCTCCTTTCTTTAACTTGTGATGTTCCTTTTACTAGGATTTGGTGGTATCTCTCAGTTTCCTTTCTTGAATCTTAGCATTTTCAGGGTACCTTAGCTGCAGACTTGTCTGCAAAGATTCCATTAATTACTACATGTTAATTTGTTTTTTGGCTAGTAGCCATAGGTGGAGACAGTTTTC
Organism: Sagittarius serpentarius; assembly: GCA_034782735.1. Lineage (NCBI taxonomy): Eukaryota > Metazoa > Chordata > Aves > Accipitriformes > Sagittariidae > Sagittarius > Sagittarius serpentarius. Next base: position 23,910,202 of record JAVKLA010000007.1, on the reverse strand, counting down.
CTCAGTCCTCAGATGTGAGAAAGTTGACATTTTTGGGATCTCCCTCTCACTAGTGTTATGGTTTTATATTTAAGGTGAATTTATTCATAGATGAGAGTGCATCTGTCATATCAATGAATGATGTTTTTTCTGTATACAACAAGGTTTGGACAGTTCATCTCTTCCACTTTACCTACATTTGCAGTCTGTGAGAAGTTTGTAGTCATGGAAATAAACAGTGAAGAAAAGTTTGACAGTGGTAAGTGATGGCATGGCTTAGAAGCAGTAGCAGAGAAATACTTTGTGATCTCTTCTGTGCTTAAATACGCAAAATGCAGAAATAGTGTCATTAGCAATATTATAATTTTGTTATAACCTGGCTGCCAGTTAGTTGTGGTACTTTAGTTTTCAGAATTGTGTGCAAAGCAGTGCAAAAACACTGTGCATCTTTGCTTCTTTGAGGGGGGGGAGAAAAAAAGACAAAAACAGATTACTAGGTGCATCTGTCCTCCAGGTGTGGAGGAAGTGAAAGAATTAACTAAGACAGCCTAGTTATTTTTTTAGGAAAAAAAAAAAAAAAAGTAGTTTTGCCGTCCTTCAAGAATGCTTATATTGAATTGTTTTGAGACCATTTCTACCCTTGTTTTCCTAAAAAAAAAAAAGGCTTATGCAATTGCATTTTCGATCAGTCTCCCTGAACAGAAATGTATTAGCCCCACAGTGGGTGTCACCCTCATAACTAGAAGGGAGTTCCCAAAGATCCTGTGTTTCTACATCTCTTGGGAATATGCTGGTGCACAGGGACAAGCGAGAGAAGTGTTTCTGCTTAACAGTTAGCTTCAGTGGTCTGTTTCCTGAAGAACAAGGTTTAGGCAGTCTGCCCATTCATGATTATCCCCCTGTGCCTCTCCTGTTCCTTCTGAATACTTTTGCTTTATTGCTATCTCAAAGATTATTAAATTCGAGCTTTTTAATGAAAAAGAGGGAGTGGGTATTGGAGAGAGATCCAGACTCATTTTCTCACTACAGGCCAGCAGTGTTTTATTCCCAGGCTAACCACAGCCTGAGCTGCTTTTTGCGTACCTGGGGAACTAAAGAACCTTGGGGAGAAATTCAGGCTGTGGCAGGAATGGAGAGAGAAGCTTTGGAGGCAAAGGACATGAGATTTTTAGGTTACTGGTCTTCCATCAGGTCTGCTGTATTTCTGCCATAGAAGATGCTTTGTGTTTGTGACTTGTGCACAAAACCTTGGCCCAGAAAATGTTCATTTTTGCATGTTGCCTCAAGTTGTGATTATTTTTTTTTTTTTTTAATAACGTAAAAACATGGTCCTCCTTTGACGGCATAAGGTACAATAAGAAGGCTTTGCAAAATAACTGTAAAGCTAGTCCTGAGCTGCATGTGTTGGCTTGTTTTGCAGTAAGTGTTTTTCAACTGGTTGTGAGTTTGGGGGTCTGTCAAAAGAAAAGGAAACTAATTTTTCTCCCCAGTTCTTAGATTTGGAGGGAGCTGGGAGGTATCAAGCTTTTTTTCTTGGGATTCCCATCCCCACCCCCACCCCCGATTGCATCATGCAAAATGTTTCCCTAACTACCATGGTGAGGGGGTCGGGGGGCAGTGTTTGATTGTTTTTATGTCTCTGCCTGCCAGGAGTGACTAGCTTAGCTGATTTGGACCACCTCAGTTTAGATTATTGTCTGAGAAGCTGTGATTGCCTTTTACCCATTCTTCAAACTGACCGAACTCTGTGTGACGATGATAATGGGGCACCAAGCATTTCTCGACAGTGTATAGCAGGCTGCCTGCACTTTAGCACAGCTTCCTCGCAACCTGAGTAGGATCTGGTTGCATTTGCTTATGTATGGAGTTTATGAATAGCCTTTAAAATGTCTGAGTTCCAAAAGTCTAATTTTGCACACCCCTCCCCCCTTTTCTTTTAAATGTTTAGGAACAGAGGATGATTTTGGAGGACTTGTTTCTGCTAATCTTATTCTGCTGCGGAACAGGCTTTTAGATATCCTTCTGAAACTTCTATATACATCCAAAGAAAAGACAACTGTTAATTTGCAGTAAGTACAAAAAAACTTGAATTTTTTATTTCAAGAGGGAGAATTATACAGCCCCCATACGATTCAGTAGTTTAATTGCATAATTTCATAGGAACTACTGAATGATTTGTGCAGATGTCACTGAATTAGCTTTAGGTAGGCTAGCAGAAATGGAATGTATGATTATTGAATTGTATGCTGTCAGTTGTGGTGGCAAGAATGATAGTACTAAGCAGATGCTGGTGTAACTAATATGTCTCATCTATTGCATTAACTCATTTTTGTTTCAGATCTTCAAAAAAAAAAGTTTAAGACCATGATTGACAGCATTAGTAGAAACTTACACTTCAAGTTAGGAGCAACAGAAGTAAATATCATCAGGAGAGGAAAACACATAGTAGATCTGAGGGGAGATTGCTTGCTTCTTATTGTTACTTCATGGAAGAAAAATAGTGTTTGTAAAATTGTCAGTTTTAAAACTTTGAGGGACAGAGGTTCACAAGTGAGTAGGATGCAGTGGGAACAAGCGTGGGTGTCTGGCTACTTTGAAATTTTTAAGTTTCGTTATCTGGAGAGCCAGTTCTTTAACTCTCCGCTCTCCTCAAGTACTTCTCGGTGCTGTTTTCTTATAACTTCATGTGTGGCTATAGAGAAAATAAAATCTGTCAAAAGAGAGAACTTGTGGGTTTAGAGAAGGGGGATAGTCAACTTCTCATTTGGTTAAGATCAAATGGCTTCAGCAGGGGTTATCGTTAGGATCATTAACCCTAGAATGCCCCTTAATTCCTTAAAATTGCATATAAGGGAACATGATGTTGTAGTTTAATGAGGCACTAGAGTCATAGGGTGAGTTGGAGAAGAGACTTTGAAACACTGTCAAGTTAAACCTTGACAAAATACAACTTTCAAGCAGCTGCCCGGTGGGCTGTCCTGAGTCTGTTGGAAGCATTTTGTGGATGTATGACTTACCTAGATTATGTAGTGATTGACTGAACATTGGTTGACATACAACCCGAACCTGTCTGAACTTTTCAGCAATACTGCTTTAAAAAAGAGAAGGGGAGGGGGGAGGTGAAAGACCATATTATTTCAAATGTTCCCAAGCAACTCTTCTTTTAATTTAAAAAAAAAAAAAAAAAAACAAAACACTTTAATTTTTTAATACCAGTTTATTAAAAAGGCTTGTGAAAACTCTCTACCTATGTATGGCTCAACAAAAAGTATTTGCAAATTATAATTTGTGGACAAATGTTTCCAGTTCAGCATTCCACATTTGTTATCAAAAGCAGCAATTGGAGGAATCTCATGCAATGGAATAGTCCCAGGAGCTGTGTTTAGTCTTCCCTTTCTGCTAAACAAATAGACTGTTCCATTTAACAAGATTTGGTGAGCAACGTTTCTTTTTGTGTAGCAAACTTACGTAAGAATTCAGTTAACTCTTCGATAGATCTGAATTTTCTCTGATCTTGAAGTTTGCCCTGTAGTGGAGGACACTGATTTTGCTATCTAGTAGGAACTAAATGCTGTAAAATGTAACTGCTGTGGTTTGGTTTTTTTCTTTTTAATTAGGGCTTGTGAAGAACTGGTCAAGACACTGGGTTTTGATTGGATTATGATGTTTATGGAAGAACATCTTCATTCCACCACGGTCACAGCAGCCATGCGAATTCTTGTGGTCCTGTTGAGTAATCAGTCCATCCTTATCAAATTTAAGGAGGGTCTCAGTGGTGGAGGCTGGCTCGATCAGACGGATTCTGTCTTGACCAATAAGATTGGTACTGTGCTAGGTATGGCATCTCAGCCCCCTCATGACTGAAGGATTGCATGGGAGTGTGGGTGCATATGCATCAAGGTGGGGGTTATTGTATGAATACTGTTAAGAGTTACATCTCCTTGGCAAAATGGAGCAGTTTTACAAAACTGCCCTTTAGTTGACATTACACGGATTTCATTGTAGTTCAGTACTACCTCATTATCTGCATGAAGCCTGTGTAGTTAATAGTTTTTTTCTGTTACCATCATGGTATGGTTAAGTATGTGCCATGAGCAGGCATATCTGAGCTAGATGCAAAGGCAGCATAGTGTAGCACCTTACGTACACAGCTAATAAGGATTCAGTAAAATTTGTTTGTTTGCTTTTATTAGTTAGAGTACCATGTGGTGTTATACCTGAGCTGCTTTGTCTAGTGAGTTCTGTGTCAATTAGATTTACCAGTTTGGATTTTTGCTATCGTGGGAATTTCTGTGTTCACAGTATCATCTCAGCCTTTCTTTTCCTCTCCCTCTCCTGCGTTCTTCTGCATGCACGCACTCTCATGCTCTCTCTCTCTTATTAAACACTTTCTTTGCAGGTTCTTAAAGCCTCATTTATCCAGGTTATCAGACCTTTCCATTACCCTGTGTGATCTAGAAATCCGTGTATAGGGCTTTAGTGCTACAGGACCCATTGTGAGCATCTCTAAGCTGTCTGAAATGCATCTCCAAGTGTCTGAAGTAACAGATGTCAATTCTGTGTAGATGGGTGTAGTGGCGATTTCCCATGGACCTGTTTTTTTTAGTCAAAATAAGATGGTGCTTTTCAGATGAACGTCTGTTCAGACCCCGATGCAAACCCATTGACATTAAATGGGAGTCTTTCACAAGCTTGAGTGGGCTTTAGATCAGGGCAGTGGTATTAATAGTACTTTCAATATAGTTGTTGTTCCTAAAATGACTGTGCAAGGAGCCACCTCTCTGTGTTGCAGCAGTATATGATCTATTTCTGCACTAAAGATTTTTCCAAATCGGTTTATTGCAAGGAAATAATTGTGAAGTGTTGTTGAACTGATCTTACTTCAGGAAGAGGGCTTTTCCTGAAGTGAAAATATGAATCCCATTTTTTTCTGCTTTGTCTCTTTGAAATCTATCAAAGTATCTTATCCTATCTTGTTATTTTTTGCATAAATAAAATTGTCTATTAATTCTATTTACAGTGATTTCCCAGAATATATGCCTCAGGATAGTCAACTAGGAACATAGGATGGTTCTTTGCATTATTAATGAATTAGGAAGGTTAAGGAAAACAGTTTTTCTGAAACTATATTACACATGCAAACACTTATTGTTAACATACTATAGCGTCTGTTGTTTGGTCCTGTATTTTATTTGAGAAAAAAATTTTGCACATGTATGTGCCTTGCATGCGTGTTCCTTAAAATTTGAGAACCATTGAAATTTTAGGGAATTGACTGCTGTTTATTCAGTATCCGCTTCAAATGTCCAATAACATAAGCAATTTCTTCAGTCACAAAATCTTTCTAAGTAAGATTTTGATTTACAATCACATTTGGAGGGCATTTATAGAGTTTTCCTGTTTTTCATATTATAGTATCACTCTGAGTCCAAGCTAGACTGTGACCAAACAGATATATTTAAACTTATGTCTCATCAAATGATAGTGACATGTTATCTAATTTTCATACCCTGTGTTTTTTAGTAAGTTACAACACATCGGCTCCAAGATTTCTCATGAAACCAAATGCGAGCCATTTTTGTTCAAGATTACTGATTGATTTCCTGCAACTTTGTAGCAAAGGTTTCATTAGTCTGATTCCTGGTAGATGTTTTCTGTTTAAAAAGTCAGTTTCTCCTGGAAAGAATACCTGTATTAGAGCTTCAGAAAAACAACCTGATCTCTGGCAGTGTCAGAAGAATGGCTCACTGTCGGTGCTGATGCAGAGACTGAACTGGCTCCCTGCCTCCTTCCTCACTTGAAAAATAGCACTTCTGCTGTCCCATTGTATTATTTTTTTATTATTTTTTTTTTTTACTAGGAAAGTGGAATACCTAGATAGAAGCAGGGTCACGAAAGGTGCGTTTTGTGCCTCTGGCAGCACTTAAGATAAAATAAGAGCATTTAATGCTTCATACCAGCTGATGAATCAGTAACAAAACAGCTGAAACAAGATGCCCCTGAGACATCTGTGGAAACAAATTAGTCGCCCATCAACATAAATGGGCCATGGGATTGCTGCTTGGTAATACAAATCTGTAACTGACATTAAGGTGATACCTCCCTCTTGGCCAGTGAAATATCTTTTTTTCAGAAGCTTGGGTATTCTTAAAGTCTGAAATTGTGGTCATGGTCAGAAAATGATCTCTGTGTGTATGCAGTAGCATTAGGCAGTCTGTACAGAGCAGTGTCATCTATGTGATACTGGAAGGCAATAATTTCCTTTTTTTAATTGATTAAAAAAATTAGACATCTGAAGCAGAATTGTGTGATGTGTGCGCGATAGTGTGCATGCACACATTCATTTTTTACAGCGTTAATTTCTGAGGAGGTACCCTCTCGAGTTCACTACTTGAATAGGAGTGAGCTTCACAGGCATTTCCCTATTAACATTATTGGCTTTTTGTATTTTTTTTTCATCTTAGGGTTCAATGTCGGCAGGAGCGCTGGTGGCAGATCGACGGTCCGGGAGATTAACCGGGATGCTTGTCACTTCCCAGGTTTTCCCGTTCTGCAGTCCCTTCTCCCAAAGCACACTAATGTACCTGCACTCTATTTCCTCCTCATGGCCCTTTTCCTGCAGCAGCCAGTCACTGAACTGCCGGAAAACCTGCAGGTCAGTGCACCTGTCATCAGCAGCCAATGTAATCAGGGTTGCCAGGTAGGGATTATATAGTAAAATCCAAATGTAATTTTGTCTGTCATGAAAGAAAATAACAGATTAACCAGGCTCCCTCCTTCTTCTCTGCAGCTGACTCAGAGTCATGATGTGGTATTTAATGCTGAGCTATTTGGGGTGGGAGGACAAGGTACCAGGGGAGTATGTGGAAGCCAGCCTGTTCCGGCATAGCTGTCGCTTGTGTCTTTCTGGTCTGTTTTGGGGTCAAATGAGAAGCAGATCCCTCATTCAAGCTGGCATTGTGTGGGCACTGAAGGGGGCATAATTTTTTGCTTGCTTTCTTTGGTTTTTTTGTGGTTGTTTTTGTTTGTTTGTTTTAAGAGTGGGAAGTTGCTGTGTTAAAGAGGGTTCATGAGGTTACAGACAAAACAAGGTAGCTTTTATTTCAGAAAGTCTCTGTGGTTTTGTAGGGAGGCATCTCAGTTGTTGTTGGAAAATGTTTATCATTCTTACTCTGAACAGGTTGATTTTGGACTTGTTTTAACTGTATGTAAATGAGTAGATATATGGTCTACAACAGAGTCCTAGGAAGCCTTATTGTAGTGCTTTATGGAGAAAAGCCACACTCCAGATAGACAAAATGCTTGTTTGGAATGGTCGCAGTGCTGATATTTATTTATCATTGGGAACTGGAAAATAAAAATTTCAGACCAGAAGGTATTCTGCCTGCCTGTTTTCTCAAGAGGAATACTTGACAGCACATTCAACACTGTGCTACTGTGAAGTAGAGTCATGAGGCTTCCCTCCTGCTTAAAGCATTGAAGTACTGCACTGTTAAATTGAAACTAAATTCAATGACATGAAATATTTAGCAGTAGTGCTCTTAATGCTAGAAGTGGGCATTTTGTCCATTTTTATTCTTTAACTGATTTAATTTTTTGGTCTTGCTGGAAAATGCAACTTGGTTTGTTTGTTCTGTGGGTTTTTTGTTTTTGTTTTTTTTTCCTGTGGGATACCATGTGGGTTTTACTGCTAGATGTGAGTGAAGTAAACTGAGGTGATTGTGCAGCATTTGTGCTGACAGGTCTCTTCTTGTTTCAAGACGTTTAAATACTTTGAGAAGGTGAGAGTTGCAGTTACGTTAGCCCATGGTTAGAAGGAATTTTCTTCAGTGACACGTGACCTTCATATGAAGCTTTTGGGGATAAAGTTTGGAGGACGTAAAACAAATCATTTTTCAGTTACTGTCAAATGAGCGTATTGTAGGTATAATAAAAAGCAGTATCAAATTGCACAGGAGAAAGGGGTTATTTCATGTCTTCTCTCTTCTCTTTCACCTCTTACAGTTTGATTTAGACTCTATTTGGACATTCATATTTGGAGTTCCTGCCTCCTGTGGCACCGTTACCTCTTCAATACACAGTGTTTGCACAGAAGCTGCCTTCTTGTTATTGGGAATGCTGAGGAGCATGCTGAATTCCGTAAGCATAAAAAACTTTGCTCGTATTTGAACATACAGAATTGTTCGAGTTTGCCATGTGGTCAAAAGCCAAATTAGAAAAGTTGAGGTTTTGTTAATGTCACGAAAAACCCAGCTGTGAGTTAGGCTCATAATATATGAGTGAAAACCATCATTGTCAGTGGGTTATTCTATCTTTATTTTTCAGTATCTGTAGAAATATTAGTGGCCACAAAATTAATGCTGCTCTTTCACAAAAAGGCTGGGCTTTGTGTTTTGCTGCAATTAAAACAAAACAAGAAAGCAGAAGGATAAAATGCTCTTGGCAGAGATCATTGAATTTCTTTCCTGATTAACATCGTGGGGGAATGTTTGAGACTCTATATCCCATCTGCTCAGAGCTATGCGAGTTGCAGATTTCATGCACAAACCTTCCACATGCAGAGAAGTCCCCTGACTATTAATAGCCTCATGCTGGAGGAAATGAATTTACTGCCAGAAAAATGTGTTGTCTTCTCACCTTTGAATCCAATGTCAAGAGTAATGAAAGTTGGTTTCTCAGTGGGAAAATTTTGTATTTCCTTGGAACCATAGTATGTTATCTGCTGAAAGTTATCTCATGAAATGTTTGAAAAGCAGCACCTGTTTGGTTGTCGCCTGTTTGGTCATCATGTACTTGTGATACGCATGGAGAAGCATTGCTTGCATGCATCTCTCTCCCATGTTAACATGTCCATAAGTGTTTTCTGGACATTTGTACTGGTTACGTGTCCATGACCTGCTGTGGTACACATTCCTGTTATCGCTTGTTCTGTCTCTTGGTGGTGACCTGTTCTGTCATGTGTTTGGTCCTCACCTGTTCAGGCATGTGTGACATGTCTCTGAGCATGTGCTATCTCTTGCCTTGCTATCTTGTGCTGTGCCATCACATTTTGGGTTGACATGAGTCAGGTCATGTTTACCAACATGTTTTGAATCTCATTACATGTTAGGACACATGTTTTGTCTTATGGTCAGTCACATGTTGTAAACATGGTCGGTCTCCTGTTTGTGACGCGCTCAAACATGTGCTCAGGCATAGGTTACTGTCATGTGTTAGAATGCTGTGTGTTATTGCCATGGTTTTATCACATGTTCAGTCATGTGTCTGGTTATAGTTCATCATGTTGCAACTTGTCATGATAAAACAGGCTGGAATTTGTCCTGCTGTAATGTTTGTCGTGTTCAGTTATGTGTTTCTCATGCATTTATGATACAGTGACATGCTGCCATGTGTTCAGTCATGTGTTTGATGGCTTGGATGCATGTTCTCTTATCACATGTTCTGTTGTCACCTGTTGCAGGTGCATGGTTTGGACATGTGGTTTATGTGTTTGTTAGAAGTTGGTGGGTTGTTCAATTGTCACACGTTCTGGAGGCAAGATTAGCCATGTGTTTGGTCACGTGTTTAGTCAGGTGTTCATAGTATGGTGACATACTCAGGCACGTGTTCTGTCACATTGGGTCAGGTTTGTCACATTTTGATGTGCTCGAACACGTTTTCTGTCACTTGTTTGATCAGATAATAGGTCACATATTCGGACACTGTGTCTTCAGTCATGTGTTCTAGATGTATGTTTCGTCATGTATTCTGAGAAGTTCTCTAACACACATTTGACATGTTCTGGATGTGTTTTTCACACTTGGTCATGTGCTTGGCCACATGTTCAGTCACTTAAACAAATGTTTGTCCATGTGGTTGATCACATTTGGCCCCATCTTTGATCACCTGTCACAATCGTGTTTCATTGCATGTTTGACAATGTGTTTGATTGCATATTTGACCCTACAGCTTCTCTTCCTGCAGCTCCTTTCTGAAATGAACATTCTTCAATTAGTGCCATCTGTGCTAATGTGCTTTTTGTTTTTCAACTCAGCCTTGGCAGTCGGAGGAAGAAGGCTCTTGGCTTCGAGAATATCCAGTCACCCTGATGCAGTTCTTTCGATATTTGTATCACAATGTGCCGGACCTCATTTCCTTGTGGATGAGTCCAGAGTTCCTGTGCGCTCTGGCAGCAACGGTGTTTCCTTTCAACATACGACCTTACTCTGAGATGGTAGGAAATCCAACTAGTTAGCTGTTTTGTTTTTCCCCTGAATGTTACTTTTGAGAATTTATCAATTTACAGTCATAAAAAGATAAAGCTCTACTTACCCTGCAGAAAGAAGTCTTGCAAGGGCTGGTCTGGACATTTTGTACTTGAGTTTTGGAACTGAGAGAAGTGCATGTTCAACTGAAGGGCAGTTGCTGTGCAGTGACATCTGAAACTGCATTTTAGGAGGAATGTACGTGATTTATTTGTTTTTTAGTGGACCGTTATTTTCAATAATAACAATGTTAGCTCAGATTTACAAAAGCAAAAGAAACTGAGTCAGCCTATGCTTTCAGCCCTTTGCTCTGGAGGATGTGATAAAATCTAAAAGTTCTTTTTCCCTCCACTTCCTATTTCTTCTTTTGTGGCTTAACCACAGAACAGTGTTCTTGTATTACCTGGGACTACTGAGTTCAAGCAAGGAGAGGGTGTGAATTCAACTTTGTTTGCATAGCTGCCTGAAGTATTCTTTGAGCTTGGTGTCATTTACAAATGATACTATTTCTAGGGTATGAATGGAAAAGAAACAAACAGTTACTGTTAGCCAACATCTAAAAGTAGTTTTACTAAGAAGATGGAACGATAGTTAGGCTACAGGTTGGCAAGTGCTGACACTAGGGACGGTATGATAAAATACTTCAGGCAGTCTGTCTCACCTCTGTGCCTGGCAAGATCATGGAGCAGATCCTCCTAGAAACTAGACTAAGGTACATGGAAAACAGAGAGGTGACTGGCGACAGCGAGCATGGCTTTACTAAGGGCAAGTCATGTCTGACCAATTTGGTGGCCTTCTACGATGGGGTTACAACATTGGTGGATAACGCTAAAGCTATTGATGTCATCTACTTGGACTTGTGCAAGTCGTTTGACACTGTCCCACATGACATCCTTGTCTCAAAGTTGGAGAAACATGGGTTTGATGGATGGACCACTCGGTGGATAAGGAATTGGCTGGTTGGTCGCACTCAAGAGAGTTGCGGTCAGCAGCTCAATGTCCGAGTGGAGACCGGTGACAAGTGGTGTCCCTCAGGGGTCGGTACTGGGGCCGGTGCTGTTTAACA
>JAVKLA010000007.1:23873755-23894132 GCA_034782735.1 Sagittarius serpentarius | reverse complement strand
CCCTGCTCACCGCAGGGGGGTTGGACTTGATGACCTTTGATGGTCCCTTCCAGCCCAAGCCATTCTATGATTCTATGTTACGTGAAGCTTTGAGTCAGGTTCTCCGAAGAGTCTCCTGTGCTTACAAGTACTTCTGTGCAGCCCAGGAGCAGGACTTTGGTTTCCCCAGGCATTCCTTCTTCAAGGTTTTGCCAGCTTTCCTCCAGGTGCAGTGCTGTCAGTTGCTTTATGTGCAGATGAGGCAACAAGTGAATAAATGTAGGTGAACTCCTGGCAAAATCAACACCACTGATGTTTTTGTTTGTTTATTTGTTTAGTCTTCTTTATGGAAGCACTTGCACTTTTTAAGCTTCTCTTAATGTAGCTGGACTGACATTTACGTACACGCAGACACATGCAGCTGATGGCCGTTGATTCTCAGTTTTACTGAGCGAAGTACAGTGAGGGAGAAGTGATGCCAGCTGGTATCACTTGTCATCTCAAGGTGTTTTTAAAAGTTCTTTTCTTTTTGAAAAAGCGAAAGTATAATTTAAAAAAAGCAGGTGGTTCTGCACACATGCAGCTCCAGGTAAAAAGGAGGACCCTACATAAATATGATGCCTCAGGATCCACAGGGGTACCATTTCTTCTGGACTCTTCCCACCCCAGCCACCCCCTTTTTTGGTCTTTGTCACTGTTGATTTCAAACATTCACTTACCATCAAAGATCATTGTAGGGAAGCCATGAAGTTTTAGCCTTTTCTCTGACTGGGTCTTTTTTACAGAAGTCTAGAAAGCACAGACTAATGTGAATGTGTGCATGCAGATGTGTTTTTCTGATAAATGAAGAAAACTTTGGGGTTTTTTTTGTTACCCAGGTGAAGATGCATCTCTGCCTATAACGAGTGGAGGAAGCTACCAAGTGCTGGTGAACAATGTGTTTTATTTTACACAACGTGTGGTAGATAAGCTTTGGCAGGGCATGTTCAACAAAGAATCCAAACTTCTTGTGGACTTCATAATCCAGCTCATTGCACAGGTAATAGTGTTCTTTTATTAGCCTGCTTGCAAAAACATTTTCACAGGTTACGTTAAAAGCCATGGAGTGACGTCACTAAGCAATCTGTTAGTTATGCATGTCAGGTCAGCATAGAAGTATGCTTTTCTTCCCCAGGCTTTCTCTCTCTTTACTGAGCTTTCCTAGCATATTTTGTCATCATGGAGTCCTTTAATATGGGGCTGTTGGGTAAAAACTGCTTTCAGATGATATTATTTTTTAGAAATCCCGCAAAATAAACAACAAAATTTACCCTTACATGAATTTTGGGAAGATTCCTAAATTTATCCTGACATTTTTGGGAAGCTTCTTCATGCACAGTTAGAAGACTTTTATTGTTAGAAATTAGCAGCGTCTTTGTAGATGTGAAAGTGTATCATCATGTATTTAATGTCATTTTGGTCCTTGAAATTCATGGAATTGATGCTTTTAGTAAAATTTTGAGATTTTGAGAAATGAGCATGTGTCAATTCAAGGGAAGGTTGTGTGCCAGTAAATTGATTTTCTGCTACTATCTGATCATGGTTTTTTACTTCACATCAGTCAAAAAGAAGATCTCAGGGACTATCGCTGGATGCTATTTATCACTGCCTGAACAGGACCATCTTGTATCAGTTCTCAAGGGCGCACAAAACTGTTCCTCAGCAAGTGGCTCTCCTTGATTCCCTAAGGGTCCTTACTGTGAACAGAAACTTAATTTTGGGACCTGGAAATCATGATCAAGAGTTCATCAGCTGCCTAGCTCACTGCTTGATTAATCTGCACGTGGGAAGGTATGTATCTCGGACAAAAGTTTGTTCCAGAACCAGGAATGTGAAGTGTTAAAATGATGTGTTCTCTCTCAGCAATGACACTCACCTTGCAAATAACTCGGCAGATTCTGGATAACTGTTTAGAACTTTCCAGCCAGTGAAATGCAAGCAAGCTTAAGTGATTCATTTTGAAACAAAATTAGGTTTGAAGAGCCCATGTGTGGAGAACATTTTTACCTCTTTTTACAGAGGTATTTCAAAATACTGACACAAGTGCTTATCTACCATTTTGTTGTTATGCTTTGATACTTTGAAATATTTTGAAGGTAGAAAGAAACACTGGTGCTAAGTAATTAATAGTCAAAGGGACCTGTCGCTAGATGTATTGTCTGTTGAATCATTTCATACAAATTCCATATCTTAGTACTTGCATGTATAGCATTGAATAAGTCTAGTCAGGCATTGAATCAGATACCCATGACAAATGATGTAGACACCCGCTTTTCTGCATTGCTGCAAATGCCTGCCTGGCTTTTTCATTTTTTCTTTCCAAAAAGATGTACAACTTGTGTTTCATCTAGAGACACTTGGGAAGCATCATCAGCAGAAACCCTGATGTTCTCCATTTGTGGCCTCGTCTGTTTTGTTTCTTCAAATATTACCATCTTCCTCTAGTGACATGTCCATCGTGTCATTTTTCATAAACCTTCAGTTCAGCTTGTGACCACAGATTATCAGAACTCAAGTGGACAGAAGTGAAGATACGGTGCTGTAGTAGCATGTATTAATCTTTGTGATACTGTCACAGGAAATCAAATGCTTTAGCTTATTGGTGGGGTTTTTTGTTGGGTCGTTTGGTTGATTTTTTTTTTTCCTGATTGTTGTTAATTCATTGTGTATTTGTAGCAATGTTGATGGGTTTGGATTGGAGGCAGAAGCCAGGATGACAACTTGGCACATTATGATCCCCTCTGATATAGAACCAGATGGAGTCTACAATCAAGATGTCAGCGAAGGTAATCTGAGAGTGACAAAGCCACAGATGTTTGCTAATGCCATTAGTATTGTCATCACTAATCTTTTACCCCAGATACTCTTAGGGGTATGGGGGGGGCGGGGCGAGGGGGGCGGTGTATAAAAATATATAAAAAATAGATGAAAAAACACTTGGAAATACCAAGACAGACATATCCAGGAAGTTACTGTTTTGTTAAAAGTAGCAAGAGCTCTTCATTGTTTTCTGTACACACACCAGAATTAGAAATACTGCTTTATATGCACCTAGTTCAATGTAATAGAAATGAGTCATTTTAAGTGTGCACCATAAATGGTATCAGCTGGATCTTACATGAGCATAGGTAAGAAATAATTTATATAAGCTGTAAAATTACTACACACTGGCATCCTCAGGATCTTTCACTCAAAGGAAATTTATGAAGTACTTGTGGGAGAAAGGATTCAGTGATTTTTTTTTTTTTAATTTCTTACATGTATATATTATTTATTCAAGTGTGTACTTACACACACAGTCATATGTAAAACTATTAAAGCATAATGTATGTATGGAATTATATATGTGTTTATAGACATACTTCTATAAGATTTTTTTGAATCTCACTTTGTTAATAGATGGATGTGGGAGAACAATCACAACTAATCAGAGCTGGTGCTTCAGATTCACAGATTAAAGATTGCCAAAATTAACTGTTAGATACTTTTTGATAGCATATAAATGGCAAAAAAATACAGTGTGGCCAAAGGCTTTTCACAAGTCATGAAAGAGGGGAAGAAACTAGAGTATAATTGCAGAAATTGTTCAGTTCACTACTGTAAAAATACCAATTCTATAACCACCGTAGAGAGCTTGTTGCTTGTGATCTTGTACCTATTCAGGTCGCCAGCTTCTTTTAAAAGCCATAAACAGAGTGTGGACAGAGCTGATCCATAGTAAAAAACAGGTTTTAGAAGAAGTTTTCAAAGTGACGCTACCTGTCAATGATCGTGGCCAAGTGGATATAACTGTTGCAAGACCTTTTATTGAGGAAGCAAGTTTAAAGTGTTGGCAAAATCATTTGGGTAAGTGTAACTGAGGATTTATCTGTCCTGAATGGTAGATTTCCCTGAAGTGAACCATACACACTGGATGTTTTAATACGGGCTTAGCTTTTGTGTAGCTGAGCCCTCGAAACTGTCACCATTTAACATCTCTCATTCAGAAACTGTACTGTTTCTAGGATGTGTTTACGCTCCACTGCACACAGGGCTTTTATTCAACACTACTGGTGGTCTAAACAATGTCCTGTGTTTGTGAGTCCGTGTGCACCAAATAGCGTATTGTGGATTACAGTGATGGAGTCATTTAGCTCCTTCCCATGAACGCTTGGATTGGGGTGACCTATGTTACCATTCTCAGGATTGGATGTGCCAGGCAGGGAGGGGGACCTGTCTTGAGCCTGTCTGGGTGCCACCTGCAAACTCTCGGTCTGGTCATGCGATTGGAAATGTGTGACTGAGCAGTCTTCCTTGAGCAGCAGTGATGCTATGATTTCTCCTTCTTGGTGGGAAATCTGTTCAGCATAGGAAGCAGCTTTGCAAGAAAAGGACCTGGGAATTCTGGACAGCAAATTAAGCACAAGTTATCTCTGCTCCCATGTAATAAAGAAGGCCAACTGTTGCTGGACTGAATTAACAAGAGTTTAGACAGCAGATAATAAAATTCCATAGACGTGACTACTTTGATGATTACACAGCTCTAAAGTAATTGAGGTTCACCTGGATGTACAGAAAGCATTTTTGGAAAATTGGAATACTTGTTTTTGCAGCCTCTGTATTTCTAGATGTGCTTTGTCTCTAGCTGATGTTTGCTCAAGTTTCCAGTATCACCCTGATAGTCAGTATATTTGCAGAAATGTTTTGAGTAGAGTGAAGGACCTTTAGAGAAATTATTGCTGTAAGAAGTAGTAGTGGTTTTAAAAGAAGAAAAAGAAAGCTCAGAGGTGGAGTGAATTAAAACACAGTAAGGAACGTGAGCCTGTACTTTCAAAGTCAGAGGTAACTGATATACAGTACGATCCATTAGCCGAATATTGGAAGAAAGTTAAACTGTTGAGACAGTTGAACTAAGCTGTGATTTTTTTTTATTTTTTTTTTTTTAACTTCAGTTTTAAAGTAAGCACACCAGTCTTGTGGACTTCACTATCAGCTGGGATGGCTGTATGTGCACAAAAAGGTGCAGTAGGCCCACCTAGCTTCTCTGCTCAATACAATGTATTTTGCTGCCAGATTGGTTAGTAGGGTCATGTTGTAGCTCCTTTTTATGTAGAGATATGGTGCTCAGCTGCATTTTTTTCACTAGTATCTATTGTTTATAACATAAATTATATAAATCCTGTGATCTTTGTAACTGTTTTGAGAAAAAAAATATTTCTCCAGACACTGTCTCCCTTCTTTGGAATGCCCACTTGTTCTTTAAGGGATGTAAATCAGCAAAATTAAAGTTGGCAGGGGTAGAGGGAGGCTAGGTGATGATTTTGTTTATACATACCTGGTTTTTACCTCCTCAGATGAGTACAGAATTCATAGCTCATGGACCCCGATTTTGATAATCAGTAAAAGGAATAACAAATCTGTTTGTCATGCTTCATTTCAAAATGCAGGCAATTCCCAGATTTCACCTGGGGATCTTCCCTCATACAAGTCATGAATGTTTGACATGAATGTGAGTGCTGCTGGGCGCTCTTAAAACAAACAAATAACAAAAAAAAAAATCCCCAAACAAACAAAAAACCCACACCCACACACCTACCCCCCCAGTCCCAAAACACCCACCTTTTTTAAAGCAGAAGAAAAGGTTATTCTATTTAAAGAAACAACTATAATGGGTGGAGGAAAAAACCCCACACCTAAGAAGTGCTCCCAACACTTTCTCTTTGTTTTTCAGCTCATGAGAAGAAATGCATCAGTAGAGGGGAGGCTTTGGTTCCAACCACACAGTCCAAACTTTCACGAGTTAGCAGTGGGTTTGGCCTCTCTAAACTAACTGGTTCCAGGAGAAACCGCAAGGAGAGTGGGCTCAGTAAACACAACCTCTCTACACAGGTAATTTCTGTCAATTAATAACATGCAGTCTAAAATCCAGCAATGTATGTTCAGGGTTTGTGGTAAATAGCTCAATGTAAGGAATCCTGTAGAGTGTGAAGTGGTATCTGGTGCTTGGTTTTCTTTCCCCTTTTTGAATATCCAGACTGGGCATCTCGCTGCTTTGTGTCCTAATCTAGTAGGTGCATCTGCATATCTGTAACAATAAGCCAAGAGTTAAACTCTTCGTTTTTGGTGAGGCTGCTCAGCTGCTTCTGGTTACATATATGCTTTATTGCTTTGCTAGTCTGGGTCTTAAATTCAGTTTGCAGTACTGCTCTGACATGGAAGCTGGGAGATAGATGCTTGTCCTTTTTTCCATCTTGCCCCCAAGATTATGACTAAACAAATGCTGCTTTGCACTGTTTTTATTGTACTACAGAGAAGAGTTCAGCAAAACAATATGTGGTGGTAGAACTGGACATTAGCTTTACAAACCTGCTTGCTTAAAAAAAAAAAAATAAAATTTTAAAAAAAAGAGTTAAACCAGAGTAACACAGCAGTGGTGCTGTCAGGACAGCACCTGGTGGGGCACTGCAAGGAGTTAGCATAAAGTATTTGAGGCATTGACAACAAAGGAAAGAGAAGGTTTTGAAAGTTTTGGAGGATTGGGTTCTCATTATATTTAGCACTTGAAAACAGGCATATTGCGGTGCAGAATGAGAAGCGCTGGGTGTCTTGAGGATTTCCAACAAACTAGGCAGCATCCACAAAATATTACTTCAAAGGAAACAGGCAAAAGTAGTAATATTTGTCAGTGCCAGTCTTCGGCTGTTTGGGAATGTTCTGAACTGTTAGTCGTGTTCGGAATATTTTCCAAATGTTTGCCAGTTTCTTTTAAAGGGTATTCCTATACATAAAATTACTGCCTTTTCAAAAAAAGAAGAAGAAAACACCAAACAAAACAAAACCTTAAATACTGTTGTATGCAATAGTTTGAACATCTTCATCTAAGTCTTTTGGTTTTTTCTTTCTTTAAGAAACTATACTTTGTGAGCAAGTTTAGCAAGGTGATGTATTCATAGGCTTTTCATTCAAACAAAATCTTCTTTTATAAAGTGTCATTCTGTCTGTCCTCTTACCTTTGTATTAGGAAATTTCCCAGTGGATGTTTACTCACATTGCAGTGGTTCGAGACCTGGTTGATATGCAGTATAAGGAATATCAGGAGGTATGGTTCAGAGGATTAATTACCTGATACTGATATTTTGACCTGTTAGGTTATACTGATCCCATTTCTCAGTATGGGGCTTGTGAAATACTAGGTTGTCGTTGGTGAAATGCTTGAATGTTTAGATACAGTTGTTATTTTTAAGGGGTTTTAAAATGCAGTCAAATAAACAAATGAGGAAACTCATTTTGATCTGGTTGTAGATTAAAGCTCTTGTAGCAGTATGACATGTTTTTTTCAAGAAGTTTAAGTAGTCTTTCCTTAGAAGTGTAAAGAAAAGAAAAGAAGAAAAAAAGAGAGTAGAAATATGCTAGAATATGCTGTCTTTCTAAAACACAGTACAAAAACTTAAGAGAAGATGCGGCGCAGCATTGTGTACAAACACTACTTTTATAGTAACACAAAGAAAATTTTATGGTACCTTTCCCAAATTATGTAGCGATAGAAAGTGGCTGCTCTGTACCTTCCAGAATGATATCATTGCACCCTGCAGTTTCTTCCAAACTCCCCAAAGACCTTTGGTTCAAAATAGTTGCTGAGCTGCATGCTATGAATCTTAAGAAGTCAGCTTCTGAGGTAAACAAGTCATTGAAAGCAATTAGTTTTTTAAAAAAAAACACCAAATTTTGCTTCATTTAACTTCTCTTTCCAGTGTAAATACAGGCAGGGAAGGCCTCCAAAACATTTTTTGTTTTCGTTCTTAAAATCCTTTTTCAGAATCAATAGATTAGTGTTGCATTTCTCTCATATTTACCATTTAGGAATATATTCAATTAACAATGCAAACCAAAAGCAGAGCTTTTATCTTCTTTTTTTTCCTTTTTTTGTTGAGAAGATTACAGTATGAACCCTGCTTTTATGGTAACTGACACCAAAAATCTCATTAAGACGTACTAGAAAATGCTGCTAGAATTATGAATTATTACAAGTTTTTCTGTAATGTAGTGAAAACGTCTCTGCTCATATCAGAGACAGGCTTAAAAGCATCACTCCTGATGCATATACAAATGTTTTTGTATTCAGCGTCAGCAGAATGCATTAAAATACGTGACAGAAGAGTGGTCTCAAATTGAATACGAGTTACTACGAGAGAGAGGTTTGTGGGGTCCCCCCATTGGCTCCCATCTTGACAAGTGGATGTTGGAGATGACGGAGGGTCCCTGCAGAATGAGGAAAAAGATGGTGCGAAATGACATGTTTTATATTCAGTATCCCTACATGCCTGAAGCTGAGCAAGAAACAAACTTGCTGGTAAGTATTCAAGATTTTGTGATGAGTAATTTTATACCGTGTTGTAAAATCCCTATTTTTTTTGTGAGCTTTTCCTAAGAAAGGTATTTTACTCTGTTGGTAATACGTGGTATCCTGTCTGTATGTCACAAATGGATGGTAAGGTCCAGTTGTTCCTCGTAGTATATTTAGGAAAGGGACTGAATCACTCAGCTCAAAACTAAGTGAACTTAGAGACTAGCAGTTGCAACGTAAGATGAGGTGTGCTGGCATCAGCTAAGTTATCACACCAGTGGACAGCAGAGGCATCTTCACAAGCCCCTAGAGGCTGAGAAGCACTGTAACTGTGGGAGGTTTCAGTCTGAGTTCTTGGCCTTATGCTAGATAACAGTGATCTGAAAAAAAAAAAAAGAAAAACAGGCCATGGGCCTTGGGTTTGGGTGTGTTTGTGAAATGGACTTTCATCCATCTGTGAATATGAACGTGGGCTGTGTAGCAGCAATGTACGTGGCCTTTGAAAGTTTGGCAGTTAATTCCTATTGATTTTGGAACACCATTTTTAAGAAATGGAGCCATCTTTGTCTTTTTAGGCATGCATGTATGCATGCAGGATTTTTTTCCTCAAATTAAGCATGAATGTCAAAGTACTTAAGCAAACAAAAAATAGAATTCAGCCAGTTTTAAACGATTAGGTATATTTGTCTCCTTGCAATCTGACACACAATAGCTGTAGTAACAGTCTAATTTACACAAAGTGTGGAACATGCCATCATACGTTCTTCTCAAAAGTGTTCTTTCTCTGATGCTTATGTAATTGATGCCCTGTTTTCAGTCTGACTTCTCAAGTAGACTTCCTGAGACATCTGATGATACCATTCCTCAAAAGGTAAAGAAAAAAGTACACTGAAAGAATGTAAAACAAATATAACTTTTTTTCCTCCTGCATGTTAGGCAATCTTAACAAGGCTTCTACGTTCGGCTTTCAACTTGCTCTTTCAATAAATATTTCCAGGCCTCAAGGTTTTTTCAGTAATTGTGTTAGAAGACGTTACTGTGCTCTCCTCAGCCTTCACCTATTAAAACTTTCTGTAGATCTTACCTTCTTTGCTGCACACTAACAGGCTGTGTTGGGCTGTGCTATCACTGTTCTCACTGTGTGAAGTGTTGTGCCTTTGGGATCTGAACTAATAGTCGGTGGAACATGTTTAGTAATGGGCAACATTATCACTTGGAAGCACCTACTGGGGAAGTGTTTCCTTCTAAGAGCGGATCTGGTGAGCAGTTTTTCTCCTTTTTGGTCCTAATGGGCTGTAACAGGCCAACTTTTGTTAGAGCCCAGATTAATTTTGTCTTAGTTGCTCTTCCCCTCGTTTTTACTATTAACAAAATATATACGTGTTTAAAAAATATGAATCCTGCCTTGGAAACAACAGACCTGTTTGGAAGTGGCTGCTCTGCAAGCATTTCAGTATTACGCTGCTTCTCTATTAATTACATTCGCAGTCTTGCCCATCACTAAGTACAATGTGTAATGTGCGTTCACTCATTTTGAATTACATTCAACAGTAAACTGATACATATAAGTGAAAGTAATGCTATTATACAGAATATCCAATATAAATTGTTACTGTTTTCCTTTCTTTGTGTTAGCAGCACTAGGTAGGATTTCTCTTTGTAGGCTATATGTAAGTTGTTTCCACAGAGGCTTTAAGCATAATTTAAGTGGCATTTTTGTGGTGATAAGGAGTGAAGACTTAGTTGAACATAAGCAGCAAATTAGATCACAGTGCCTTAAATTTTTTTCTTTTGGGGGCGGCCAATTTGACCTGAAATAATAAATCTCCATGTTGCTGATCTTAATCTCTCCATCATCTAGAGCATCCACTTTTAATAAAGCTAGTTTGATTTTATGGGTCATTCAGTTTCCCACTATACTATGATAAGAGGTGAACCCCCACCCCACCCCAAAAAATCACCTTTTACATATTTCCAGTTATTACTGCAAAAGTGGACAAGGGAAAATCTTGACTGAAATGGCAGTGATATTCTGCAGTTCTACATAATGTAAAGCATTGAACTGTATTTATAATATATTTTGTAATTATCCCAACCTAATTTTGAAATTCATGGGAAATAATGCCACACAACAAAAAATTATTTATTATGGAGAACTGAACACATTCACAAAGCTTTCTGGAGCTAGAGTGTGGGGTCAAACAGTAGTCAGAGAAGAACATTTTCAACTGCAGTATAAAATCAGTGCATTTTCATCTATTCATGTGTATCAAGTGTTTTAATTTCAGAAAGGCTCTTGGCTCTTTAATACCTCTTTTATCTTCACCTGTATCTCCTGTGATCGTTCTGACATACTTACTGTCCTCATTTAGTTCTTCTATTTTGAATGTTGCCTCCACAATCAAGTGAGGAACGTAAGAATTAACCTGGGGTGGGGAGAGGTTGGGCAAAGGGGAAAAAAAAACCACCCAACCAAAAAGACCACCAAAAAACTCTCAACAAAACCAACCCCAAACAAAGAAACAAACAAAAAAAACCCCAAAACAAAAAAAAACCACCACACCACCAGCATAGTGAAATGTATCATAGTCAGTTGTTGTCACCAAAAGGTACAAACGCTGCTCGAAGAATTAGTTTGGTTAAATGGATACTCTCATAAACTGTCAGAATCTTTACTAAAAAAGAAATAACTGAATTAATTAAGAATTTCTGAGCCTTAAAGCCAGTCCCTGGCTGCTTTTACTTCATATCAACTTCTACATATCTGTATCTTTCCTTGAGGCAATTTTTTTACTCCAACTATTGCCTAGCAAAGAAGTCAGCTGGCTAACGAATAAGCTGCATATGTTGTAGGGAGTTATGAAAGATGATAAAATGGCCATCTGATCTATCAGTCTTAAGCACAAGTATCCCAGCCTTTTGTGACAGTTCATAACATATTGGCCACACTTACTATTTCCCATGTTGTAGGTTTATCTGCAGGCATTTGTGCAACCCCATTATACTTCAGTGGCTGAATGGCTCCCTTGCAAATTAGCTGACAGATTAGATCTACTGAAGAGCCTCTGTTTCTGTATGTGTTGGTGTATGACTGAGCACGCACAGAACACTTGATGGGCATGCACTGTGCTGCACACAGTATTCCTGAAACACGTTCACTGAAGTGAGTGAGGAGTTGACTGACCAAGCAATTTCTTCAATTATTTCTAAGAAACCTGCTCGTTACCGAAGAGCTGTAAGTTATGACAGTAAGGAGTACTACATGCGCCTGGCTTCTGGAAACCCTGCAGTCTTTCAGGATCCTATAGAAGAGAATACAGTGGGTGAAACAACTCAGCAGGAGCCAGAACATGGGGAGGACACTATTGCAAGAGTCAAAGGTTAGATCATTTGTTCTGTTCTGAACTGTTTTCTTTAAATTTATCTGCCTTTATATTTTCTCATACATTTGCATTAAGATAAGCATAAGGATTTTGTAGGACTCTTGTTTTTCTTTCTTAGTATTGGATCAGTAATTTGAAAGTTCAATAGGTTTTACAAAGTAAATTTTTATGTGTCAGGTTTTTATTTATCTATCTCTGTTCTTCTTTTCCAGGCCTGGTGAAGCCTCCTTTGAAACGATCTCGCTCTGCTCCTGACGGAGGAGATGATGAGAACCAGGACCAATCGCAGGATCAAATTGTTGAGGGGAGTTCAATTGATGAAGAGGAGAAGACTGACAATACAACTTTGCTTCGACTTCTTGAAGAAGGAGAGAAGGTACTGTGTACTTTAAACACACTAAGCACTTACTGTATTGGAATTTCTGCATTACATGGTGTAAGCATGAATAATGTCCTAAATACCTTCCCTGATCTACAGCTGAATTTGCTTAATATTTTGTCAGCTTCTTCCTGGAAACCAAATGTGTGCTCTGGTTCAAAGAGACCCTGAGCTGAAAACCCAGTACTGGAAACATTCTTTTTCTTTCCTTCTGCCTGCTAGGGGAAAAAAAAAACAAACCTGTCTTGAAATTAAAGCTCTGAGCTGTCCCATGCTTGGATTATTATCCTGTCAGCTTAATGAGTCCAGACAGAAAATATACACTGAAAATATAAATACTGAACTTGGCAGACTCAATAATTAATTGTTCCCATCATTAGAATGAAAAACCTTGATAACTAGTATTTTATCCCCAAGAACAGTGTTGAACGACTGTGCTGCGTGTTTAGTATTTCAGATTTTGTCCATCTGAAGTATACCAGTAAGTACATTTGTGATCATAGTCAAGTGAGCTATGGGTTCTAAAATATGCTTAAGAAGCATGGTGCAAGTGGATAAGTTGGTAAATATATATATCATACAGAGGAGACTTTATTTAACTCCCTTCCCAAATTGCTAATCGCAGGCATTAGGTATATATCTGATTAAGGGGGAAAACAGCAGAATTTTTGCTGGATCTACAAGTGATAAAGCAGTGTCTGGGGTTTGTTCTAAGAAAGCAAGTCTGAGCCTGAACTCGTTAACCTGCTTTTGCTAAGTGTCTGTGTTTCATTACAGATTCAGCATATGTACCGCTGTGCTCGGGTTCAGGGCCTTGACACCAGTGAAGGGCTGCTTCTCTTTGGGAAAGAGCACTTCTATGTCATTGATGGATTTACCATGACAGCCACCAGAGAAATACGGGATATTGAGACACTGCCTCCAAAGTGAGTAGATTAATAGAGTTTCCTCAGTCTTTAATAGCTGAACAAGAAGTATTTAATGAGATTTTTGAGGAGTCTAACTCCAAAATATCAGATGCAGAAAGACCTCAGGAGCAGTTTCCTCTGTGCTCAGAAATTGCTCAATGTAGTATGGTATATTGTGAAAATCAGCTGTTTCTATAACTGGACTCTCATATTAATTAAGAGAATAATTCTTTTAATTTATCTTCTTTTTAATCACTTCTCTCTTGCCTGTTTATGCTGGTTTACAGGATGCATGAGCCAATCATACCTAGGGGAGCAAGGCAAGGTCCAAGTCAACTCAAAAGAACATGCAGCATTTTTGCATATGAAGATATCAAAGAAGTACATAAAAGGAGATACCTTTTGCAGGTAACTTGAACACTGTGTTTGGATTGAGGAGCCAACATTGACATTTTTTTATGATGTTGTAATTTTTTGAAAAGTAAAATAAATACGTAACTGATCAGGATTTGGAAAGTGAAGCTGTTCACTGTTGAAATTGAAGTGCTTAAGTTGGGCATCCTTGTTTGAACATTTGGCTTACTGTGGTTTAGTTTATTGGGTGTATTAGTGAATTTTAGTGTTCTGAAAAGAAAATATCTGGCCGCACTAAGCGAAGTCTGCTTCACCATAATTTGGTGTCAGATGTGGTACAGTATGACTAAACTGGTCTGCACCAGACCTTCAGAGGTGACGAGCAAATCTGTTAGTGTTGACATGGGTTTGTCCTCTTTGTTTTCAGCCAATTGCGATTGAAGTTTTCTCAGGAGACGGACGGAACTATCTTCTAGCTTTCCAAAAAGGGGTTAGAAACAAAGTTTATCAAAGGTATTGTAAAATAAGTTAGAACATTTAATCTGAATAATTGCAAATATCTGTGTTGAGCCATATTTGAGCCTATGGTGACCTAACAACCAGAAGCAGATTGCAAGAGTGATGGGTGTTCAGCGGTGGATAACCTGATGGCAACTTAGTGCTGTGCGGAAGAACCACTAGGAAGCGCTAATGCCTGCATGCAAAACTCGCGGTATGCGTTCTGTGAGAGCGCGTTCATTCCAATTTTGTTGAAGATGGTACGCAGCTGCTCAAAACGAAGTCTGTAACTGTACTAAATGCACTCTGTTTCTAAGGAGAAGACATACTGAGGACAGAAACACTGATCTTAATCTCCTTTTAACTGCTGATGCAGGTTTTTGGCTGTGGTACCATCTCTAACCGACAGTTCGGAGTCGGTGTCTGGGCAGAGGCCGAACACCAGCGTAGAGCAAGGGTAGGTGATTCTGTTCCTCACAAGCTCTATAGCTCACCAGTTTCAAATAAATGATGCTTGCATTAAGGTCAGGGTTCACTGGGGAGTACTGCAACATCAATTTAAAATTACCAAAATACCCAAATAAATACCTAGTGATGTTGTGCTCCAGTTACTTTGTACTAGTATTGTTGGCAGCATTGGTGTATTTTCTTATTAATTAATGTATGCTATCAGGATTAACATTATCGGTATACAGGTATGTTTTGAAAGGAACTGGAGTGCCAAAGCCATTAGACTTGTCCAAGTTGTTAAAGATATTTTCATCGGCAGCATGTTAGATACATTTGTACTTGCACTGAATTGCATAATTAATGTGCATAATTTTAACAGTATGTGTTTAGAAATAAAGGCACTGCTAAAGCAAAAAGGAACAAAGCCCCGTTTTCTAATTCTGACAAGTGAAATTAGTTTTAATCTGAAAATTTTGGATTATCTTGTGAAGATGTAACCTAGATGTTACTGCTAAGTCAGAAAATGCACTTCCTTCTTCCCACTAGGTCTGGCTTGCTTAGCACTTTAGTGGGAGAAAAATCTGTTACTCAAAGATGGGAAGTAAGTATGAAAATTTTATGGGTTTTGGTTTTTTTTTTATTAAATTCCACATTTTGTAGTAGTATGTAATTAATCAGTGCATGTAAGTTGCATCCTTTTATTCAAAGAGGTGGAATATACTACTATAGAAAGTGCATCTCAGCGTTTTAGTTTGTAGTATTTCACGATACCATCATCAAACAGGAAATGGTTCTACTCTTGAAAATGCAAGGGGAGGGACTGTAGTAAAAGTAGAGTGAGCATTGTAATACTGAAGTGAGTACTGAACACTTTAACAGTCTGGCAGTGTAAACATTTGATTGTTGCAAAGTGAACACTTTACAGTGCTGTTATCTGTCTTCCTTAAGAGAGGAGAAATCAGTAACTTCCAGTACCTGATGCACTTAAACACTCTGGCGGGCAGATCCTATAATGATCTCATGCAGTACCCTGTCTTTCCCTGGATCCTTGCAGACTATGATTCAGAGGTAAATAAAATATCTTGTCAGTAATCTTTCATATGTTTGAGGTTTTGCAAATATTACAACTGGCTCATGCTGCCTTGGTAAAACTGAAGCTTATCTTTATCGCCAGTTGTTTGATTTCATCTATTTTGTAATGTTCCTCCCACTTATCAGTGAGTAGGATATTAGAGATTCTTGGCTGTCCCGTATGGGTAGGTCCTTGCCTGTGCTGATTTTACAGACGTTACTGGACTGTGCACAGGTGAGGGCTGGGATGTATAGCTTGTTCTAAGACAGTTGCCTCTCTGTGTTGCAGCAGTTCCTGTAAGTCTTTGCATTAGCTTTCTACTGAATATCCTGAAGGACATTATGCCCACTGAAAAAGCATGCTTGTCCATAAGACAGTGGTAGAGGCTACAATGAAATCTGGCCCCACGGTGAAGAATTTGCTTTTGAAAACGATGAAACATCCTATTAATGCTTTTGTGGGCAGCCATTGCTACCAGCCAGACCATAACATGAAATACTGTTAGGGTGCATGTTGAGTATTCAAGAAGGGAATTAGGGGCAGTTGGGGAACAGGATGAGAGGAGCAGGGGGAAAATTATCCGGAGCCCAGATGTGACTTCAAATAAAAAACACTGACTCTCTTAGATCGGACTGAAGGATTGTTTTAAACATACCCAATATTGCACCTGCTGTATGTGTAGAAAGCAAAGGTGACAGCCTTAGGAGCTATGTGATGTTGAATACAGTAATCAGCAGTGTTGAAAGGGTTGGTTTGGTTTGTTTTGGTTTTGGTCTTTTGTAACTTTTTAGGTTTTGTGGTTTGGTTTTTTTTTTGTTTGTTTGTTTTATAAAATTGGCGTGTCTTATTTTTAAAGGAACTGGATCTTATGAATCCCAAGACATTCAGAAACCTGGCCAAGCCCATGGGAGCTCAAACAGAAGACAGGTTAGCCCAGTACAAGAAGCGATACAAAGATTGGGAAGATCCCAATGGTAAGTAACAATACATCCTGCAGGAGGAGCAGAGGGATATGTGCCTATCACATGATGGGAAGGAGTCATGGATTTTTGTATTCTGGGTCAAGATGTCTGGATGTGGATATGCAGAACTCTAGCGTGGTTTTTAGTGACTGTCCCACAAATACTAAATTAGAGCAAAGGGGCACTGGTTTTCTTGCTGTGTTGTTTGTTTTAAAACCGAATGACAGCTTTTGTTTATACGTAAAAATAAAGACAAAACAGTTGCACATTCAGAACAGTTTAACATTGTCTAAAGGATAGAACGGGCAGGCACACAACCATCTGTCTCTACTAATACAGTTGGAGTGCTGCTGCAAGAAAATAATTTGTACAAAGAAATGGGAATACTTCTGCATTAGCACTACTCCAGCTTTTTCATTTCTTATCTTGATAGATGCTTTTTTTGCGAAGGAAACGGCATTTTTCTAGCTAAAAAAAACCTCAGAACGAGATGCAAATAAGTTATGTATTCTTGATTTTAGAGATTCCTTATATATTGAAAATAAAACTTGTGTGTTTGGCAAGACAGCTATTATATGATACATTCTTCTTGTGTGCTTTTATTGAAGACACAAGCCTGTTTAACTACTGCGGTGCTGTTTTGTATCAGACAACAGCAGGCGGCAAAGATGTTCATTTCTAGAAATGAATCAGTGTGTTCTAAGATTATTTATGCAGACTATTTGTCAGGAAATTATGAAAGTAAAAGCTGTACAAAGTCTATAGCCAACAATTCTAAGACATATTTCTGCCCAAGCCTTTAATTCCACAGTAACCAGTAAGAATAAAAGTAAAAAAAAAAATTTTTTCAGCAGAAATCACCATAGCTGTGCTGCAGCATTTCAGTTGGTTAAAATAAAAAATTACTAACCATTCAGTGTTGCTCTGCAGAAGCCCACTGAATTAGGGCTACTGGACTGCAGCCAAAACTCAAGTGGTGGCCATGACAAAACATAAAGCTTTCAGATTCTCGAGAATGAAAATTACAAATTCGAATTTTAAATGTGCCCAAGGTCAGAGAGTAATTAAAATGCAGCACTAATTAATTTTTTTTTCATTTCCTACTGATTCTGTCACTTAACTGCTTTATTTTTTCTATGTTTATGGTTTTTAATCTTCTGCAGGGGAAACCCCAGCTTACCACTATGGGACCCACTATTCATCAGCCATGATAGTGGCTTCCTATCTTGTCCGGATGGAGCCTTTTACTCAGATTTTCTTACGGTTACAGGTAAAAATTACATCACCTCGCTTTGCGTTTCTTTCCTGCTGTACATTTGAGACCTAAGTGACAAATACGATCAATTGGCTTTGTTTTCATCAAATATGGTAGAAGAAATATTTTTAGCAGAGTTATTATTGCCTGGGAGTATTTTGATGTTTCTTTGTAAAAGATGTTATGGAATTCACAGGTTTTTTTCTAGTAGTTTGAACATTTTTCTAAATGTATGCAGAACAAAATATCAACAGACAAAAACCAAAGCAAGTTTTATTGTGAAAACTACTTTACTCATCATGCTTTATTTGTCTGTTGTTGAAAGAATCGTATGCCAGTTGTTTAGTTCTGTGCTGGAGGTGTTGAAAGATTGTTATTTTAAACCAATATGTCTGTCCAAAGAGCCATTTTAGTACTGAGTGTTAAAAGAAATGAACATTTGCAGAGCCTGGAATTGTTTGCCAGTTTGATGGGTAATGGAGTTTGTAACATTACATGTCAAATATTTTCCCAGACAGAAGCCATCAGGCAAAAAGATTTGTATTTCTCTGGAAGAGACTAAACTTTGAAATAGGACTAGATGACTCTCTTCTTAAAATTCTGTGTATCTGTATTTCAGTGCTTTATCTTTACTATTATTGCGTATCAAAAAGTAATGCAGCTGTTTAAATCCATTGTGTTAAAGAAGCATGGTGTGTTCTGTAGTGTCTTTTAGGCAGAGGATGTTCTGATTTGCCGCCTTGGCAAAATCTGCTGTGCTGAGAGATACTCTGATGCTGACATGCTTCTCACTGTGTCCCACAGGGCGGTCACTTTGACCTGGCTGACCGAATGTTTCACAGTGTACGGGAGGCTTGGTATTCAGCGTCGAAGCACAACATGGCAGATGTGAAGGAGCTCATCCCAGAGTTCTTCTACCTCCCCGAGTTCCTGCTCAATTCCAACAATTTTGACCTAGGTAGGCAGAAGGAGCTTGATAGCAGTTTTATGGGTGCGAGGGCAGTGCCAGACACTCCAACATGAGAAAAGTGTCTCATAATACGGGCAGAAAAAGATCTGTTTAACTGCATGAGAAAATGATAGATGACTTGCACGTTCTGACATGAAAGCATAAGCAGGACTACTTCTGGTATTTCCTGATACTACATGTTTCTTTAATATTGTGGTTGAAAGTTGAACAATTCAGAACTCATCGTTTCATCGGGAAGAGTGTAGCAGGAATTCTTATTTCCTCTGTGATACCTCAGGTATATTTTTTCATATTTGTCAGACTTCAGATATTTTCTCAAGCAATGAGTGTTCATTTTAAGCAGTTAAAGCAAACTTTGTTCTGAGAATTGCTGAACGAGTCACCAAAATACCCAAAAAGGATTTTTGTTTGGAGTGGCGTGGTTTAGTTGATTTTTGGGTTTTTACCAGTTCAAAATGCGCAGATAATCATCTTTTACTTGGAGTTTCTCTGGTTTGCGTTTTTTCTTCATGTAACTTGCTACTTCATGACAGTGTTCACCATCTTTTTTGCAAATTTTTTTAAGCTTTGCAAAATCTGTTTGACAGTCTTCACTTTTAGAACTTACTCTTAAAATATTCCTAAAGGTTTTGTGGAAATGTCGCAGTTCGCTTTTGTGACAGTGATTATTTAACAGGAGTCAAATTTCAGACCTATTGGCCATAGGAGATACATGTTCTTTAGTATGTATGTCACTCTTAACAGTAGCACTAAGCTCTTATTTTCTGAGTTCTGTGCTGTGAATCTCATAGCAATAATAAAGATTAATAAAGTCGTAGGTTTTAATGGCCTCAAATCCTTTATTCAAAATACATTGTAAAAGATTGGAAGCACAACCTTAAAAAAACAAAAGCAAAACCAAAAGAACACCCTGCAAAACCTCTCCCAAGTGTATTTCATGCAGAAGAGTATGGCCATCGCTGGGAAAATGTTGAGGTCTTGTCCACTTAGCTGCGTATCTGATAATTTTAGACTGCAACCATTGAAGTCCTAGAAATTCTTCACTGAGCATTTGGAACAACAGTAGAAAAGGTTTTGTTATGAACAACTGTCAAACACTGTGTGATACTTTTGATTGTGTTAATTCATAGCAGACCTGCTCCCCTTCCCTCCAGATAAAAAAAGATGATGATTCAAAGTCTGGTGATGCAAGCAACGTTTCTGTTGGAGCAATGTACTTAGTACTTCTGTACCCCTGTAAACTTGAAAATCTGTTGGTGTTCCTCTGAGTGTGGAAGCGTGGAACTGTCTCTTGGCAACAAACGTCAAAACAAGAATATAACTGGGAGGTCTTAACAAATACATTTTTAGTAATCACAACATGCCACCATTTAATGTTCAGAGTGGGAAGGGGGCTCTCCGGGACCCGGATGAAAGTATGTAGCCAGACCATGCCCAGGGGCATCACCAAAGTCCTTGGGTGTGAAGCTTGTGGGGGACAGCAGTTAGCTCTTCACTGTTACGAAAGGAGTATTTAGCCTGTACTCACGTGATGTGTAGCCATTCTCATGGGTAAAACAATAATTTCATTCCTTGATACAGAATGTTTGTATTTTGAAGAAAGTAAATGCTGGGATGAAATACTGTTCCATCAAGGCTTCTCAGTACAGTTTGCTGTTACACTGTCTGTTATGGTTTAACCCCAGCCAGCAACTAAGCACCACGCAACCGCTCACTTGCTTCCCCCTGCACCCAGTGGGATGGGGGAGAGAATCAGAAAATAAAGTAAAGCTCATGGGTTGAGATAAGAACAGTTTAATAGAACA
>JAVKLA010000007.1:23861020-23873655 GCA_034782735.1 Sagittarius serpentarius | reverse complement strand
GGCTGGGCAGGAGAAGCTGAAAAGTCCTTGACTGAGTCTAAACATGACTTAGCAACAACTGAAAACATCAGGGTGTTCTCAACCTTCTTCTCATACTAAACCCAAACCACAGCACTGTACCAGCTACTAGGAAGACAAATAACTCTATCCCAGCTGAAACCAGGACACTGTCTCATACTGGCATTTATTTTCTTCAAAATATACTCAATTGACATGCCATTGCTATATATGTACTAAACAGATGCCAAATACAGGAAATTATGGCTTCTCTTAAATTGGGGCTAGCACATTTATTCCAGTTTTCATCATAGCATAAGAACAAGAAAGTCGAAAAGAGATAAGAAAATGAACCTTGCTGTGCTGATTCTTCTGGATGCAAAATGGACAGCTGCTATGGTAGCAGTGTTGGCTGCTTAGGTGCGAGCTATACTGACAACAAGATTCTGTTTGTGCAGTGATTGCAGAAGGCTATTTTAGTGGCTGTTGTTTTCATTAACTTTCATGCACTGCAGTGGGTCTTTGCCATGACAGGGAGAGAAAAGCAGAAGTTTACTTAAATAGAAAAATAAAGACAAAATAATCATGTTCTGAGAGCACTTGATGGGGAAACACAAAGGTTTTGAGTTCAAACTGTACATTATGAAGTTGTGAAGACGGAGGAGGAGTAATCTAATTAATGCCTCTAGCTAGAAGGGTAATGTTTGTTTTGAAGAGCGTATGTTGAAACACTATCATCATCTTCAAAAGTCCTAGCAAGGAATATTTGAATTCTTTCTTCTGCAAGCAATCTTACATGAACAACTGAGGCAGAATTTTTCATGTTTTATTGCCTGACATTTAAAAATGACACTGTATTTTAAAGAAAAGACTGACATGGCTTGCTTTATAAAGGAAAGGTGTTAGAATTTGATTTTTTTTTAAAAAAATATACATATATTATATTTTTTTGTCACCATTGCTGTTGCAGTGCAGTTTCAGTGCTTCTCTCCAAATTTTTTTTTTTTAATAGGTTGCAAACAAAATGGCACTAAACTCGGCGATGTAATACTCCCCCCATGGGCAAAAGGAGATCCTCGTGAATTTATCAGGGTTCATCGGGAGGTAATTTGCATTTTAATAATGACAATAGAAAATATCAATTAGGACTTTCCATTGCATATTAATCTAAGCTCAATTCATGCAGTTACAGCCACTAGCCAGTCCGTGAGTTCTGGGTTGATGGCTAGTTGTTGCAAAGATCTGTAGAACCGGTGTTTCCTCCCCTTCTTCTTTGGCTAGGGAGTATGTTGAGGCAAGAGTTGCTTCAATGAAAAGCTCTATCAAAACGTAACAAGAATATGTCAAAATATATTCTGCATTTTAGTTTGTGACAGGTATAGTAGACTCAACCAATGACCGATACGCCTAGTTGTAATGCATGCCCTTTGAATTTCAGGCTCTGGAATGTGACTTTGTGAGTGCACATCTGCATGAGTGGATTGACTTGATCTTTGGCTATAAACAGCAAGGTCCTGCTGCAGTAGAAGCTGTAAATGTCTTTCACCATCTCTTCTATGAGGGGCAAGTGGACATATATAACATCAATGATCCATTAAAAGAGACAGCTACCATAGGATTCATTAATAACTTTGGACAGATACCAAAGCAGGTATACCCTTCATAAAATTCTTATTTGCCAGATCATACTCAAATTGAAATGTATTAATATAGAATGGGAAAATCTTTCAGGAGTGAAACTTCCTGGGAGTGTTTTTCCATAAGTATTCTTCCAGTGATGTGAAATCCTTTACATTTCCATCATAAATGCGATGAAGATCAACTTTGGGCTTTGCTTGTGAGATTAGAAATGTAGTAATGCCTAGTGTTTAGGTATTTTAAGTTATCTTGTAATAGAATAATTTCTATAATAACACGCTTCCTTGGTTTTTACACCAGTGTCTTGTCATTCTGCAGGGCTTGGCCACATGTTTTATTTGAAGAATCTGTTAAAAAAACCTCAAAATTTAAATTAAGATTGACTCTTGTAGGACAGCTATAGTTAAGAAGCTATATAAGCACATTTTTTGGTGCAGCTTTAAAGTTTGTGTTCTCTTTAAGAGGTTACATTAAATTATTAAATATTAAATCTAAAGTTTTACTGTGTGGGTTTTTAGTTTTTTGGGGGGGGGTTGAGGGTTTCTTTTTTCTTCTTTTTTCTTCTTCTTTTTTTTTTTTAATTAGGCATTTCTTTAGGGTTTTTTTGCTGTCCAGTGAAACTTTTAAATGTCACCAGTGAATTTTTCTAATCCTAGATATAGTGGAAACCACAGATACCTTCAGCAATTCACTGGGAACCCAACCCACGTGGTGGGAACTCTAGACTACAGCAGCACATAATGTTTCAGGACAGTCAGAGGATATTTCCTGTGGGGACACACTAACAACTGTCTGTCTCTCATTGCTTGGAAGGAAGGCTAAGAACTGCTCATCTATCCTGTGTGGCGGCTTTTCTCCTTTTCCTTCCTTGCGCTCTCTCAATAATCTAGATATGTAGTGGCTGTGGGGTTTTCTTCTCCTAAGTAATAATCAGTCACTGGGTTGTGGTGATAATCAGACATGGCCCAGCTAAAGCCAGATGAACAGATAAAGACTGGGGCTAAGAGCAGGGCAATGGAAGAGCATTGCAGCTGAGTCTAAAGGTCTCCCTGAATCTTCAAATGCCTGTTAGGCCTGTTTAGGCGTAGGTACAACCTTATGATGAGGTATACCAGAAATTGCATGACACTTTGCAAGAGGAAATAGGCAGACAGCAATAAGGTCGGGAAAATCAAAACTCCTTCCTTAAGTCATTTGTGTGGTGGTGAGTGCTCTTGCAGCACGTTTCTAGTGTAACTGTAGAATTTTGCTGTGATGCTCTGTGACTTTCCACAGGGGATCTAGGGCAGGCTGTCTCAGTGACGTGGCTGTTGTGCACTTTTTCACTCCTTTGCTGCATCGAGATGTATCATGACAACTACATCTTCTTTATCCCATCTTTTCCACCAGTAATGCCCCTGGTAGTTCTGTTTCCCGTTTTAAAAAGTTGCACTGCAAAACATTCCAGAGCTGGTGATACATTTGGTGGAAGAGGGCTTTTGCAGACTCTGCAGGGGTCCCGAGATGCCACAGCCTCGGGGGGCAGAGCAGAATGAACAATCAAGAGGAACAGTTGCTCAAAGAAGAAAGGAGCGGGGGGTGTTCTTGCTGGAATTGGTGTTTTTTGAAATCAGTTGTCCATGTGAACACTGTATGATGCGCCTTCTCTCTCCATCTCCTCATAGCCCAGCCAGACAGGAGACATGCTGTAGTTCAGAGAGCTGTGGCACATAGGCCTGTTGTTACCCTTCGTACCCAGAGTGTAGGTGCTAGCTGTAGAAACGTGTGTGCATGCTCATAGCTCAGCTACCTCAGGCTTATGCATGTTCCCTCTGCTTTGGATAGGCCAACAGGTAACACATCTCGAAGGGCTGTAAGGAAAATAAGGTTTCAGCCTTGGAATTTTAGTTCTCCTTTCAGTGCTGTAATAGCCTCTCTGCGAAAGAGTTATCAAAATCTTACAAAGTATCACTCAATGTTTATATTTGTCATTTACATATTATAATACATAGCATCTACCATCCAAGATTATGTTTATTATGAATTTATCATGTGATAAACCTAGTGTGTGTCATTGGCGATCATGGCTTATTAGAAGTGACAATCACCTGGTTTAACACTGAAATACCAGGAATGGTCACTGAAGCAGTAAAATGGAAATTCAGTCACTCGTAATGAAAAGCTAGGCAGAAGATAATCAGGTGCTAAGATGTGTTTCTTGTGTGTGATTGTCATATGTGATGCAATTACATGCCCACCTATGCTGTTACTCTGTTCTTTGATAGCTTGGCCACCTCCAAATGTGTGAACTGCTGTTTGTGGGACACAGTTTGTTTCAAAGCCAAAAATTAGCTTTTCAGTTTGTCCTAGGTTAGAATTTAATACCGTGTTATGCATCGACTTTGGGATTTTTGCTTGCTTTACTTCAACTGTTTTTGCAACTGGAGGTAGCTTTAAAAATACTTCTCTCATTATGTCCTTGTTAGATTTCATATTCTTTGTTAAGTCTTATTGAAATAGTTGCCATAAGTTATTAGTGAATACTCAGAACAGTTAAGTAACATTTGCTGATCTGCAGAATTTTTAGAAGGTAAACTGGACGTACTGATGATCTTTTTAAGCTTGTGCTCTTGTAAACCTGTAATTTTTGATGATAATTAATTTCTTGATGAATTTCAGCTCTTTAAAAAACCACACCCACCGAAGCGTGTTAGAAGCCGACTGAATGGAGAGGCTGTGGGAACCTCTGTGCCCCCTGGTTCCACAAGTGACAAGATCTTTTTCCATCATTTGGACAACCTGCGGCCATCTCTTGCCCCAGTGAAAGGTAAGCTGCAAAACAATGGTAATTATTCCTGTTTCTTTGCCACAGCATTCAGATTTTCAGCAAGATTGTCCTTTTCCATGTTTTGCTTAGTTCTGTTATTAATGCCTGTACTTTTGTGAGAAAAAGAAATTTATAATGTCCTAATGCTGTAAGATTATGTTCTTAGCTACCTTAAAGTGTACTTCGGAAGCACCAAATCTGTGCCAGTTCAATGTAACTTTTTTTTAAAATTGGGGGATAAACTTGGGCCCAAGCACCTCTTTAAAGTTTTAATTTAACAAACAATATTCAGGGTACATTGCTTCTGGGCCTGCAATAGCCTCAACTTTTATGATTTTCGTAGCAGAAGGATTCTTTATCACAGTGCCAAGAAATACTGAGAAATGTTGGCAGGCAAGGGCGGTGTTCGTAGCTGCACTGAGATGAAAAAAAGTTTTGACTTCATATTTGACATTGGACTGAACAGAAGTTAATTGTCTGTGAGGCAGGCAAATGCTGTACAGTGATTTCTTTCCTAGTTGATTAAATGAATCTGTGCCTGCCTACTGTAAAGAGAGAAGGATATACTATTACACAGGACGTAGCAGGGCTACACTGTAAGACAGGAAATTAGAAAGCACTAATCTCTATTTGCAAAGCTTGGGGAAAAACAGGTAGGACACCATGGGCTCTAGTCAGGAATGTAGCCTGTGGGAACGCCTAGCCAAGATGTTGGAATCAGTACCAAAAACTTCTTTTTACTTGTGCCGGAAATGGTACAATCACTTTTAATGACCGCAGACATCTTGTCTGAAGAACACCTTGTACGGCATCACAGGTGGGATCAGAACCATCTGTGATCCTTGGAGTGTTCTCACCACTACTGATGGTGCTTAGCCCTGCATTTGTTAGGAATGTAGCAAAAGTTGCCATCGTTGTGGTTGAAACAAAGATTTGTATAACATAGCTAATACAGAGATCCTGCTTTTGCAGAGCATCAGGTATTCAGTGGGATCAGATAGTATTTGTCTGTGCTAGCAATAAAACGTAACCCCATCTTCTTTTTTTAGAGCTCAAGGAGCCTGTGGGACAAATTGTGTGTACTGATAAAGGCATTCTGGCAGTAGAACAGAATAAGGTTCTCATCCCACCTACGTGGAATAAAACTTTTGCTTGGGGCTATGCAGACCTCAGCTGTAGACTGGGTACCTACGAGTCGGACAAGGTTTGTAACCTGAGATTCGTTTCAGTGCTGAATGTACCAAAAGCAAGTAGTACTCAATAGCAAAAAAATCTAACAACGGAAATTTATTTCACATGTGAATGAAATAGGCTTGTACTGTATATGTTTTATTGCTCCCTATCTGGTGGCCTTCATCAGAATGCTGGCAGAATGACATAAACCAATTAATAATTTTTTACCAGGTCTGCAAAATATGAATGAATGAAATCTATGCAGTTAAAGCTCATCTCTCGTGTTCTCTCGGGAGGCATCTTATGGCAGAGGCTGGAATTGCTTCTGTTCGAGGAAAAACTGCATAAGGAGTAGCAGCGATATCTTAGTTACTTAATGATCCAGCATGCAGGGTGGCACTCAGGTTTTTATTTTTATCCTGCCAGCCACTAATCCTGCAAGTAATTCTTCTTCTTTGTTTTCTTTACTTTTAGGCAGTAATTGTTTATGAATGTTTGTCAGAATGGGGTCAGATACTGTGTGCCATTTGCCCCAACCCCAAACTAGTCATCACTGGAGGAACAAGCACAGCGGTGTGTGTGTGGGAAATGGGCATCTCCAAAGAAAAAGCTAAAGCACTCACACTGAAACAGGTAAAATACAATAAAGGTGCCTTTTATGTAAATTACGTTACAAGGTCAAGAGAATTATGAAAGGGTATTTGCTCACATAGTAAGCTTTGAAACCATGAGTCCATCAGACCTTTGGAGAATTGAGTAGTGGAGGTACTGATCTGCATTGAAAGTGGGCAAAATGCATGTTTAAAATTGCATCGGTTTTAAGGATAGTTGATTACCAGGAGTTTTTTTGGAGAGATGGGGAATTTGGTAGCGATGTTAACAAAATTATACAGGTGTGTTTTGTGAAATCATCTGCTTTATTGTAGTGTTGTATGTAAAATACCGTCATCTGAAAACTGTGCCAGAGAGGCAGTGAAGGAGACTGTCTTAACGGTTCATTTCCCTTTTTTAATTTTTTTTAATTACTTTTTTCTTTTGAAGCGTGTATAGTTAAATTACACTTCTGTGCAAAACTTTGCTCTTTCTGGCAGTGATGTTTGTGGAGCAGGGTATACTTGTTCAGGATCACCTTAAGTTGTTCCTGCTTTGTTAATTCAAATCATCAACATTTAATCTAACAAACAAGCATCCATTCTTTAAAGTCAGTGGCAGCAAAGTGCAGAGTAAGTCTTATGTGTTTATTAAAAAAAAAAAACACCAAACCAAAACCACAAAACCCACCCACAAACAAAACAAAAACCCCCAGCTACCTCAAAATATTCTAGAAGCTGTGTATCATTGTTATAGGTAGCTAGGTTGTTAAGTATTACTGTTCCTGTTAGCATCTTAATAGCAGGACTTTTTCCGGAGGAAAGCTTCAGCTCAAATTTAAAAGAAATTTAGAGAATTATTTCATAACTTCCCTTGTGCCGTCTCCAACAACTGTTCAAAGCTGTGTTTCCGAAGCGTTTTACTTAGGAACAGTGAAAAATAAAACATTGTGTCTCGAATTTCAGGGCAGCATATTGAAGGCCATTTACTGTACTTTAGCCAGTGATTTGTAACTGAGTAAGCTGCAACAATCTGACTGTATTCTAGATTCCTGTTCCAACGGTTAGGTGAAGCCTAAAAT
Organism: Sagittarius serpentarius; assembly: GCA_034782735.1. Lineage (NCBI taxonomy): Eukaryota > Metazoa > Chordata > Aves > Accipitriformes > Sagittariidae > Sagittarius > Sagittarius serpentarius. Next base: position 23,866,369 of record JAVKLA010000007.1, on the reverse strand, counting down.
GTAAAAGCAGGGTCTAATACAAGTAGATGCTTATAATTTTCACCACCTTCCAATTGACTTTGCCGTTTTGGTTGCAACTCTTTCTTGTCTCTTTTATCTTTTCTCAAACATCAACAGAAGTTTATATAGGAGCCATTTCATATTTACAGTTTCTGTTTTCAGAATGTAATTTCAGGTGCAGCCTGGAACACATACCTTATAAATAGGCTACTGATGCAGATGGAGAATGCAGAATGGGTTGGAAATCTATTTTGTTTTTTTTTCTTCAGTAGAAGGCTACATAACATTAGACCCTTGAAATTTGGTTTTGTGAGAGTGCTTTTTAAATGGAAAAAATATTACTCCTATCATTTTCAATTACGAAAATAGTTGCCAACTGAATACTTGTAAGTCAGTTGGATATTCTGACAGGAAATTTGTGTTTACAGTATCTGAATCTTTTCAGATAAGTGGGTTTAATGTAGTAATTTTTGTGCTCTCTCCTGACAGCAGCTTGTTCTTCCTGACTTTTGTCTTGCAGGCATTACTGGGTCATACTGACACTGTCACATGCTTAACAGCATCACTAGCTTATCACATAATTGTGAGTGGATCACGGGATCGCACCTGCATCATCTGGGATTTGAATAAACTCTCTTTTCTAACACAGCTTCGAGGTCACAGGGCTCCAGTTTCAGCACTCTGTATAAATGAATTAACGGTAAGAACCAAACGCCATTCACCAGTGTGTGGTGGGAACAGTAGCAAGAGTCAGAAATTGTTAAACCAAAGAAAAACAGATTAGGCTCTTCTGTTAGTTTGGCAAAACTTGTATAACTCATCTGAACACTAATTAGCTGGTTTAGGGCATAATTTGCACCTTTTGTCCAGAGGTGCACGTGGGTTTATTGCATGCAGAGCAGCTTGAGCTTGGAAGAGCTTATTAACAGTGCTAGCAGCACTAAGCACTATAGCTAGCGTGGCATTCAAAGTGGGTTGTCAAACCTGCCACCAGAGCTAAGAAAAGATTTGAGACGTGACCTTGGCTGACTTCTGTTCTCTTACACTTAATTTAAAGGAAGCAGAAGATAACCTTCCATGAAGCTGCAGTGGCAATTGTAGCGGACACAGATATACCCTAAAAGCTTGTCTCCCTGGTGGTCCTATAAGTTACGGGTTGCCATTTATCGAGCTCCTATACACATCAAAGAATTTGCCTGAGTTGCAACTTTATGTAGCTGGTCCATCAGGGCATCTGGAGCAGATGTAGTGGTTGAAATCAAGACAAAACAGGGCTGTAATGCAAGGAGCGGGTAGCAAGAGGCACAGTCTATGCTAGTAGTCTGGTGGTTGTAGTTTTGCCAGTGTTTTGGACTGCAGCTCCCATTTCCCCTCTGTACTAGTTTGAACCATCTCTAGCTCTTTTCCCAATAAGGAAGCAAATGAAATTTAAAGTGGTACATGTTTGTGAAAAAGACCAGAGTGAACATGAACACAGTCTTTGAAAACTGAAAGGAAAGTACTGAAAATAAGCTGTTGGATTGTTATGCTGTGAAAAGTGGAGGAATTAGTCTACTCATTGTATGCTGTAAGTACAACAAATAGGTTGCTACTAAGTCTGGTTTTCTATGTACAATTTAAAAAAAAAAAAAGCATATCATCCTAAAGATTTTTTTAGGTGGCCAAACTCAGCTTGCATAGAACGTCCTAAAAAGGGCCAGCCTTGATGGCTGAACTTGGCTTAAAAGTGAAGGTGGTTTATATTTTTGCTGAAGAAAACCTGAGACTTGTATTGAAATATGGAGGTGTTGCTTGTCTTTGCAGGGGGATATTGTATCATGTGCTGGCACTTACATCCATGTATGGAGCATTAATGGCAGCCCTACCGCAAGCGTAAACACTTTCACTGGCCGAAGCCAGCAAATAATGTGTTGTTTTGTGTCAGAGATGAATGAGTGGGATACCCAGAACGTCATAGTAACGGGACATTCAGATGGAGTTGTCCGGGTAAGTACCAGCAATCACTGCTTGGAAAAATAAGTTTACACCTTAGTAGTAGTAGCAGTTAGAGAAGTCATGTTTATCCAACACACAGTGTCCTGGCTGGTACCAAAAGCAGACCTGCTATACTTGGGTGCTGTACCTGAACAATTAGTGCTGCAGGAAGGAGGGAGTCCGGACTGGGTAGATGATGCAGACTGCTTTTGGTGCTAGAACCAGCTGTGCTATTTCTGCACAGGGTGGTGCACTGTATCCTGTCCACAAGTTAGACAGACATTGAAGATTCATGGAAAACTCTCTCAGTGAGCTAACATTCCTATGCAGTCTTTCAGTTTTCTTTCTCCTTTTCGATGCACCTGCTATGATGTGGTAACTAGCAATAGTCAGCAGCATACATTTTCCTTCCTGCTGTATTTTGGTCACTTTTTGGTCACCAGCTTTCATGCCTGGAAACTGTAGTTTTCGTTCACCTTTTTGTTCTACGCACCTTGAGACAACTCATTTTGCTTCCTAGAAAGAAAAGAGGATCTTAGTGGCATCTTTGATCACTGCAAGTCTAACCCGATTTTCAGTACTTTGCTGTGTGCAGTCCTGTGTCTGCCTTAAACAGACTGTGCTGGTCAGATTGCTTTGTGGAGTGGATTTTTTTTATTTGAACAGCTAAGATGTTAAATAACAGCACAAGACTTGTGATTCAAACATGAACACAGATGTGCTGTTATAGTATCTAGCCCCCAAAACCAGGGCTTAGTATGGAGATGTAACCTGCCTTTCGTGCTACCAGTGCAAATGCACAGTTCTAATAAGCTGTCTTAACTCTAGAAGTAGCTTGGAAGAAAGCTGAGTTCAGTACACGCCACTTTGCTTATCCCCTGTCCCCTCCAGTTCTGGCGGATGGAGTTTTTGCAAGTACCAGAAACACCAGCTCCAGAGCCTGTGGAGATGCTGGAAATGCAAGAGGATTGTCAGGAAGCACAAATAGGTATGTCTTCTGACAAGTGTTTTGTATTTGCCTTTTATCTGACCTTCGCTGTACATAGGTACGTGTGGTTATACAGTGCAGAATGCATAATGGGGATTTTGTCTCAAAAGACAATAGACATCCAGTGGGCATAATAGAGCATCTGAGCTCTTTGTTCATCACCTTGCTTATGGTAGTTTCATACTGCTATGCATAAGAAAAAATCATGCCCATCATAGCTTTTTTTCTGTGAAGATTGAACTTTTCTGTGTGTGGTTGTTTCTGCTGTCGGTGAACCCAGTGGATGTTACCATTGTCCAAAAGCTAGATACTTTTTTTATTTTGAAATGGAATTGTAACAGCAGAATTAAAGATCTACTGATGAAACAGCATACTGTTTAGACAAGCAATGCTGGCCATATCATTTTCCCCTGTTGGAAGATTTTGGTCCATGCTTGATGGGTGTTTCTTTTAGCCATCTCATCTTCCTCTTGCCCTCTTCATATTGAAATATGATCTGGATTTGGATCTGGATCACACGATACTCATTAGTAATTATTATATAAATACAGCTCTCTTTTTTCAGTGTCACTAGGAATATAAATATCTTCAGCAGTTGCTTTTTTGTATTAACAAAACCTGTTACTAGCAAATCTGCATCATGTTTTTCAGTCAGCCAGAGTTTTAGCATAGCTGACTCTGCTTACTTGTGTAAGTTTTGCTGAAAGGCAGCAGGATTTGGTTTTGCTAACTTGAGCGTTTTTGAAAATTTTACTCGTGTCTGTCTTAGCCTACCTCAGGTGGACTATCGTAGGAAATAGCTTCCGCTAAGAAGTGCTGTTTTCTGACAGGCCAGTGCAAGAAAGATGAATAGTGTAATTCATGGCAGGAGCTGAATGTCTGCAGAGGCTTTGAGATGCCTGCATGCAGTTTCCCTCTAGTCATGCTGTGGTGGTACCTCTTGGGTTGTAGGTAGCGCAGCAGCAGAATAGGGAAAAAGCTCAGGCTATAAGCAGCCTTGCTAACAATGTCTTCTCTCCTACTGGGTGAATCCAGGGCAGGAAGCCCATGAAGAGGACAGCAGTGACTCTGAGGCAGATGATCCATGCATAGGCCAGGACACGAAACTGCAGGAGAGCCAAAGTCAACCAAGCAGCACCAGCCACAGGCCTAGGTCATCATCAAACAGAGCAGTAGCAGCGTGGTCAGCAGACAGCGGCTCTGATGACTCCAGGCGTTGGTCAGACCAGCTCAGCTTGGATGAGAAAGATGGCTTTATCTTTGTGAATTATTCTGAGGGACAAGCAAAAATGCATCCTCATGCTCAGGTTAACCACCCGCACCCTAGCTATGCTGAAGCACGGCACTACAGCAAGCTTAAACCAGGTAAAAGAAATTGGGTACACTTCTTCTGTCAAATAAATATGCTGTCAGCACTGACCCATAAGGCAGTGTCTCTCTGTCTATGCAGCTTTGAGCAGGTTTGGCTGGTAAATTCCAAAATTGTCAGTGAAGAGAAAAATTTGTGTGCAAAGGTTGCATGTTGTTCAAGCTTTTCCTGAGAAGCTGTGGTCAGTTTACCCTGGCCCGCAGCTGAGCCATGCACTCTCCACCACCACCACCACAACCCCCTGCAGCAGGATGGTGGAGAGAATAGAAAGAACAAAAGCAAGGGAACTCACAAGTCGAGATAAGGATAGTCGAGATAAGGATAGGGAAGGAAAGAGGAAGACAAAACAAGTCATGCAAAGGCAATCGCTCACCACCTTCCACAAGCAGAATGATGACCAGCCAGTCTCTGAGCAAATGGCTGCCTTCCCCAAAACCCCCTCCTGTCATTTTTATTGCTGAGCATGATGTTATACGGTGTGGAATATCCCTTTGGTCAGTTTGAGTCAGCTGTCCAGCTTGTGTCCCCTTGCAACTTACTGTGCACCTCCAAACTCCTGATGGGGGAGGAGGGGAGGGGCGCAGAGCAGAGCGGGGAAAAAGAGAAAACCTTGACACTCTGGAAGTACTGCTGAACAACAGCCAAAACACTGGTATGTCATCAAAACTGTTTTAGTCACATACCCAAAACACAGCATCATACAAGCTTTTATGAAGAAAATTAATGACAGTTGGAAATCTGAGTCTTGACTTTAAAAATAAAATGAAATAATTAAAATAAAATAAAACATGAAGCTATCCCAGTCCCATCGGGCTTTGGTACAGGGCGTCCCTGTGTATGTCACCATTCTCTGCAGCTCCCAACTGGACTTACAGAAATTGGAGGCTCTGTGCATTGTTTTGTATCCTCTCCTTTCTTACGTGCATTGGGGAGCAGTTGAAAATGCATTTTCTGTGAGTGAAACCTGAGTCATAGAAAGTTATCGGAGGGGGGGGATTTTTTCTTTCTACAGTCACAC
>JAVKLA010000007.1:23849283-23860920 GCA_034782735.1 Sagittarius serpentarius | reverse complement strand
GTTATCGGGGGGGGGGGATTTTTTCTTTCTACAGTGACACATACAGGTGTGTTGGGGGAGGAGGGAACAAAAATGAGAACAAACAAATTTGCTTTTTCCCTTCCTATTTCCCGCTCATTTCTAGGATACAGATGGGAGCGTCAGTTGGTGTTTAGAAGCAAACTAACTATGCACACGGCATTTGATCGCAAAGACAACGCACATCCAGCAGAAATCACTGCACTCGGCATCTCTAAGTGAGTAGCTCACAAGTGATTGCTTAAAACATTTTTTCAGTGTTGTCAGTGGGACGCGGTACAAACTAGCCATTGTTCTTTGCATAATGGTGTTCTGTGGTGCTTCTGTGTAGGGCAGCCTTGTTCAAGGACTGAGATAAAATAAAATACGTAGACTTACTCAGCTGCACTGTGTTACACAGAGTGTTATTATAGCTTGGTTTCTCAGTCAGGCCAGGCTAATTCGCAGATTAGTTACTATGCCAGTAGTTTAACGTATTACATATTCTGACATGTAAAATTGGTCATCGATGTCTGCATGTTACTGTGCCAGAGTTGTTGCAGGAATGCTTTTGCTTTTCTCTTGCAGGGATCACAGCAGAATTCTTATTGGGGATGGTCGAGGCAGAGTGTTCAGCTGGTCTGTAAGCGATCAGCCTGGCCGATCTGCAGCTGATCACTGGGTGAAGGACGAGGGGGGAGACAGCTGTTCGGGCTGTGCAGTCCGTTTTTCGCTCACTGAGAGGCGTCACCATTGCAGGAACTGTGGACAGCTCTTCTGCCAGAAGTAAGTCAGCCAACAGTCTCTTTTGGACTCTTTCCATACAGAATTTTAGGCTGGGTAAAGCTGTTGCATACCACAGAACTCTGCTGAAAGACTGAGGTTTCCTCTACCAAACCAGAACTAATGAAGAAGAAACATCAAAACTCGCAAAACTTCCAGGGAGAAATTAGAAAAGACAGACCAGCCCCTTTATAAATCCAATTAGCAAGACAAGGTATCGGGAGAGAATGAAATCTGCTTGCAGCTTTGAAAACCTCCCTGTCACCCCTCTGAGAAAAACTATAGACAAATGAACTTAGCAAAGAAATTAAAAAAAAACCAAAAAAAACCAAACAAACATTTTGCAGCAACTAGTTGTTCTTAGTCTACAAGCAACCCGGTCAAAATGTAGACTGTGTACAGGACTTTAAGGGTGCTGATTTTAGGAGCCAGTAGCATGCAGCCTCAGACAGGAAAATGTGTGACACGGAGGATGCATGTGAGCACCCCTTACCCAGTAACTGGGGTGGGAGTCTCTTCTCTGGTCCACTGGGTCGGAGACGATATTTCTAGTTTTATCTCTGTAGCTATAATTTGAGTCTAAACTGGTGACAATAGCTGGTTTTAAGCTACCTCTCGCACAGAGTATTTGCATTAATTCTGTGGTGATCATACAAGTTAAATTCTGCTCCTGCCACACTGTTGCATTTCCTTCTCAAGATAAGTTTGAACAGTTTTCTGATATTTGAAGTTGTGATGATAATTTTCACACCTGGATAGAAAATGGCCAGGTCAGGAGAAGACCTGTATTCACAGCAATGTTTGGGGGGGTTTTTTGTTATTTTTTTCCTCTACAGGTGCAGCAGGTTTCAGTCCGAAATCAAGCGTCTGAAGATTTCATCACCAGTCAGAGTCTGCCAGAACTGCTTCTACAACCTGCAGCATGAGCGGGGTTCAGAGGAGGGGCCCAGAAATTGACGGGGTCCTGGCAAATGGAGACCCCATCCAGCCCTGCCGTCACTCCCAAGAACTAGTGAGAGTATCATGCAGTGATCGGAAGGGATTAGAATATTGTCTGTTTACACTTAAGTTTATACTGAGTTTTAAGCACTAAAAGTAAAAAGGGATCATTGAATTGATTTGTGTTGACAGAAGGTAAATGAGACTAACAGCAGAATTAAGTGAAGAGCAAGGCCCAGGAAGACGTGATTAATAACCACAAATCCAATAGAACTGTCAACCCCTAAACCTATGTTGCCGTGGCTATCGAGAAAATCCTCACTTACCCTAAACACCCGTTCTTGTCTTGTTTTTGTAGAGCTAGTTATCTTTATTGGGGGGAGGGGGAGGGGAAGGCTTTTTAGAAGATAGTTGTAAATCTGCCTTCTTCGCAAGCAATTGTGTATATTGTAAATAGGTATAATGGCCTTTTTATCTAAATATGAACTTAACTGCCTGTTACATGGGACTTCAGATTAACCACTATACTTTGTGTGGCATCTTTATTTCATCTATCAATTTAAATATGAATGTTTAAAAAAAAAAAAAAACACAAAAAAACCAAACAAACAAAAACCAGAAAACTCAAAGGCATTATGCGCATTTCTGTTCAAAATTCAGTCTGTGCATGTTTGTTCTTTCAGTTGCCCACAGTATCTTAATTTAAGTAAGGCTATTCGTGAATTACATGGATTTTTTCAAAAGAAAACATTTTTGAGAATAGGACTTGGAGTATTTTATTCTAGCTGTAAGATAACCAGGAACTAAATTGTACACTTGTGTTGCATTTTATACCAAACTATTTACCACCTCAGTGTTGTTCATATTTAATAAGGCCTCTTTTATACATATGTCAGAGCTGCAGTTTTGTTAATTACCTAATGTTCATTAGCAGCTGATTCATGCAGTGCAAGAACCAGCTTTTACCTTCTTTAGTCAATAGCAGTTGGCTTGCATATAGGTACAGAATGAATTCCTTGTGCATAGAATTTAACCGCTGTTGTCCTGTAGCTTGTTTGCAAAAAAACTTTTGGAACAATAGGCATTGCTCTAAAGCAGGGTGATATTAGTCATGTCAGAAATGCATCTAAGAGCTATCTTCGTGTTTCAGCACATGGCATCAACTTGAGGACAGCAGTAGATTTCCATTATGGTTTTTAAGTTCCAATATGAATTTAATTGCAGTATTTTTTTACTACTCTGTCATTTATTTTGCACTACATATGGAATGAAGTAGAGACACTGGGATTGGAACATGTGCATCGGATAGGCCCATGGACTTAATTTCTGAATGAGGTCTTGCCAGTGGGTTTTTGGTTGGGGTGGGGGGGGGGGGGAGGGGGGCAGGCTGGTGTTTGGTTTGGTTTTGTTTTTTAACGTATGTGTATATATTTTGTACATGGGTGACAAACTGATCTAGATCTAGGTATATTCACAATGGATTCTTTTAAATAGCAGTAAGGATATGACCCAAACCAACAGAAGACAGGTGGCCCCACTTTTGCTCTGCTCGTACTTCAGTGAGTGCCTTCACTCGAGACGATGAGATTATCCTTCACTTGGAATGATTTGGGCAGATTCTGGCCCTGGGACAGCAAATGATTATAACTGGCACTGTTGTCAGAATTGCACCACTGAAAATGTCAGATCCTCTGTGGTGGTGTGAGCTCCTTCCAGAAGGTCTTTGGCACTGCAGGGGCACACCTGTCTTCTCTTGATTTGAGCTTCTAGCAGTGAATAATTTGTTAATCCTGACCACTTACTATTTACCCTGGTATCACATGTTTATGCACTGAAGGTTAAATATGTATTTTGATACATGTTTGTTTATTATGTATGTGCTGGTCTGTAAAATGAGATATATTCCTGTTTTGGTATGTATACTAGGTCCCCAAATGAGCAGAAAGGCTTCTCTAGAGCCCTTGCACACTGTTGAGTAAATGCAGGTTTGTTGAGATTAGCTGACCCAAGTTTGGATCCAAAGAGTGATGATCAAATAGCCGTCCTGCATGGCTACCCTGATGGATTTGTCCCTAAAAACAAGAGGTCCTCAGTAAGCATGTGCGGAGCACTGGAATTTCTGAGTTCAGCTGTTCTCTCTAACGTTGCCTTCACCCTTCCCAAAATGATGCAAAACCAGCATAGTTCAGAAGACAGGCTAGTGGCCTTAACATTTTCAGTTTGAAGAAAAGGCTCTTTTAACACCTTATAAATGCCTTTTGAGTCCACAGAGTTTTCTTCCCCTTGCCTCCAGATATCACATCAAAACCAAATTTAAGGAAGTCGTCTTTTCTACAAACTGGAACTTGCACAGCCACATAATTAAATCCTAATAAAAACAAGGTTTATGACAATAACACTGATATAATCTAAACACTAAAGCGAACAGTTGGCATATAGTACTAATGCGGGGTCGTGAAGATAGTGGGCCGTCAGTGAAGAGGTAGTTGGCGGCATTCAGCTACGTAAGCACGTTGTACAGGTGGTGTTTTACGCTTCTGATGTTTGGCAGCGTACTAAAAAAATCAAGGTCATTATTCTTCACAAATTCTGTAGCGTGGAGCTTAGTCCCAATTTACATTTTGCAAACAAATCACCATTAAGCCCTCTGACTTAATTCTTCGGTTGCGCTGTTCCAAAAACCACGTTCTTGCTTGTAGGAGGTGGAGGGGAAAAAACACACCTGCTCATATTTCCTCTGGCAGCTGGTGCTGTGGGCAACTGTTTTGACTACTTGGGAGTGGGTTTTTTCCATTTCTTTCAAGCTTCTAATGCAAATTCTTGCTTTGTTTTCCATGTAAAAATCTGTTGAGCAAAAAATATACTCATGTACGCTAACATTAGTAGACTGTATTCTCTGCAAGTACCTCACATGTCTTCTCCTGCCTTGTTCTTTGTAGTATACTTACTCATGTACTCTTAACATTTGTATGTAGTGTGCAACTGTATGTCATGCTTATGAGAGGGGGTTGGCTGCCTCCAGCCGACATTCATCAGTTCAATAGCAAAACACTTTAGATAAGTTATTTTGCACTTTCTTATGTATAAAATTGGTAGAAACTTATATTTGCTTTGTATCATTTAAAGACTCCTTTTGTTTCAGTAAATGAACTGTGTATAAAATACTTATGCAGTTAAAACTGTTTTTAGAAAGTATTTTTAATTTCAGCAAGTTTGGTTACTTGTTGCATGACTATTAACACAGCTGACTTTTTGTGTCAGTGCAATGTATATTTTTTTTGTCCTGTTATTAACTTGTAAGCCCTAGTTAAATGGCCATTTATTTGTACAGCATCAGGAGTAAATTGAAGATAACTGGCTAAGACTGGAGTGTGGAATTTTGTACTATATTGCAGAATCCAATATCTGTTTTTTGGTGGTTACGTAAAAGGCCTGACGATTTACTATCTAGTGTGCAATCTGTGATATCTGAATGTTCATTGTATATTTGTCTCCAATGCAAAAAGGTAGAGTAACACAATTACAATACATGATTAAATGCAATAGTTCAGGTACTGAAGTATTTTTTTCATTTCAAATAAATACCTGCTATTTACCACCAAAAATCTGTTTTGCGTTTGTTGGAAAGACGCAACATTTGCAGCTGAATAAACATTTTTAACATGGGAGTGGTAACTAGTGAGTAACATCTTTCTGTATCGTCATGAGGAGTAAATTCTATCACTTGCTACGGTTTCGCTTTCTGAACGTGAGTACAGTCATCCATGATGATGCAGTTTGAAATAATGTGTCTTTGTTTATTCTGTTTTGCTTTGTAAGTGTCATTGTAGAGTGTGAAGCTAGCAGAATTTGACAGTGTGTAGAAGAATAGGCTGTACCAATACAGAGAAAGCAGACAGAAAAGACTGATTTATGTCATGCTGGATCAGGACAGTGGAACAGGACGAGGTATCAAAATCCGATTTCAATAATCTTCCCCAAAGAGAGAATGACTACTAGAGCAGAACTTGACTTTATCTGGTGAGAAACAGCTGAAGATCCCCAAATGTTGACATATTTTACTAATTCTTTAATCCATTTTTATACCCTTTTCTAAGCTGGTAATGCTAAAGAATGTGGGTTTTCATGTTGGCAGCTAATTACATGCCAGCACTGCTGGGTAACGGTTTTTCTCTAACTAAAAACTAGGCTTTGATGCAGTTGGGCCAACCATGTTCCTTGGCTGATGAGCACCAGAACTGACATTGCATTCTTGGTATTTGACAGTAAGTGATTTCTTCAGTTGTAAAAGGAAAGGAACTTCTACCAGTGAACTTAATTGTCTGTGCTTACTGCACTTAACATTAACTCCTGCTGTGAACTCTTTGGGGTTTTTAGTTATATTTAAGTGTGCTCTCAAGCACTAGTTAGAGAAGCAATTGTCATGGCCTTCCTAAGCCATACTTTGGTTATACAGTGTCGGTAATGTCCACTTTCCATAGGTTCAAGTATTTCTCACCCAGGCATTTCCATGTCTTACATCTTTTCATGCACTGAAAAAAATGTTTTCAACAGTTACGGGGGAATTACTGTACTTCTCAGCATACCTGCAGACACTTGACAGCGGCAGCCTGGCATGCTATTCTGCTGTCATGGAGCAAGTCATGAATTAACTTCATCAAAGCATTTTGAGCCAGTAAACCATGCCGACTGCGGGGTGTAGGGTCTGGCATTGCTGCCGAGACGCTGGGGGGAGGGGTACCCTCCTAACAGTAGCTCCAGGCTGGTCTGTGCAGCTGGATCGTTCAGTGTGCAGTATTTCAACTTCATTTTTCCGCGAGCAAAAAAAGTTAGCCGCCTTCTTTGATCTGTGCCATATTAAGGTAGCTAACTTGTGCTGAACTTGGTACAGCATTTTGAATGACGCGAAGAACTTGCAATTCGTGTCACATCCTGCCTACAGAGTGCACTGCAGCGCCTCGTCTGCACAGCTTGTGAGGTCTGATGGAGGGCATTGCTCAGCTTTGGGAAGGTGAGCCAGCCTCACGGGGTTGTACCCTCAGCACCCCAATATCCATGTGCTCCTCTCCACCTCTGCCAGCCTGTGGCGTGTCCAAAAACTCCCTTCCACAGGTCTCCGAAAAGCCTGCTTTGATGAAACAGAAAAAAAAATAGCAATTTGAGTTTTCCGAGCGGGTTGTGGAGCCAGAGGCCGAGTGCTGTGGCCGGAGCCCGGCAGGCAGGGCTGCGCCGCTGCCTGCGGCGTCCCCCAGGCATGGCGGAGAGTAGAGGTGCCAGGAGCAAGCATGGGGAAGCGGCAGGGGCCACAGTCCTGACAGACCTTTTGATTGGGAAAGTGCAGTCCCATCCCTGCCCCATGGAGCACAGGCTTCGGTGGTGGCATTAAGGCAGTGCAATTTAGAGCCCTGTTGCAAAACGGGCGTTGGGAGAGTTAGTTTGGCTGCTTTCTGTCCAGACAAACAGAAGGGTGATTACTTAGGAAAGCCAGAGCCTTTTGTGAGGTTCCTGCACTAAACCTGGGTCTGCGAGAAGGAAGAACGGTGCCCTGTGAAATTCGTGGCAGCTCAAATGTCAGTGTTGGAGCCGTAAAATCGGCAACGGGCATCAGACGGGCCAACAGCCAGTTTTGGAGTGAAACAAGGCAGTCAGTGAGTGACAGGGCAGCTCACTGCAAGCGCACCAGCCTTTAACTCTAGCTGCACCGCAGTTCCCACCAGGCAGAAGCACCTCTTGGGGCCAGGTATTCAATTCAGCAGCTAAAACAAATGGCCAGGTCTTCCAACACATCTGTTGCATGTGCCTGTTGTTCACAGAAGGTCTGTAGATGTCTGGTTTGGGGCGGGGGTGGGGAGGGCAGAGTTGTTATGAACTAAAAAATGTGGCGTTTCGTTCTGTGGTAGTGCCGTAGCCCAGTCCATTGTTACCAAATCTGTGGCCAGTTTTTGCTATGACCAAACAGTCTTCATCACAGTTGTGATGACTCTGACAGTTCAGAAAGGTGAGGTTTGGAGCCTGCTTTCTAGGCTTAGAGTGTTTTGTGCTATATACCATTGTAAAAAATGAGTATATATTTTTAAAGAATTATTGGCCATGGAACACACCTGTCTCCATGTCAGGACACGGTGCTGATTCACTAATGAGGTTAGTGTGGCACACAGTGAAGAGAGGAGGACAGGGTAAGCGAGCACAGAAACAGGACTGATGTGTTGGGACCCAAATCCTGCCCTATCTTCCATGGGGGAGTTGAGTGATGTTGCACTAGGTGCGTGGCTGGCCCCAAAGAAGAGGAATTTGGAAGAAACGGGACCAAAACTAGAACATGGCTGCTGACGCACAGAAGCGCAGTCATGCCCTCTCAGGAGTCCGCCACAGCCCCTACCATGCTGCCCTGGCTGAGGCCCTCAGTGCTGTGGGGCAGGCAGGCCAGCAGGAGATGCGACACTGTTTTTCTAAGTGTGAAGGTCTAGGAAAATCGGTGAAGTCATTATTGCATGGAGGGGAATGACCAAAAAATGTAGTGACCACATTAAATAAATAAAGGGTAAAACCAGGCTGCCAAGAGCCAGTGGTAGCTCAAATGCAGCTCATTTTCCAGGTGCTGGGCCTTCGGCTGTCCCACCAGCACCTTCCTCTGGGAGGAGGGCCTGCTCCCTCCATCTCCACTTTTGATGCCACCGCAGCCTGTGCCTCCTGCTCTGCTTTGCTGGGCAGAGCTGCAGGGGGGTTAAAGCGCCGCAGCGCTGAGCAGGAGCGAAGATGACTTCTGGGCAAGGGTATGTTATGAATGTAAATACTGATGTATGGCTTACGTGTGTTCGTGCACACAGAGCCAGGCTCTCGTCCAATAGCAGTGATGAAAACTTTGTGTAATCAGCCACAACCCCTGCCCCGTGCAGGTAGGCCGGGGGGGTGGGGGGGTGGGGGTGGGGGGTGTTGACACAAGCTGCCCTCAGCTCCTGGAAAAGCTTCCAGCTCTTCCCCGGGGGCCAGCTTCTGTGAGAGTGCCACGTGAGAGCACAGACTGCTTTTCTTAAAGCTTGGCTGCTCTCCCAGGCCCATCCTGATGAAGCTGGGCAGGGAGCCACCTCGGTGCTGCTGGGACTCAGCCACCTTCCTCTTCTCCTTGCAGGCATGCATGAACCCGCAGGTCACGGGGACGCTCGTTACAGCACAAATGCTCTGATTGCACATTTCCCAACTACTGTGAAAGGGCGGGCGTGAGGAAAGGGCAAAGCTGTCCAGTGGGTTTCCCAACACGCTACCCAAGCTCTTAAAATTCACCTACCTGAGCAGTGATTACTGTGTGCTTACCACCACACAATATATGCATATACCTAAGAGCTGATCAGCTCCGAACTGAGCTGAGAAGTGGATTGGCAACAAAGGCTAACAAAAAAGGACTTGCTTTAGTCCTAAAAGGAAGGGCTGGGTCTCAGCTCTAGGAAACTGCTAGGACTTCATTGAAACCAAGGCTGCTCCTTTCAAGGGAGAGTGAGTAAAAGTAGGTTTGAGTTCAGCTGTAAATGCAGTATTAATTAAAAATAATAGTGATCTCGGTGTTACTTCTGTAGATGAGTTAAAACCCTCAGCTGTTATCCTAAAAAAAAGATAAGGAGAAAACAACTGAAAAGTCTTGAATCCATGCAGGAGCCAAAATATACTCTTCTATTGAGGAGGCCCAATTCGTTTCTGTCCACTGCGTCACAGGACGACATCACTCACCATTACAACTACTCAGGGTGCCTTCCTGCTTCACAAAATTATTTTTTTAAGATGGACTTGTTTTAGAGGGAGGGCTTTCTGATTTCTTGGTATTGTACTATTTCAAAATATAAAAGACAAAAATAGCAAGTTAGAACATGTCGCTGTGATGCAACAAAGCCCATGGACACTGGTGGAGCACAGAGACAGAAGGTACTCTGTGCTGGTTATCACTGGGCGAATGTCTGTAGGCAAAGCCTTGGTTATCAGAAGCTCTTTATGGCAGGGGCTGGGGCCTGAGGCTAACAGGACAGTCGCGACACAGCTTGAGAAGCGGAAAATTTTCTGGTAGTTCGCAGTGTGGTGGAAGAAGAAAAATCCATTTGTTGTGACACAACTCTAGAAGCCCGTTCTTTATTAAAAGATCTTTTAAGCATTCCAGTACAGACTTATCTGCTCCACTGTAGCTTTGAGTTGATGAAGATGAACAAACGTTTTTTTAAAAAAAAAAAAAAAAAAGGCAAAATGGACACCACAATAAAATTAAGTAGTAGATGAATTATGGACACTGATTACACCAAACATAAACACCAAACTGCAGGAATTACACACAGTCCTAAGGCAAACTATGTAACGAACATACGCAATTGCGCTTAAGTCTATAGAAAGTTATGACACACACCGCTGCCCAACCACTCAATATCCTGGGTTGAGAGGACACCCCGCTGGGTATCTCTGCATTGAGAACAGCAGCTTCGCAACCAAGGAGTACCCGGAGCGTTGGTATACCATACATTCAGCTTATTGGGTGAGTCACCAGTGGACCTAGCAGTGCCCAACTGAATTTATTTAAGAAAAATTAATATTAAACCAGTTTCACTGGTACCTGTTGTTTTGTGCTTCTCCCTTAGCTAGAAATCCCAATGCCTTTGACCACAGCACATCCACCTGCTGAAACAGAAAAGGTGATCTGATACCCTGATCCTGTGGAAATCAGCAGAAATCCCACAGTGAGTCTAAGCTCCTCACAATTTTTATTTCCCCCGAGTATGTAAAAAGCAGTAATATTGCTGATTTCTCTCTGCACCCCCGTTCTCAACCACAAACTGTGCTCCATGATTATTCTCCAACCCGGAGCTTTTCAACCAAAAGGGACTGATTGTATTGAGGACACTGTATTAAACAAACTGTTGGATCTCATCCTCATTTCAGTCTCTCACGCTATGTTCACCTTCCAGAGAGACCAGCTGTCCTAAATCAAGGCTGCAAATGATGTTTTAGTGAGTTCCCTCTACAAAGCATAAACCGCCCCCTTTCCAGGTGGCAGAGAGACCAAGCTGGAACTCCAGTTGCAGCCTTAACACCTCTCCTAGTAAATCCTCCAGCAATGCCAGGCCCCCTGGTGCCTTCCATATCCTCACAGTAAAAATTAGTATCTAGCTGGACAGCATTTTTCACCTTTCTGCACCCACAGCCCATCCTCCTGCAGTGCCTGTACAGTGAGAGATCCCACTGCTCCAGGGGCAGTGTTCAGGCAAGAAAATACTCTTACCAAATCCAGTGGACTTCAGCATCCCTCCCTAAAAGCCAGGGAAAAGGCAAACACTGCTTATGGTTTGCTCAGTAGGTCACCCTTAATGTTTAGTTCATCTGTAATAAAAAATACCATTCTTTTCATTGAAACAACAGGTGCATGGGAAAAGACAGGGTGCTAGAAAGCAAACTGAGATTCCGTTTCATTTTATTCGAAGTGTAAGATACCTCTAGTGATCCTTCAGTAATAAACCTCTCTGATAGGCAACTGCTTAGGACAAGTTGCTCTTTGTCCTCAAGTTGAAAGGAGCTCTCTGCTAGGCAAGAGCATTTTGCTGATCCCTGGGGTGTAAAGCTGGTTGCTTGCAGAGCTGCTACAGGCGGAAGGAGGCTTACTGACTAGATAGAAGAAAACCTACAAGTGCATATTGGATCTGGCTGAAATGGTGATAATTTTCCCCACAGCAGCCCTCACAGTGCTGTGCGCCATACCGGTAGCTAGAAAGGTGTTGATAACACACCCGTGTTTTCGCTACTGTGCTCAAACAGCATCGAGGCTGTCTCTCCAACATTTCCCTCTCACCAGTAGGCTGGGGGTGGGCAAGATCTTGGGAGGGGACACAGCCAGGACAGCTGACCCAAAGTGACCAAAGGGCTATTCCATACCATATGATGTCTGCTCAG
>JAVKLA010000007.1:23828989-23848231 GCA_034782735.1 Sagittarius serpentarius | reverse complement strand
CTGCTGATGGGAAGTAGAGAATAAATCTTTTGTTTCCCTTTGCTTCCACTTTATTAAACTGCCTTTATCTTGACCCACGAGGTTTTTTTCCATCTTATTTTCTCCCGCACTGTCCTGCTGAGGACGGGAGTGATAGAGCAGCTTGGTGGGCAGCTGGTGGCCAGCCAAGGTCAACCCACCACAAAATACAGCTTCATCACAGTAAAGCAGTACCTAGCTCTGGTGATACTATGCCCCTATGCTGAGAGGTTTGCTGGCTGGATGTTATCACGGCACTGCTAATTTGATCACCTGGTACCACTATGAAAAACCACTTCCATTTTCCCCAACATGGCTTTACTCCACCGACTTCACAGTCCATGCACTCCAAATTCAGTGCCATACCCCATGTCCCACTCAACACATGAATGTGTGGGCAAAGCTCACTGTGCCAACATGGTATCAGTGTCAAAACAGCCCTGAAACTGAAATGCAAGGGCAGGGACTTGTTCTAATGACACTTCAGTAAGAAGTGTCAAATGATGAAAAAAATCCATCACCCAGGAAACTGCAGGTTTTTCCTGACTTCTTGGAGAAAAACAAGGTTTGGTGCAGTTGTCACTACATCTTAGGGGCGTTCGCTGTCATCTTGGTAGGAAAAAGCAGTATTGTGGTTCAGGAGGCAGAGACCAATGGTCCTGGTAATGGAGTGTTTCTACAAAATGCTATGCTTTTCAAGCCAGCACTGAGAGTCTCGCCACGTGCAGCATGAAGTAAGGAATCCACACAAACCAGTGTGAAGGTACCTCTGTACTTAATGGAAGGAGGAATAGGCAGACTACTGGGCCACTTGGCAAAGCATTTCATTTTCATCAGTAGCTCATTTACTTGAGAATAAGATGCAGAAAACAAGAGTGACCAGGCAGGGAGTTAGCCTGAGTGTAAGAATGCATCTCTGTGATCTCCTGTCAGTTATTGATTTGCTTTTGCTTAGATCAAGATGGCTCATATCTTAGTTTTATGTATGTGCTAATTTATTTGTGAAATTTATTGGTAGCTATACAAAGTGCCTGTTAAATACCAGTAAGTTTTCAACTTCAATACAATTAAGTGGTTCCACAGGTAAACTGCACTGCATGCTAAATCCTCCCATCCATTTTCAG
The DNA here is from genome assembly GCA_034782735.1 of Sagittarius serpentarius. Taxonomy (NCBI): domain Eukaryota; kingdom Metazoa; phylum Chordata; class Aves; order Accipitriformes; family Sagittariidae; genus Sagittarius; species Sagittarius serpentarius. Next base: position 23,847,089 of record JAVKLA010000007.1, on the reverse strand, counting down.
GCACTGCATTTCCATGTCAAGAGGCATCCCTTCACTGCAGTATGCAGTTCTGACGTTAGCCCTGCTTTGAGCGGGAGGCTAGGCTAGACGACACCCAGAAGTCCTTTTCCATCTAAGTTTTTCTGTAATTGTATAAAGGCAGTAATAGCAACTGCCAATACATCTTTATCTAATCATCTTCTGTTTTGCAAAGCTTTGTCTTATCCGTTCCTTTATAAAATTTAAAAGAAGTTATGGGTGGACCCCTCCTCTGAGAGGATAACCACTCTGTTAGGAGAAACAGAAGTCCCCAACCACTTTTGTTCTCTATGCGATCAGGAAACAAGATAGGGATAAGACAAAAAATGCCCCAGAACCTCCAATGAGAAGAAAAACTGTCATTTCATGTTACATCCGGGTCAATGTTCAGGAGTTACTCTAACTGCTAGGTCATTCCTCAGAGCACCTGTTTTCATTGGCAATGTTTTTCATTAGCAGCCTGCATTTAATACCATGTCTTCAGCTTGGCAAGTATCCAGCACTGCTCAAAAAAAATCGATGTGTACTTGTCACGAACAGCCCCCAGCGCCCTTGATATCTTCCATCTGGATAGATGGCTAGCTAGCTGAACAGAAATGAGCAGCATTTGGAAGAGGACAGTGTCCATGGAGCTTGTCCAAATCCTTGTAGCACTGCTCAAGCCTGTGTGACACTTGATACCAAAGCCACTCCCTTTAGCAGTTCCCTCTCCAGAGCTTGACTCTAACCCTTAGCTGTGCCCAGAGTAATACTGCTGCGTGCTGTGGTTAACCCTTTGCTAGGAACTATCAGACTTGCTGGTTTAGCAGGTCACTTTGGCAGAAGAAAGGCTGTCAGCTGTTCATGGTGCAGCGCAAACCGGTCATAACCATGTTCCCCAAGCAGCTTTCTGAACCTCTGTCAGGTGCGACCTCTCCTCAAGTGCTCGGGAGGGGCTGTGCTTTGCCCCTTTTTGCCACAAATGGGTTGTGGAAATCTTCAACCTTGCCGCAGGCTGAGAACCTGCTCTCACTGGTAACAACTAAAAGTGCCCCTCTGCCTTAGGTAAGCAAGGCCGACCCCAGGACCAGCAAACATTCTGACCTCAGGTAAAGACTGAACCCCAACCCTGGGGAAAATGTGGGGAGAGATAAAGGATTATTACTGTAAACCAGTGATGTGCTCCTTACAGAGGCCTGGGCAACAGTGTCCAATACACCAGAGATTTACATATACAGACTCACAAGCTCTTCGTACTTACAAACCAAATATACACATTATATACACCACATAATACACCAAGTGATGGGACAAAACCAGCGTACTCTCTAAAATACCTAGTACTTAATGTTGTCAGTACAACACTGTGCTCTGCTGGGTGCTGCTAGGCCTTCAACCAGAGGCAAGGAAAAACATGTGGAATGACTGCCTAAGGTATAACCCTGGGCTAAAAGGAAAGGGCTAAAAGTAATGAAGATGCGTACTTCACACTGGAAAATAAGAATCAGGCCAGGCATCTCAGAAATATTTTTCCTTATTGCAAGGTGATTTAGTATCAGGCAACGTCTCTTTCACTTCTTGTTTTTTGTTTTTATAATTGTGCTGTTCAAAACATCCACAGAATGAAAAATATTGTGGCAAGCCTGAGAAGAGCCCAATTCTTCTCGGTCTGTATTTCATTGCAACAGGGTGACTCAGAGGCCACAGGAGCTGCACACCTGATGTGGAGCAGAGGAAGAAGGAGGTCTGAATGTGGCATGCTGGGACAGATCTTCACCTGCTGCCAACACGTCACCCGCAGCCCATGTCACAGCAGCAATACGAGCTGGCTCAGAGCTCTGGCCCCCCATGCCTCACTGGACACAGACTCCCTCCGGAAAGGGAAGTGGAAACACTTCCTTAAGTATAAAACTACCTTCTGGTGTCTGAATATCTGACACCTACTAGAAACAATACCCAAAACTTACAAAAATTACCTTACGTTATTATAATGCTCTCTCCTTTCTCTAGCTTGCTTGCTTTGGGCATTTTACAGCTCCTTGTACACCATGAAGAGACATAGGAGATCACGACTAACTGAAAGAAACCTTCAGTGGAGGGCAGGAAAATCCTCATGTATTCATGAAGAAATAAACTCTCCTGTCTTATATATCCAAAGAATCTTGATTAGTAAACCCTTTGAAATAAGCTGGTTTTCTTTATTTAAAAAAAAAAAAAAAAAGAAAAAGAAAAGAAATTCAAGTTGATGAAAGTCTCTGGATATCAAAAACATGCAGCTTTTTCCCTCTTCTGTGCTCCTGTCAAGCACTGGCACACCAAAGAGAAGACAGTGCAAGGCGCTGCTGCATGGTCCACAGAGACAGTACAGGCTTTGGACCCAATGGAGAAATGTTCCCATCTGTCCAACAGCACGTGGCTCCAGCCTGCTCCGTCTCCTTGGAGCTAGAGGATCACAGATGATAGTGGTGACAGCACAGCAGCACTGTCTCAGGAAGTTATCATCTACACCAAATGCCACTGGCATCAGAACCTAAACACTTCTGAAACTTCTCCCTTATTTTTCACCAGCTTCTCCTGAAGCACAGGGGAGTTTTCGGTGGCTGCAGAGCAGAGGATGACAACAAACCCACTTTTTGTCTACCTAAGAACACTGTGCGTTTGTTCCCCGGTGTATTAACGTACAAAGAAGTCAGCATGTGGCTCAGAGACTCAGACTTACACAGCTGCCAGGCAACTAAGGGTCCTGGGTAATACAAGTAGGTATAAAACAATTGTGCAACACCTCCAGCCTTAGGTGAAAGCCCAGAGCCTTGTCTATGTGAACAAAGTGATGTGCATTGCTGCTGGGACTACAAACCCAAAGAAATAGCTGCCACAGTGCTGACTGGAATAAATAAACGCAGCAAAATGCAATCAGGCATAAGCAACAATGGGGCATTACGCACCGAGGGAGCAGTGGCATCTTCTATAACACCGGGAACAGAAGAGATGGACAAGACACTGAGTCAACCTATGAACAGATGGATGTGTTCTCCTGTAGCACGCTGTGTCCAGATTATGGCAGGAAAAGATAGCTGTGGCAGGTCTTCACGCCCACCTCCCACTGGAAGCAAAACTGCGGCTGAAGGAGAAGTTGATCTCACTGTTTTTGTACTTTCCCCACGCTCCAAATGGCACTATGACAACCGTGCTGTTGTCTTCAGTGCCAAATTGCATCGCCTGAGAGAAGAAACAAATTGTCAGCATCGTCATCTTGCTTGGAAAAGGAAATAAGCGTCTGGCTCCACATGGGACAGCGTGCCCTGATGCCCAAGACTTCCTTGCCCCTTCCCAGCCCTGATGCTGCATTCTGGTATGCCCCAGAGCTTTCCATAGGCTATGCCACCATCCAGAACCCCAGTGAGAAACTGGCTGTTTCTGTCTATGCTGATGGCATTTTCAGCACAGGAATAAACTGCAATTACAGTCCCATGCAGTTCAGTGGATCGCGAGCTAAGCAAGTTAATTGAAATAATGCCTAGCAAGGATGTTGCAAGACCCAGGGTAAGGAAAAGGCTAGCTGGCAGGACTAACGAATGTCTCAACCAGCATAGTTCAATTCACTTGAATGTGTGGTTGTATACTCGCTTTTTTAAAACCAAACTAAAAACAACAACAAGCATTTGGTGCCAAGAGAAGCCCTGGCATTACCTGCTCAGTAACAACGTGGGCAGCTTCAGCAGGATCATGGCACTGGTTAATGAAGTCGCAGATCTCCTGACTGTTCACCATGAAGTTAATACCGTCTGTAGTAAGGACCAGGAAGCTGTCGTCTGCGTGATGCAACTGCAATAAAGGCACACAGTATGCACAATGATGGAGCGAGTGCTGCAAGGCAAATTAACTGCCTTCATTTTTTTACACTCTGTTGCGAAGCAACAGGGGTGCTGCGTGCCCTTCTGCTTTCTGTTCAAGGACTAACTGGAACCCGCAAACCCTCAGCTAGCCACAGGCTGCCCCTTGAATCCTCAAGCACATCCATCAGCCACACAGACTGTGTTCCCTGTACTGGAGGAGAGTGTCTTCCGGTGCTTTCAGTTGTACGAAGCAGCCCTCTGAATACACTGAGGCCAAAAAAGACCGGATCCATACATTACCCAGTAAACAAAATGCTTCCTTAAACTGAGGATTTCAAGGAAGACATGATAGCACTGTGGTCATCCCCCTAAACCCCTCAGGCCTAGTGGGTGGTGTTTAATTAGGACCAACTGAATATAAATTCCCCGGGCCCCGGGAGGTGCACCACGGAAAAGCAACAAATAGAACGTGAGCTGAGGGGAGAGCCTTCCTGCAAAAGTGAAGGCAACTGTGCTGAATACCTTCTGGGTGGTTAATTTGTTTTCCAGACAACTACAGAGCTATGGTAAGATGCATGCAACTGCCCTTTCCTCCTCCCTTCTTCCCAAGTGTGCAAGCCTCTATGTATTCTACTTTTTTTTTTTCGATGACAGCCCATCCATACCCCACCTAGTTCTCAGTGATGGTTTTATATCAGCATTAACCTCAAAATTATTCATTTGACCACAAGCCCCTTGTCAAATGGGGGTAACAGACTAACACCTTTGTATTTCAGTAATGGATATCATGTGTTATCTTTCTTCCCTCATCCTATATTGTACCGTGATAAATGGGATTTAGAAGTTGATCTGGTTGAATTTAGTATCGGGGCAGATTCTTTTCTGTCCTGATTGTGTTAATCTGAAATGACTTAGAATTGGTCTCCTGTTACTTCACCATAACTAAAAAACAATGCTTGGCCATCAGCCTTCACCTGGGCACGTTCTGTGGGTACCGCCACCTGCATCAAATACCTATGATGCCCCTTTGTCCGAATGCTGCTGTCCCCGTTAACCAGGCCTTCTTTTACCTGAACCCTTTTTGTTTCTGGCTGGGCTATCACACCACTGTTTTTAAGATCCAAATCTCCTATGCTCCGTGTCATTGCAAGTCTACCATTCACATGAGGTTGTCCCAAGCTGTTCCAGGCAACGAAGCCACCGCATTTCCTAATCCTGTCCAGAGGCACAAAAGAAAAAGCAAATATGAGTTACTGCTTCACACCATTACCCCTGTCTCTATCTGCAATTTCTGACACTAGGTACTGATGCGGAATGGGGTACAGAGGACCTAAGGTGGGAGACTGAGGGTTGGCTTTTGCTGTTTGAAGTGCTCTACAGAAGGGATGTGGCTTGGTGGGCTGAGTCCTAACCTGGGAACCACAGTGCATTTCTTCAGGTCTTGGCTCTAACTTGGCAGTCTTGGACAAGTCTGAACCATGTGGCCATGGCTCTGTACCAAGTCCTAGCTATGCTGATCTTACTGCCAAGAAAGTTTACACTCATGCAGGACTTTCCACATCCCCGGTCCTCTAACAGAACCAAACAAATTAACTGGAGCTGTGCTGCTTTCAGAGACGGTCTCAGGGCATTATGTTCAACTCTGCTTTCTTCCAGGCGCAACCCAGCAACACAAGCACATCCTGACCGAGGCCATGCCCTGGGAAGCCACATCATCAGCCGATAGGTACCTTTCCTTCTCCTCCTTTCTTTCTGGAGTATGGTCAATGGTGAGTTTCATGGCCTTTCCCTTTCGACACAGCAGGGCACGACTGTCTCCCACACTTGCCACAACCAGCTCAATACCATCCCGGAGAAGAGCCACTGTTGCAGTGGTCCCGGAGTTCATCAGCGTTGCTATAAATGTCATATCAAAGAGAGAGGTTTTAGCACTGCCTCGAAGCATGAGACCATTTATAACAGCAACAGTTTAAATTGGTAAAATGAAGACAACTTGTGCTCTACATTACCAGTAAGTAACTGCTTTTAAGTTTAAACTAAATCTATATATAAAAAAAAAAAAATACAGCAAACATGCATGCATGTAGGACTGGGGGGAGAGAAAGGAAGTGGAAAGGGTATTTCTGTGCAACAACATGGCTCTATGCAAAGAGGGCAAATGGAATAAAAGCAGTACAAGGTACAGTGGCTTCCTTTCAGCTTTCAGCAAATCGTTTTTCTCTCCCACTAGCTCACCTAAAGTTACAGGGTTATCGTCCTTACCCCTGGGCACAGTGACGGCACGGGTAGCCCACCATAAAGCTGGTGGCTCTTCCCTTCTGTTAGGTGGTGAAGTGGGCAAATTGTAGCTCCACGTAGTTCACCAGAAGAGAAACACTAGATCACTCCTTTACACCACTCTCTGGCATCCTCCCATTGCTGTCAGAGTTGTTACAATCTCCTTCTGCTTCCCCCAGCCTTGCCAAGAGACAAAGTGCTCAGCCAGCACGCCGCTGGCTTTCTTCAGAAAGGGATGCTGCTCCCTTCAGACCCTGTCAACTTGCTGGAGGTCCCAGCACAAAGGTGAGGCTGGATTCTGCCTTGCCTTGTGCCTGCAAACGGATGCAATCAGCTGGCCAGTGGCTCTCCAGGCAAACTACCCTGGGCACTGGTGGGATCACTTGACAAGGATGTACAGTGACTGCCTGGAGGGCAAACCGCAGCCCTAGGTGCTGTCTTCCTTCTCTTACAGAGTAAGGGAATGAGCTGAGCTGACTGACTGTGTTCAGGGACCTGGCTGGATTAACTGGTGCAAGTAAATTTAAGGGCTTCTCATTTCAATTTCCACAATGCTCTGGAAAAAAAAAAAAAAAGTGTTTGAAAAGGAGAAATGTGAGTCTGCCTATTTCAGAAAAGTTCTGCAGTTTTATCTGCGGTGAAGGAAATGCCAGAACTGTCCAGCTTTCCTTTTTTGTTTGCTTTTTGAAAGGAGCAGTCCCATTTTGCAGTTAGTATCTTCCCTTCCTGCAAATTATGCAAAGGTAACCCAGTGAGAGGTGACCGGAAAGCAGTAACTCCTGCTGACTTGAGCTATTACAGTAAAACACCTGGCCAGGACAAGCTACTGCCCGGAACACATTTCCATTCACAGCCAATGCGAATCCCCTTGAAAGGCCCTCTGTAGGTCTCCTGCATTCTGGGATTTTCCAGTTTTTCCAGGTTTTGAAAGCAAGCCAATTCAAAAGGGGTTTGGGGCTAACTTAGGAATGACAATCCCCAGCTATAGTCCTGTTTTCACATGACTAACAGTTAACCATCTTTCCACCACTGCTTCTGCAGAGCTCAGCTACAACTACATGCACTCCTACCTCTGGCCCTGCAGCCCTGACCCCAGGGAGGCGGGATGGATCTGAGACGGGACTGCGCGTTTGAGCCCGAGGAATGCCAGCCAGCCCCATCTCTGACCGGCTGCCAGCAAACGGCATACACGCGGCATGACCCCCTGCGCACTACAGAAACAGGAACGCAGGTGCTCTGGGATCTTGGCCATCTCTTTCCCCGAACCTGCGAGGTCTCAGCACCCCATAAGTAAAACAGGGTTGGGAGTAAACTGAAGTGCACAAAGCCCTGAAAGATGCATTGAGCCTTGCTGTGCAGCGAAAGCAGTGAGTTGATGAATACAAGAAAACTCACAAAACAGTCTAAACTAAGCTTGAGTTATTATTTAAAACAGGTATTATTACTGCAGTGAGGACCTGAACCAATGTGTCAATCGTGAACATCAATCATGGTGACCTGGGTCAAATCTTGGACTATGTTATGGCTGCCATGCAGGCTACGATAATCAAAACTATTTAGATGCCGGTAGCTTCTGACTATTCAGGTAAGCACTGACATCCTGTTTCTAATTTGAAGCAAGGACTAGTCCAGTGCAGGCTCACTTTGAGGCACATTATGAGAGTAAGATGCTAACAAGTACCAGTGCAATTAGACATTTTAGTAGAACCAGTAAAATACCTGTTTTAGCCAACAGTTAAAAGAAGTGAAATGAAGAACCTACGTAAAACTACCTTTTTATGTCACAGAAAATACATTTTATTTAGATGTTAAAATTAATGCAGAACTGCCACTACTCTCCCATTTCATTCCTTGGTTTTGGAACTATGCTGATAAACACAAGCAATTTCTGAAAAAAAGTTAAGATCCATAGTCTTTAATTCATAAATGACTGGCGACATTTGGACATTCAGGTGAATCTGCATCTTTCAAGTGCAAACTCTCAAAGAAAAGAGCCGCTATCACAAATCAAGGGATGGTATAAAGAACAAGTCAAGATATTGTCCAGAATTTTAGCAATGGTCATAGTGACTTGAGCTTTATATAAGTTTATTAGTTAAATGGCACTCCTAGAAAAATAAATGATGCACACACTCTCTTCCTTGGAACCAGTTCATGATCTGGGTAAGGTTGCAAGAACACAGATGTAGCTAGACTACAAGCATTATGTAGCACAGCTCGAAAACACAGGAATGATGATGGGATAACATTTCTAATGCTTTACTGCAACTGCTGCTAGGTTATTTAATAATATCAAAATACGTTGCATCAGCATATATATTGACTTTAACAATTAAAGAGTTTATTTTGTTTTCCTAACAATATCACTATAAAACTAAGATCTTTCAATAGGTTCTTAACACTCACTGGACAACTTTTACTGCAAGTCATCTCAACTAATGTGACAAAGAGGATGTGGGAACCTTCCAGTAGTCCAGGCTAGGAACCGCCGGACTCCTTCACCTGGGACAAAATTAAGCAGATCTCTCTTTCCACTGAAGCCCAGCATATAGTGTCCAGGGCCTCCAGTTCTAGAGCTGCTGACCAGGTACAGTGTCTGCCACAAATAACACGCACACAGAGGCAAATAGGAAATTCACCCAGGGACTTTGTTCAAACAAAATAAACCTGCAACACTGGAGATGAAAGAATAAGGGCTGCAGAACAGGGGAAGCAGTCACTCTTGGGTTGGCCTGCAGTGTCTTTTGCAGGTCATATAGGAAGTACTTGAGGCTTACACATGCCTCTTCGGCCACAGATAAATCAGCCTTGGTATTTCTGGGGAATTGCCACCATTCTCGCCTTCTCACTATAACTGTGTGACAAAACCAGTTTAAATTCAGCCAAAATAAAAGCTACATTTTTTTTTTCCCTGTGGAGGTAAGTAACCAACCAACAAACCAACCAAAGAATTTTATCAATGCTAGAGGGCCAGCTGTCTCACATGGCAAGAGTGGCCATCTTCAATACAGAATATGGCCCAAGCTGTTTCCTCAAGGTAACGTATTTATTTTTACACATATATTTATTTATAACGCAAAAATGGGGAGTTCAAACTGGTGCCAACTAAAATGGCACCATCTTAAAGGCACTGAATAGAAGTATATTAATTGTTCTGACCCACGGGAAAATATGCAAAATAAACACTCCTTTAATATTGTAATTAGTATCTTCTAACTTCATTAGGTAATAATCAGGGCCCTTGAATAAAAAGGCTGCCTTTGTAATGTTGATGGATTTATGAAATATTGTACAATTTCTGCAGCTCTCCTTTTTCCTCAGTGTTGCAGGTTAACATATTCAAAGAAATAAAAATCATATGTTTGAATGGTAACTTAAAACAAAACCAAAACCTACTGCTTTTTAAATTTAGTTATTTTAAAATAACTTTTGCTGTTTGCTCAGCATAATAAGATTACAGGAGCGCCTTTCAAACGTAGATACATCAGTTAATACCTGGCTATGTTTTAATAAGATGGCTATTCCAGAAGTGAGTGGCCAATGTGATTAGAGTTGGATACACTGAACGTGGAGGTCGATGGAATGACTCCCTGTTGTTTTCTCTGAGTAGTGGATCGCAGTGAACAGAAGCGGTGGCCGTACCTTGTAGGACCGCACTAGGCCAGGAGACGGTTTGTCTCACATTTCTCCGGAGAGATGGTCAAACTTCCTCAAGCACATGATTCACTTCCTTATTTCTGTCTTTGCTGAGCAAAGCTATTCAGCCTTTACATTTCAGTTTTTATAGCTGGTCAAAAATATCAGAAAATTCTGTCCATCTGTGTTAACAGCTGTCCCATGGATAATGACATTTATTGGACGTGAGCTTCCTTTACTGTGTCCTATACCTAAATTTAGCAGTGATTTAAAAGTGACTGGATATATTTAAATGCATGGAAGTGAATGAAAATGCATTTTTGAAGAGATACCAAACACCATGCTTCAGGGCTCAGGCATATTTCTAAGCTATTAATTATTAGAAAGGATTTAGGTGGAGGACAAATCATCCCAGATCTGCCTACAGCAAGTTTCTTATGCTTTTGTGTGAAACAACAGGTACAGATCACTGTCAGAGGGGATACTGGACCATTTTCCAGTGGGCCAGTACAGCACTCCAACAGCACCAGTGAACTGCATGCCATACACGGTAGCAGTACCTGGAACACATATGCATACTTTTTTTTTTTTAATTGAAAGCTCACAGAAACTAGTATGCTACGCATTTTCCATCTATAATTTCAAATATTTTGTAATTGTAAAGTGACCTACAAAGGGCTGTGCCCTTGAAGACATAGCTAGGTGCTGCAACAAGGCATATCTCTAGTCCTGTTAAATTTGTGCCATTATATGAGGGTTTTACCCCTTAAATATTACTATAAACAATGCATCGAACAATACCAATGCAATTTTGGCTACAGGGATTTGTCCCAGGGCTTATGTTCCTTCAAACACCCAGGCACACATTTCCAAAGCTGGTTGTGTGTTAGTGAAGACCTGGACATCCTGAACATGCACTGTTCTTTGGCAGATACGGTGAAAGGAGTGAACCCTGGCAAGGTCATCTACTGGAACAAGACTAAGCTATCATTTTCCACTTTGTCAGCTATGGCCAGGTTTCAAAAGAAAGTCAATCTTGGGGAGCATCCAGCGTATCCCACATACCCATTGTTACACAACCAGCCACCATTTTCAAGATACTTTAGCAACAATTTTGACTGTCACATCTAGAATAGCCACAATTAATCAGAAATTTTGCTGGCAAACTGAGTCAGTTTGGTAGTAGGCTTCTAACAAGAATACATGCCAAGCATTGAAAATTTAGGTCACTTTCAAAACAGCAGTAACAACAAAAATATCCACACCAAGCAGTCAACATAGTATTGAATTATTTTAACAACAGATATGCAAAAAGTTTAATTTGTCCAGAAATCCATACTTGTCTTTGCACCCTGTTACTCCACTCTTTGCCTTATAGCTTGATTTTCAGCTAGGCAACCAGTCAAGAGCGCTGGGCACTTTTATATCCCACTGAGAAACACAGAGTGCTTGCCAGAGTGTGGCCCCTGTGGATGTTTGACAACACTTCTGCCCCCTATTTTGCTTGACCTCATGCTTTTTTAATCAAGAGGGTTTGTCCAGTATCTTGGTAACTGTTACGTAAATTTGCATTAAGCAGCACCAGTTAGTTAAATGATACGAAAAAAAATCCTACAAGCAGTTCCAAAATGCTCAGCTTGTTGCACAACTTGTCTGTCAAATATTGTTGTCACCCAGTTCCATAAGTCTCATGTATGAAATGTTATAATCAGAAACTGTTTGCAGAATAACAGAATAATATACCAAGTACAGTTCCCAACCCTTCTCCGCAAGGAGATGCTCTGACACTTACCAAAGGTCACTTCCATGAGCCAAACCAAAAGCTGTCCTACTAACAAAGGGGCGGGGAGGGGGACAAATGTAACAGATCTTCATGTTAGTGAAAATGAAAGGTCCTGAACCGGGGAATCACATAAGCCTGTATTCAGGTGCTTTCTTGAATTTGGGCTTTTAGGGAAACATATTTGCAAGGAGGCTCTTGGATAAAAAGGACATCTGCTCTACTGATGTGTCTCTCATGACCTCAGTTAAAACTTACACCGTAGGTCAAACGTGACTCCGGACTTCTTTACCACATCTTTTTTTTTTTTAAAAAGGCTTTCAATATAAAAAGAAATACAATGTGATATAACGGGGAAATGAGCTTTATAGAGTTAATCCCCCTTTTTTAAGAGCTGCATTTCAGGACTTAAGACTTTTTTCCTGATACCCCCAATACCTTAGCTTGGACCAGGTAAGAGGAAAGGTGTGTATCCCTCATAGTGCTGCAACAGTCAGGCTACCTGTTCTGCCAGGAAATATTTGAGTCTACCTAGGTGCATCTAGCACTTAAAGTGCAGGAAGCCACTCCATTACTTGATTGTATTCATTCATTGCTTACGAAAAGTAGCTTGAGAATACAGTATCACTTTAGTCCCTAGAGGGCTTGTTGGTTTCAGGTTTTTCTGGGAGAGAAAACTTCTACAGTTTCTGTTCTTCTGAAACAACCTCAGTCATTTTGCCAGCACCTGCACCAGCACTGGGACAGGGTTTTGGTTTGGTTTTTTTTTGTTTTGTTTTGTTTGTTTGTTTGTTTTTGGTGGTGGTGGTGGTTTTTTGAGTTTTTTTCTTGATTGGGTTTGGTTTGGGTTTTTTTTAAGACTGGCTAAACTGTCTCTTAAAATTCTCTCTCATGGCTGAGGAAACTCCTGTGACAGAACTGGGACAGGGACCTCTATCTCCTTCCCCAGTTACTCTCTGTAATCTCCATAAACTCCAGCTGCTGGAACTCAGATGTACTTAGTCTCTAGACACATATACAAGAACTTAATTAACAGCCAGGACTAATGACTCTAAAAGGGCTGGTGCCAGTTTTACCACAGCGTTACCACAGCCAACCTTGTTTTCCTCTTCACTGCTTTTTCCCCTTTCACACTCAGCTACTCCTGTGATTCTGTTTGTGCAGGAGCAGTATCAATTGTATTTATTTTGGCTTACGTTCCTCCTTAGGTGCAGCAGCCAAGTTAGAAAGGGGAACTTTTGACACTGTTGCTTTTCCCCCATAGGAATAACAGCTTTAAAAAAAAAAAAACACCAAAAAACAAACAAAACAAAAAACCAACCAACCAAACCAACCCACCACCAAAAATCCCAAACCAAAACCCCTCTCCAGGTTTCTCACACAGTGAAGTTACGATCCTTGTAAATCTAAATCACTCTTTGCTAATTTGACACTTTCCTTGACAGAATCACGTTAAGAGATATTAATTGATGATTACGCTGACTTTCAGATTAATAACTCCCTCAGTAAATTTGATTTAGACTTTTATAGCTTTTTCATTTTAAGGAGGTAAAGCATAACTGTTTCATTTGCAGCAAGTGATCAGAGCAAAATCCTATGTTAAGCAAAACACTTTTCAAGTATTTTTCTGGACATTTAATTACAAAACTACTGAGCAAATAAGAAAAACCTTATGCTCCACACCCATACAAGCAGAATATTTTTTTACCTACCATCAGCCGACAGATGAGCATGCCTTTCATATGCTTTGTTTATTTCTAGAAAAGCTTTGTTCAAAACGTTTTCCAAGTTCTCCTCCTCAGCAAGAAATTCTCTGGAAACAAACAAGCAAACAAAAAATTAAACTTCTTTCCAAGAAATACACATCTTGATCAATCTCTTCCATAGCTTTATCTCCTCCCTGCATGCATTGAATAATGCTGGATTTCAGTAAAAGTGTAACATGATTTTACTAATGACCTACACTGGCAACATAATCCTGTAATTTTGCAAATAGGTAAAATTCCTCTTCCAACACCCAGGGATGTGACACAGAGATACAGAAGAGTGTAAGCAAGCCAGTGGTCAGCGATCACAGTGACCTCAGCTGAAAACAGTCGATTCTATGTTCCCAGTCCTTTCCTGGAAGATGGGTACAATCATATTTTCCTCTCTTGTCTTTGCCAGCTTGCTCAACAGGGCAGGCACCAAACAGAGTACGTAGTTCATAGCATGTCCGTTGTAAAGGACTGTTCCAGTTCGGTGTTGCTGTCCCGTTGGGCTAGGTGGCCATATGACCTAGGAGGATTAGCGACAATGTATGACCACCAGATCCCTTTCAGTCCTAAGGAAGGAATCTCTACTGTAATTCATTTGACACACATTCACTTGATGCACACTTACTTAATATATTTTTCCATGTACTTATCACAGAAGTCTGCTGCTGCTGCCCCGCCATGTCCATCGTATACTGCAAAGTACAGGACATCCTCTGTCAGCTGAGCATAATCAAACCGGTCTTCATTTTCCTTACGCTTCCCAATATGGCTAGCACAGCCCACATTGGTCAGGCTGACTTTTGGAATTGGCTTCCCATACTTTATGCTTGGTGGGAGGAGAATAGGTTCGTCAATACGATTGTCCCAGATGCCAAAGGTGTCCCATGTGGTAGGTCGCCCGCTCCCGTCTGGATCGAAGCGGGAAGCACGGCGTTCGGACGTGGAGCTGTAGCAGGCGGCTGTTGGACGCTTCTCGTCTTGCAGAAGGCGGGATGTCAGCACGGCTCTCCTTCTTACTTGATACCCTCCGTTTCGTACCAAATTAATTAAAGTAGCTGTTGACATAACTTGTCTTCACAGAGATTCGTAGGAATAAAAGATGAGGAATAAAAGATATGCAGCTGCTGGAATCTCTTCAAGAACAAAGAGAAAACTGATCAGGAAACAAGAAGCACAGGAAAGGGAATTTTCAGTTACATCATTCAGGAAACAATGTCACCCTCGGAACCCGCTAATCACACATAGCACAGCACTGCCTAGGAGAAGCTACAGAGCGATCTGCATGACTCACTGAGAAACAAACCTGCACAAACCAGCCCACATCTAATGGCAAGTACTGCAGAGAAATCAAGGTAAGGCATTTCTGCTGGCCACCTGGATAGTGATATTGTGCATTTTCAAAGGCTGAAGAGGTTGGGATGGAGCAAATGAGAGTGATAATGACTTTGCTCCATGTCAGCTAAAATATGAACATGTGAAAATATGAGGTAAGGTTATGAAAGTAAGCTTATCATGCATGCTCTTCAAACAATAGCTGAAACATTTGCACTGTGGCTCCCAGAGGGAAAGGCAGGAGAAATATATTTGCTTTGATTTTAAAGAGTTTTTTCATCTGCACGTGATATTTGGTTCTGTCACATTTATTGAGGACTTGAACAATACTTTTCAACACAGACCTGTGAAGTGAATTGTGATTTTCTTAGGCTACCTACAAACGACCACTAAGAGTGTATCCATGGACATACACAATTGCACACACAAACTCCTCCCCAAAAAAACCTTGCAGCAATTTGCTGTTTTGTCTGGCCTGAAGCTCTCTGCCACCTAGCCCTGAAATGGGCTCCCTTGGCTAACAAAGGCAAGCAAGATATTCTACTGGATTCTCAGATCTCTTTTCCAGCCCAGTTAAATTAAACACGCCACTTGGCTCAGCACAAATAAAAAAACTAAGGATGATCCATCTAGCATGCTGAAAAATGTAGAAAGAATGGCTTATTTAACCTTTTGCTGAGTAACACCCAACTTGATGAAAGTCCAATAGGCTGGGATGCAGTTTGTAGTAAGCTCATGTTGTTGCACCAGAATAATTTGAACTGGACCATCAGATCACTGTAACTAACCACACTAAATTTGAAGTGAAGGATTTCTAACTTAATTGCTCTAAGTTTGCTGAGAACAAAATTATGAGTGAAAAGTATTATATGCCATAATAAAGAGATTAACAGTGAATGCCAAAAAAGATGGCAGGGTGATCTGACATAATTGAGCAGCAAAGAGCAACACATGTACCCCAGAGACGCTGTAATTCTGGGCTGGAGTGCCTTGCCATTGTACTTTCCCCATGTCAATCACAATTGCATCTGTAGATCTGAAATATTTGTTAAAACTACATTTTAAATGACTAGACAAAATCTGGATCCTTGCAAAAAGACACAGTCAAAGGTAACTTAATAAGTGATTGCTTTAGTAGACAATGGCTGTGACATGAGCTTTCTGGAGGCTGCCATTAAACTCGTTCACAGCTCAAAGCTGCTCTAGATGCTCTTGGTTCACCCTTCATGCAATTCTTAGATGAAGAAAGGTTTCTTTACTTAGCACTTAGAGAGTAACTGTCAACTTGACAAAAGGCCAAATGTGCCGGGAATTACTGTTGTTGCACCAGACGAATGTGGGCTAGGCCACGAGGTGAGCAGAACCAACCACTTGGAATTTTAAGATTTTCCATTTTATTGTGGGGTGACAGCAACATCACATCCTTATTTCAGCATACTTAAAGGTACTGAAAAACTGATTTACTTTCTTGAGTTGCTTTATCTTTTCTGTTATCCTTGACTCAGAACAACAGCATGTTAACTTCCTTCTGTGAAACACAGCATGACCAAAATGAAAGCCTGCCAATTATCAAAACCCACACTTGCTTTCACTTCTGTCAGCTTGAAAGGAGGACACGAAACGTTAGCTATATTTAGATTTCCCAGTATCCACAGCATGAATCAGAGGATTAATCCAAAACCCCCAACTAATTAATGCAGTTGTTCCCTATCAAATTCAATTCTCAAAAGGCCTCTTCTTTCCAGGCAGGTATAAATACTGACAATGGTTTCGCTTTTCAAGCGTCTGTGCAAATCAGGGGTAGGAACCTGATCTTTAGTTTCTGTGATATAAACAGTTACGCTTTCAGTTGGATATAAAACAGTCTGTGCTTTCCTAACCGATATGTTTGCAAACCCAGGGCAAGCCTATCTGGGCAAAACAAGACAGAGTTGTTGAAAAGGG
Organism: Sagittarius serpentarius; assembly: GCA_034782735.1. Lineage (NCBI taxonomy): Eukaryota > Metazoa > Chordata > Aves > Accipitriformes > Sagittariidae > Sagittarius > Sagittarius serpentarius. The sequence goes on along the minus strand of JAVKLA010000007.1, from coordinate 23,830,530 downwards.
GGCACTGGTGTTAAAGCCAAAGTCCAAGACAGACCATTGTAAATGGAAATCTGTTTTGAGGTGCTCCATCTGATCCTGTTAATCTGTACACATTTAACTTAAATAAATAGTTCCTGCAGACAGACACGGAAATAAAAAGCTTCAAGCGAACGAAGTGAACGATTAAACTGTAGTTCAACACGCATGGTGCCCCTTTTACAGGCTAACTGCTTCTCAGCAGATGGAAATTTTCCAGACTGCAAGAAGAAACGGGGAAAAAAAAGAAACCCGGAAGAAAGAGAAGGCATGCCTGCAGCCCCAGGGGATTAAATGTATTTAAAAAGGAATTTAAAACTCTGAACACGTATAAGTGCACTTGCCTTGCATGCTTTCCAAACCCCGCAGCTGTGGGCAGTACTCCATGTTTCCATACGTTAAGGTCGTCTTAAATCAGAGGTTTTTTTTAAATCTGCGACAATACAATCTCACCCTCTCCTAGATAATAAACTGCACAGACACCAGCAATTTAAAGAGGTTTCTGCTGCTGTTAATTACGAATTAGTCCACGACCGACTGACTGAGCTAGGATGGGTTTACCCTACGTCTACAAAAGCTGTGCAGCTACGTTAGGCAGCGCCGTTTGAGCCTCTGAGGAAAGACCGACGTAACCAGCGCTGATCTCTTCTTTAACGCAAGCCCCTCCACGATGGCAGAGGTGTCTCTGCTGCAGTCTTCCCCCCCACCCCGCCTGCGGTGAAGGGGTCGGCAGAGAGACCCGCGGGCAGGTCAGCGGCTGCTCCTCACTTCTCCGCTGCCGCCGTTGGCCGCCCCCGGAGCGCGGCCTAACGGCGAGAGCGCGGGCCGGGACCCAGCCCCGCGGCTGCCACACCTCGGCGGGCCGCCAGAGCGGAGACCCCGCGCAGCAGCCGCAGCTGGAGGGGAAGGAAACGCAGAGAAGCGAGGAAGGCAAGTAAGCCCCCAAGCCCTGCCGAAGCCGCCGGCGGCGCTGCCCCGGCGGCCGCCCGCCCGCGGACCGATGGTGCCCGTTGGTTTCCTCCCTCCCTTTCTCCCTGCCGCTGTTCCCCCCGCAGCCGCAACCGGGGCCGGGCTGCCGGCCTTCCGCTGCCGAGGCTCCTGGCACTGCACCTGCCGCCGCCGCCGCCGGAAGGGACCGGTGTCGGTAAGCGGGCGCGGAGCAGGCCTCCTCCCCAGGGCAGGGTCGGCTGCCCGCGCCCCGCGGCCCGCCACCACCGCGCCCACCCCGCTCCCCTCGCCGAAACGGGCGAGCGGAGAGAGAAGCTGTCGAGCCCTGGACCACCACCCCGGTTCCCCGCGGCGGCCGGGGGGCGCCCTCCCCTCCCTTACGCCCACCCCAGGCCCCGGGCAGGCTGGGCCGTGAAGGGCCCCCAGCGCTAAACGTCGGCGCGGCCGCCGGGCCGCCTCGGGGGACCGGTCCGGAGGTGGCGGCGGCCCTTACCTCCTTTCCGCGCCCGGACAGCCGCCGGCGGCGGAGAGCTTGCGCCCCAGCGGTGCGAGAGCGGCGCCTGCCCCGACCAAGGCTC
>JAVKLA010000007.1:23777183-23807597 GCA_034782735.1 Sagittarius serpentarius | reverse complement strand
CTTGGCCTATTGATCCAGCCTGTCCAGATCCCTCTGTAGAGCCTTCCTACCCTCCAGCAGGTCAACACTCCTGCCCAGCTTGGTTCGTCTGCACACTTACTGAGGGTGCCATCCACCCTCTTGTCCAGATCATTGATTAATTCGTCCTGCTGTGTCTTGTCACCTGTCACTATTTAAATCTTCTTTCTGTCTTTCTGCATTGGGTTTATGTGTCAAGGTTTTGGTAGCGGTGGTGCTGCAGGGATGGCTTCTGTGAGAAGGCACCAGGAGCCGTCCCCATGACAGATGGAGCCAGTTTCAGCTGGTTGCAAGAGGGACCTGCCACTGGCCAAAGCTGAGCCACAGTTCTCCAGGTGTGGCCTCACCAGTGCTGAGTAGAGGGGAAGGATCATTAGGCTTTGCTACCACCCCAAGCACGGTGGCTTCACCAGAGAGTGTAAGAAGCAGAGGTATTCCTGTCCACTGTCGCATCAGACTGGCCCGTGCAGGAGATGCCTGGCAACTGGCAGGAGGCAGAAGAAGAGGAGGTGAGCTGTGCAACATGAGTTTTGTATCCACCTTGTAAAATGAAATAATTTCCTATGGCCAGAACTGGTTATGAAAGACATGTCCGTCTGTACTAGAACTGGGTTTGAAAGATACATGGAAAGAAGTTCTCACTTTAATTATGAAGGTCTACCATCTCTATTTGTAGCAGGAAGACTTTGTGGGAAAAGGGAGTATTTGCGTCCTTATAAGGGGTTGGAACCCCCACCTGGGAGTAAAGGTGGTTTCATAATTCAGAAGCCGGGACATTTTATGTAGCTCCCTGTAAATCTTTGGAAACGTAGAGGAAGCAACATCTCTTGTCTCCTCCTCTAGCTTTCTCCATTTCCCATGAAACTGCTTAACCGTTTTGAGATTTTATCTCTACCACCCAACTTTACTGGCCTTTGCAATCAGCTTCCTCAGAAGGGGTTCTGTAGTACCCTTTTCTACTAATTGTTACATAAGATAAGGACAATGTAAGTATCAGAAACTTGCCTTTTCTCAGCTTCCCTAAATCAAATCAGTCCCAAGGATCTTTCTACAGGTTAGAAGAAAGGAGAAGTCACTATCCTTATCACACAGCACAGACAAGGTGAAGGGCACCTTTAAAGTCAAGAAGAGCTAACAGCGTACAGCTCAGTCAACACTTCAGGGTATGACTGTTTTTGAAAAAAAAAAAAGGGGCATGACAGTCTTCTTCGGTCTTGTCCTTTCAAGTTTCCAGTCTAAACAAAATGGATTTCTATTAATTCTGTTTAAATGATCATCGTTTTAATAACTTTCTTCTTGCTACATGTGTCAAAGTTTTTTTTTTTGAAACCACCAGTGAAAACTAGCAGTTCCTACCAAAACAGACTCTTTGGCAGAAACCTGCAATTTTTTTGTACACAGACAGTACAAACTACTATCAAGTAATCAACAGAAACCATGCTTTATTTAACATATAATTTTCAACCCACCAGAATAAAACCAAGAAACTTTCTCCAAAATCTGACTGTAGTGCTGAGCCTTTCTTTCTTTGGAGGATCTATGCAGTCAATTTATTTAAACATGTTTAACTTCTGGACATAAATTATTTTTAAGAATCCAAGCAAAGCTACTGATTGATTTTAATAAAAGCACAACTCAAGAGACCGTGCTAGCTTTTGTTGCTTTCTGTAACTGAGATTTTTTTTTCTATCTAATATTTATGAATATACTGCACAACAAAATAAGTATTCTTGTATAACTTATTTATGTACTCATGTTTGAGGAAGGAATTATCAGCATTTATCTAAATCAGGAAAATTATTCTTTCTAGTTGTAAAAAAGCAATCTTCCCTTTTGTTTTAGTTTTCATAATGCGTACATAATACACACTATCCCCAAATTTCCCTTTGCTTCTACCTTACAAGCAAAGTAAAACACAAGATCTTTGTTTTAAATTCCCGTCTCCCCTTCTCAGATAACTCCTACAACTGTTTTTGCACTTCCAGTTTAGCAAATCTTACAGACAAGGTAAATCTACAGCAGTAACTTGCAAAGCAAAAAACCAAAACGAACTCTGTATCTGTGCAGAGCATGCTAGAGCCTGATGGCCTACTTCCACAGCAAATTCACTTACATTAACTTTTACATAAAAGCCTCTAATTTAGGAAAAATATTTAGGTTTGTTCTGTATAACTCTATACTTTTGCCTACAACAAGCCGATATTAAGGAATACATTAATCAAACCTAAATTTCATTTGGAGTAACATTAGTCAACAGTTCAGGTGTAAATTAGGCAGAAAAAATCAGGGTCTGATTGCTTTGCCAGACACTGTTCATTCTTGGTGGTTCTGTTTTTTCATAGCACCGCTATAGCCTATTTAATGTTCTGGTTTTGATTTTGCTTCAAATTTACATTCTTTAGCTAGCTCTAAGTATTTGCACCACAGTGTAAGTCTAGATGCAGGCAGCCTTATGCCTCATTGACAATGTTTTCCTTAGAACTCTGGCTCACATGAGAACTTCTGTGTTGTCCTGTTTCCTTGTACAAATACAGCTTTCTTCCTTTGTGGGTCTTCGTTAATTAAAAATACTTTGAATAGTTTGAATCCCACTGTAGCAAAACATTACGGCATAACACATAAATTACAGAGAAAAAACTACTGCTAGGATGGATCACTTCCCAGCTTTCATAATAACAGGGTAGCACACTGCACTTCCAGCCCCTCTCCCCTCTTGTCTTACTTGCTGTGGTCACAGCCTTTTGCTGCCGCTCTCCCCCTGCCCCAGCAGCAGGGAACAGGCAGGGAAAGGAGGTGCCAACGGGCCATATCTGCCCTCCTCCCAGAAAAATCGCCGTTCATTTCCTTTGGCTGCTGTTGCTTCGAAGGGTGGATTGGAGAGCTTCTGTGCTAAGAGTACTATGGCTGGAGGTTTTTAAAGAGCAGAAAGCTGTTTAGACAAAAATCATGGTCTCTATATAAGTACAATTAAATCTGGTCTCTGTAGGGAATAGAGACCAGACGTTATATACTGCCTCAATTTTTTACTTCTGCAAAATAAACAGAGTGAGGGGACAGATAGTGCCTGTGCTGTATAATCTTCTGCCCTTTTAGATTACACTTCAGCAGATTATTCAGACTTACCTGTTTTAGGACATTTGTGTGTAAACTATTTGTATTGCAAAAAGTCTATTCTCCCTACTTTTTTTTTTGCTAAGCAAATAATGGAGTATCAACATTTCGTTTATCTGCCTGTTTCTCAGTTCTCTGATTCCCAACCCCCACCATGTTTCATAGAACAGTCTGAAATTTATCCATAAAACCAGTAATTTTCTGACTGTAGTGAGTTTTTCTGAAACTGGGATATCATGTATCTTTTTATACAAGCTTGTTTTATCTCATTATTATACTTTTCTTAAAGCTCTGATTATTCTATGAAAGCTTATTTTGTAAAAGTGCCCTCGTGAGGTGATTGAGCATTTTCTTTATCAGTTGTTTCCTACCAAATTTGCCTATGGTGCAGGTTAAAGTCTCCCTCCCTCTACTGCCAACTCAGCTATAGTTAATCATGCAATTTAGTCTGATGATAATTTATTCCAGCTAATGATGCATGAGATGTAGAAATCCCAAAGGAGGAGTTTGGGAGGCTGGAAATTAGGAGGGGAAAAATTCCCAAACCAAACATTCCCACCTTTTACCCTTGCAAACTCAGCATATCTTATGCTGAAATTACTGAGACACCATGGAGCCCTTTTTTTTTTTACAGTCTCTTGGTGGTGGAATCACACTTTAAATCATTCTGCAAAAGCATGACTTAGTTAACACTTCATTATGCAAGAAGATTTCCACTATGCTGTGGTTGGCAGAAATGTCTGACTTTCCTCATGCATTTTATCCATCACCCACTTCAAATTAAGAAAATGTGACTTTAAAAGTTTTTGTCTAAAAGGCATATGGCTGAATGTCTATTTACCCAATCGTCAGTTCCACTAGGTAGATATGTTAAAAATATGAAAGATCAGATACTGCAGTTAAATTAAGATATTTCTGTGAATTTTTTTCCCCTTCAAGGAATAAATATTTCACTGTAAAGCATTATTTGAAGAGTAACATGTTTCATCTCACGGATCATGAAGGGCCTGCAGTATAATTTTACAGTGTGGCTCGTTAAATTAATTCAGTAAGTGGAGAACATGGTTATTTGCTCACATCAGGGTTTTCAGATTGTGATCTTCAGACTACCAGCTGTATGAAGTGTCATAGTAACTGGCGCATACATGGTCCTAGGGCCAAATCATCCCTTTTTTTGAGTAATTTAGGTTGGAAAGGACCTCAGGAGGTCATTTGCTTCAGCTTCCTGCTCAAAGCAGGTATAGTTTCAAAGTTCAGTCAGGTTGCTTATTATACATTCAAGTTTTTTAAATTTTCAAGGCTGGGGACTCCACAGCCTCTCTGGGCAACGTGTAACGGAATGTAGCACCCAACTCCATCCCCGCGTATCCACAATACTTGTATTTCTACTGCGCAGCCCATCCCCACTTCCAGCCCCATACACTTCCTTTTGGCGTTTGAACTCCGGAGTTTCCTGCTCAGCCAGTCTGGCCGCCTGCTACGCACACCCATTTCCCTGCGGTTCAGCATGGACTGTCCTTGTGCTTTCAGGAGGCTGGCCTCGAAGACTGAGCAGCTCTCTGTGGTCCTTTGCCCTTCAGAGCACCCTCCCGTGCGATCCTGTCTGCTAGCTGCCCGAACAAGCTGAAGTTCAGTTTTCAGTCTGTCACTGCTGCTTCTACTCTCTGCTACTGCTACTACTAGCTTCCTTTGCTTTTCAGAAAAAAAATAAAAAATTGTAAGGCAAGAGCCAGTAAAGTAGATCTCAAACTGGGCAAAACCACTCAATTTTTAAAATTGCCAACACTGGATTAGAATTTTAGCTGCCTCATGGTATTGCATTCAGTTGCCTTCAGACTGTAAAGGTGGCATAAGCTTACTCCTTGTTTTTCAAAGTGTCGGGTTTTCTTTAACGAGAGAAAAAGGTGATGAAATAGTTGCCACTTTATGTCTGTGACTACACTACATGTGCTTATAAACTGGGAAAGAGGAAAAAGTGACCAGCCAGATTCAGAAAGAAGTTCTCCATTCTTCTGTCTCTGTGCTTAAGACAAGGTCATGGGTATTTATTTTTTGTCTGAATATTTTTAGGCTACCTTTGAATTTCTAATACCCTGAGATCTGTCAAGAGATGTGCTGGCTGCTCCCTGAGTTGTAATACTCCCCAACCGATTCTTTACCAGCCTCCTCTGTGGCATTTCAGCGAGAATAGAGCAGATCCATTTCCATCTTCCAAATGGAGCACCCTGAAAGTTGTCATCTGCTTTCTGTCATATGATGTGTGATGATATAATTCCAACTGCTTGCTCTTTTTTAACCCTCTGTCCCTCCACATGTGATATAGAATTGTCTTTCCTCCTCTCTTCACTGTGGGTTTGTGTGTCGCCTGCCTCTCCGGTTACCTCTAGAGAGGAAAGTTCCCACAGGGAAGATTTCACATATACTGTAAAGAGATTTGGTTCTCAAACCAAATGGTCAGTACTCCTCTAAAAATAAATGTGCTTTCCATCACCATTGAAGGGTCTTTACAAAAAACTCTCCATATGCGTAAATCTACTCACCTCAGGAGTTGAGGATGCATATTTTATTTTAAATAAAAGAAGAATCAGGCAATAAAAAAGTTATCCAGATGCTGAAATTGGCAGTGATAAAACTGGTATTTTATCAAATATAACCTACTTGGAACTTATCAAAGTGACTCATAAAGCATTTAAAACATATTTAGTATTTCAGCTATTTACATAAACTTTGACTGTATATTATAGAAGCCTTCCTATTGTGGTTCCCAGGTATAGCACAGTTATTTGAATTCCTTCCCTGGGCAGTTCTGCAAAGGGTCAGTTTCCGATAGTTTCCCCCTTTCTGGTAGAATCTGAAGGCACTGAAGAAATCCCGATGATGATAGCTGACCACATTGCATCAGAACTGATGTAACTTAACGGACTCTGACTTCTGCAGAGCTACGTTCACTTGCAAGAGAACTAAGCTCTGGTCCCTGCGATAAAAGCAAAATGTCAGGGAGGAAAGGTCAGAGACTTCAGAAGTTTCTGCTGAGGAGAATCAGTTATTTCAACTCTCCGCTTTAAACTTGAACTCAGTAATATTCTTCCCTACATTGTGGGTTTTCCATAGGGATCTCCCAGTTTGTTGAAGGAATAACCAGGCTTGAGAGGGAATGGTTGAAGGTGGTATAGCAACACGTCAAACCCCTTTTTTCCACATTATAAATTCAGCTGCCTAGGAGGAAACCACCTCATGACTTGGGGCACTTTAGGACAAACATTAATAATAACAAATTCTAATTGGTCATTATTGCTTGAACAGAAAATATCAGATTTCATTTTCACCAGGAGGAAATGAAAATGTCATGTACTGTAATACGACAAGCATGGAATTTACAGTAGTGATATGTACTTGTAATTACCTTTATATGTGTAAATGCACACAAAGCAGAACACCAGGGAGGCCGTTTTACAACAGATTTAATCAAGAGAACGTCTACATCTCCTCATAAACTTACTTAACCAACTTTGAAAAAAGAATGGAGTTGATTAGACAGGTTAATGGGGTGATGTCTTTATAAATGACAGATGGCCATGTTAGAATAGAAAGTTGTTCACTCTTCATTTTTTATTTTATTTTACTTATGAGACTATTTTACTATTTTTTTACTTATGAAAGCATTCCTCATACATTTTTGATTAGCAATGGTTCACCGGAAAAAAAAAAAGCTATTTCCAATGAAACTGAACTTTTAACTGGATGGATGTTGTCATTATGCTTAAGTGGCAATAATCAAAACTAAAATACAAAATGATTTTTTTTTGGAATTCCAGGTCCTTATAAACATCCTGACCTCCCTGCACTGGCCTGCAAATGGAGAAAAGTGCTTACAGATTTGCAAGCTCACAAGAACATAGCAAAGGAATGGAAACAAGAAGAAGAAACCTAGCTTTTTTATGATAAAGGGAACCCATTAGTGGTGAATTTGACAGAGTAATTAAAAAATTAGAATTTAAAAAAAGGCAAGAGTCTTAATTAAGAATAATAAAAAATATTATTATAGTGCAACATTAGCTATACTTGAAAAAATATCTACCTTGGGCATAATGATTTCAGCTCGGAATTATCAAAGTGTAGAATGTGGAACAGCCTAGATTGTTTATCTTCCTTCAGATACATGAGGTATCTGGAAGTGGATCACACACACAGTGTTAACTGAAGGAGGATTCACCAAGTACCTGTACAAAGACCTTTGGTACTGTGCTCTGGGGACCCTGGCCAGGCCTGAAGAAGAGGAAGTGCAATAGCTGAAGTTGCTTTTGAAAGCCACCGCTGCAGCAGCAGCTCTTGGCTCTTTCCTGGATGGATGGCACGCTGCTCGGCAATGGTCTGTGTGCCACCACTGACGTACACCACGATTTGTGAAGCTCTGTCCAAAGATTTCCGGTGCTGACTCAGCTGTTAGATAATCACAACTGTGCAATTATTTCTGCAACGTTCTCCCATCTCTCTTCTTCTCCCATATGAAAAATGACCATTCCTAAATGGACTAGAAATAAAGAAAATAAACTGTGTGTTGCTAACCTTCTACTCTTTTTTCCTCCTTCTTTGGCATTTTTTACTGATCTGAAGTGTACAGCTTTTTCATCTGATGCAGATCCTTGATTAAAACAATCCTATTGAACATCTCTCTAGCCTTCCAGACATGAATTTGAAAACCAAAGCCTACCAGAAAAGTTTTCTTGAAAATTTCTGTGTCAATTTAGGATTTGTGAGAAGCACTAGACTAAGTTTTGAAAAAACTCTGGATCTTTGGGGCCTTTTTGCATTTATCAGGATTGTAGTACCAGTGCAGTGAAACAATTCTTAATTACGTACGTGAAACTCTGCAGTAGATGGCAGTAATGAAAGATAATTCTAGATACTCAGTCAGGACAATGTGGCTGCAGTGTATCCGTCTGGCTCAGAATTTTTGCAAGCTTTCCAAGTGCTAGCATACTGCTGATTTTTTTAATAAAGTACAATAGCATATCACAAGCTTAATTTCATTTATCTGTATATATGCAAATCAATAGTTTCCATAATGGTGGCTAATCTTCATTAAAAAAAACAGATCAGCTTATCTCTTAGGTAGGTGAGTAGGTGGCTGGCAGCTGCAGAGATATAGTGGTCTAGCTTTTACTAATAACATTATAATCAACAGTTTTGGGTGATAATTTGATATCATATTCAAGTCATTACAGAACTCAATCGACTTGTCCCACAATTCCCCTCTTATTAACCTCTTATAAAGAAAATAAATCTCACACAGAGTGTTCATCTAGGTAATAGCCATGACTGGCTTTGTGTTCCATTTTGCCATTTCCAACAGATTAATTGCTATAACGTCAGTAGCACCACTTATCAATGTATTACTGTCTGGTCAAGTGTTACTAAACCAAGATGGACATAATGCCACAGAAATTGTTTAGATCTACCTTTGCTCAATTAATTTCTTAAGTTCAGTCAAAATTTTACCATGTCCTCACACCATAGCCAACCCCTGCTACCAGATTCCAGATTTTCTCCGGAGCAACTGTTTTCCCAGAGTTAGCTAGATGCTCACAGCATTTTGAGGTGGATGTACGATTTTTTTGTTTTAAGTTGGTACTAGCTGGAGTAACTGGATCACTGGTGGATCTCTGGCTTCTTAAATGTAGTGGGGATAGGATGTAGGGGATAATATAGAAAGGATTATGCAAAAGGTTTGTATCTTCAGGAAATACTAATTTCCACAGTGCCTGATGCTTAACAGTGAGCTACTGTCTTCCAGCACCTGTCTGCCTTGCAAAGTAATCAGTTTGAGTGCTTCGATATGCAAAATACCACAGCTAATCTATTCAGGCAGTTCTTGATCACTTTAGTCTATTGTGATGAATTAAAGTAAGAAAATACGTTAAAGACTCTTCCTTGGTACACAGCTACTATAACATTCTAATGAAAGATACTGCCGTTTGGAAGAGCCTGGTAAATGCTGCAGTCTTCTAAATCTTTTCTTCCTGTTTTCATTCTGTTTGTAAAACATTAATTCCCTTGATTCTTTACTGCTCTATATGGACTGTCTTCCTGTAGGCTTCCTTGCTATTGATCTCCATTTCTATTAAAAGAGTCTCTTAGTCCCAGTTCCTTTCACTTTCTGCTGTTCTGTTCTCTGTTTAATTCACCTCACTATTTTGACACAGTCCTTCTCCTTCCTTCCAAAACATGATCACCTCCTCTTCCTTGTTCTGCTCATCCTCCTACACACAGACCTATTAATTTTTCTCTGTCCAACAGAGCCTCCTCCCTTTGAATATTTCACAAGTATGTCTTCAGGGGGAGCTATATTGAAAAGAAAATGAGATAATAAAAAATATGTGTGACAGATTGAAATAAAAGTTAATTAATTAGTAGCTATAATATAAAAGTTTCAGGTGAGCCAAAATTAATACAGCATGCAAAATGTATAAAAGCTATTTAAAAAGAAGAAAAACAAATACAACATGAACTCTCAGAGACACACGCCCCGCACCCTCCGACATCCCCATGTTCTTTTCTTGTGTAGCCACCAGTTGCTGCATGGTCTCTGGGAAACAGTGACTTAGCTGAAATCCTCAGGCTTGTCTGTTCTCTTCTGTTTTTACTTTAGCGTTGTGATCCAGAGAAGTACTAAAAGCCAGAGGGAGATTATATATCTAATGTGTTCCATTATAGGAGCATCTCTAATCTTTGTAGTTGTAACTATATGATAGAGCTGAAAGACTGAAGCATACATACCAACAGTGAGCTGTTTCAATAATAATAACAACAATAATAATTTATAAAATATACAAAACATATAAATTATATAAAATATATACATGGTATAAAATATAATAATAATAATAACAATAACAACAATAATAATAATAATTACTAATTCCTTTCTGTGATGTAGCATAGGCCCATAACTGCGTTTATGCCACAGATCTTAATCCAGCCTCTGTGAGAAGCGATTTGTTGGGGATTTCAAAACATCCTCTGAGATCATACTGGAGTTTTACACAGAAAACCTCTCATAATCCCTCTCAAAACTCTAATATGGAGCTATTTCTAGGTCTTTTGCTTCTTTTGGACTCGTTGCTTTGAACTCTTGCCTTTTAAATAGCAAAACTGAGTTTGGCTGGAGAGTTTGAACAGTACGTGAGAAGTGACTGCATCACAAGCTGGGCATAACACCGTGGGTGGGTACAACTGCTGCCCGGCTGGGAGCAGCCACCTCCACAAACTCACAGAAGCCTATGGGTCCAGCACAGGAAGGCAGGTAAGCGCAGGCTCAAGGCCGCCTCCCTCCCGCACACTCTGCAAGCATACAGATACCTGATCTGATGAATATGGCATTTCAACTCGGGTTTTGGTGAGTAGGGCCTTAATGAAGAAACGTGATTTGCAGGGCCTTAGTGAAGAAACGTGATTTGTAGTGTCTTCTGTACGCTAACATCATACGCCTTTGTTTTGCCCAAGCACAGCATGGGGTTTACTACCAAAGCAGAAAACTAAGTAAACATGTCTTACAGTGCTGCCAGAAGCTGGATTCTTAAGAGGACTTTCACAACAACAGTTACATCTTTTAGTACAAATGAGGGAGGGGAAAAATGGCTAACGAAATAAGGGTGTATGGCTCAAAAGGAAAAGCAAGGAGTGCTCATTAAAAGTAGTGCACAATGAGTTGTTTCATAAGTTTATTCAGAATTTGCTGTAGTAAAACTTCATATTTCCTTTGATGGAGATGAGATATTTCCTCACATGGCTTGGATAGCGTAAAGAATTACAATGACATTTTGAAGATCCTTTCTAAGCTAAAGGAACCGAAGAAATGAGCTAAAGCAGCTTCTTCAGCTCAGTACCAGCGTAATTTCCTTAGAGAATGGAAAAGCATTTTCTAATGTTACCTAGCTGAGGCTCATTAAGCATTCATTTAATTCAGTGCTTTTAAAAACACTGATAGCAGCATTCCACCAATCATGAACATGTGATGCAGACAAACGAAGAGATATACTTATTACACTTCTAAACAAAAGTAAAACTCACCATATGCATTTTAAAAAATACATTCTAAAAAAGTAAAATTTCTACATTATAAAAATGCACTGAACTGTATTTAAAAATGTAAAATAATACCGTCTAACACCTGCTGCAAAAGCCTTCATACCTAATCAAAACAAAACTTCCTCTTTAGGCAAGGCTAATCTTTATTTTGGGATTACATTGCTCTTTTGAAGTATTACATTCTCTGCAGAAAGAGAGAGGACCCCTTATATTTAAGGTCAACACCATTTAGAAGCAGCTTTTTTATTTGGATTTTAATTTCTAGTCAAGGATTTTTAAAGCAACTCTTAATCTTGGAACCACAGAATTCTTTAGGTTAGAAAAGTCCAACCGTTAACCTAACACGGCCAAGTCCACCACTAAACCATGTCCCTAAGTGCCACATCTACACGTCTTTTAAATACCTCCACAGATGGTGACTCAACCACTTCCCTGGGCAGCCTGTTCCAATGCTTGGTAATCATTTCAGTGAAGAGATTTTTCCTAATAGCCAATCTAAACCTCCTCTGGTGCAACTTGAGGCCATTTCTTCTCATCCAATGCTCAAGATCAAGGAACATTTTGTCATAAAAAATTATATTTAAAAAGTTATATATTATTTCTTTTCCCTCACTTTGCTTAAGGGCATTTTTTTGTCATTTTATTGCTAAAATGTATTTAATTCAAAACTTCTGACTTTGCTGGATGTCATGAGACCCCCCTCCAAAACCCTAACAAAACTGAACACAGCATTTTGGTTGGACTATGTAAGCAGAAGGAAATTGTGAGTTATTATGGACACTTGCTTTCTTATCCTGTATGAACTAAATGGTTTGGTTTTTTTTACATAAAAGATCTGATCCTGGAGCACTGTTCAGATTTAGCTGCAGCAATTGAAAAGGTCAATGACTTCCACTGCCAAAAATTACTCTTCTTGCAAGAGACGCAATGAAGCTGGCAGTGGGTCTGCTCCTTAGCTGCTGTACTTCACTCCCCCCGCTAGCTTTTAATGCACGTTGAAAAGATACCCGAGTCTTCTCTCCCCCAGCTGAGCGGTGTCAGCGCTGTCAGCCTCTCCTCCTACATCAGATGCTTGAATCTCTTCACCATCTTTGTGGCCTGTTGCAGGACCTGCTGGTCCTGGTTTCGGCTGGGATAGAGTTATTTGTCTTCCTAGTAGCTGGTACAGCGCTGTGTTTTGGGTTTAGTATGAGAAGAATGTTGATAACACCCTGATGTTTTCTGTTGTTGCTCAGTCGTGTTTAGACTAATTCAAGGACTTTCAGCTTTTTGTGCCCAGCCAGCAAGAAGGCTGGAGGGGCACAGGAAAATTGGGAGGGGAGAGAGCCAGGACAGCTGACCCAAACTGGCCAAAGTGTGATGTCATGCCCAGTATATAAACTGGGGCTGCAGCCCCTCACTCACTCTCCCCCCCACCCCTGTCAGTGGGACGGGGGAGAGAATCAGGAAAAAAAGTTAAAACTTATGGGTTTAGAACAGTTTAATGGAACAGAAAGGAAGAAAATAATAATGACAATAACAATAATAAAATGACAATAATAATAGTAAAAGGATTGGAATACATAAAACAAGTGATGCACAATGCAATTTCTCACCACTCTCTAACTGATGCCCAGTCAGTTCCCAAGCAGTGATCCCCCCAGGCAAACTCCCCCCATTTTATATACTAGGCAGTTCAGAAACTTTACTGGTACTTTCCATAAAATCATATGGAGTTCATTCCCAATCTGGGGTTTAAATTCATTTTAAATCCGTGCTTTGTGATATTCTTTTGGGTTGTTTTAGAGAAAACTTTCTGTCATTTTTTATTCCTTTAGCTCAACAGTTCCAGTTTGATTGTGGAAGGCAGAACCAGCATTAGACGTCTAACCACACTTGGGAAGCTCAGGGAAAAGGCTCGAGACAAGGTTTACTCCCAGTTCTCAGCCGTACTTTAAATAACTTTTATCTAATATTGTCTGTTTCTCCAGATCTTGGGTGGTACGTTTTTGGCCACTACCATGGTTACTTGAACATAAAATCAGCCCGAATGGTGAACAGATCACCTGGAGAATTTAATATTGGCTTTACCTGGCTGAAAAATCAAATTAAAAAAATTGTCTTCCTAAACTGGCAGTCTGCTGAACATTACCTGCCTTGACTGACGCACATACCCCACTGCCTTTAACAGTCAAGACCAGTCAAGAAGTATTTATTTATCTGTAAGAAAATATAGGAAGATCTGACAGGATTCAACGTGACAGTGCTGTCTTCACTGGCAAACTGGATTTGCTGGCTACTGGAGTATGCAGTTTGGATGAAAACATCTGAAATCCATTAAGCTGGATTTTAGCAATTCATTTTCTTTTATTTATTCTGTTTCTAATGTGATGATAAAACAAAGAAGAAAGCAGAAGAAGATTAACAACAAATGTTGCATTCTACACAGATAACAGGAGAAGCCACAAATAGAATTCCACTAGGTACAGAAAAAATTCCAAACATTTCATTTCTGCTTTTGCCTGGTAATGGATAGCCTGATAAAGAGCTTAAAGATAAAGGCCAACCGTGGAGCAGAGAATACTTAAAAGCAGTCAGGTAAGACTGATGTGCAAAAATGTGTACTTAGTTTAAAGGCTCAAATAAAAATTGTATCTTCCTCACGAGAGGGAAGACAATACTTTAGGAAACCACAGGTGACTCAGAAAGACAGGGAAGCTCAAGCAATAGACATGAGAAATCTAACACATGTATAAGAAACGCTGGTATCAGGAAACTCTAAGATTAAAATGTCAAGATTGCACAGCATGTGTATAACCACATAAGCTCACTATAGCTTTATAGAGACTGAACATGTCAGCATTACAGTTGTAAACATTTCTAATTCTGAGGAAGAAACTGCAGATGTTTGCTACTCAAATTAGAGATTATCATCTCATCCTAATGTATGTAACTAAGGGAGACGAGGAAAGAAAGAAAAAAAAAAAGAAGCTTACTCCTTTCTTAGGACTTGGAAATTCAAACAAGAAAGCAGATATGAAATAGTCTAGTCTTGACATACATTCTGTGGATAAACGTAACAACATAAGAAAATTACGTAGGAAGGGAATGGAACAAGCATTATCATGGAACATGTTCCAGAGTGTCTTTTATTTTTTGCCCAAAACCCACGGGAAAATTGATACCAACAAACATAAAGTATGGCATTCCCAAATCAGGCCACAGACAAACTGAAATATTATTTAATAATAATACATCCAGTTAGAATAATAGTTAATATTTAATAATTACAATCTTCTTTAGCATGCTTATCAGGAACATTGCACGTTACTTCAGAAAGCTATTTTCTGGAAAGACTGTGATTTGATTTTGTTTGTATCTTTTTTGTGTAAACACAGTCAAGGAGGTATACATGCAAACAATTCTGTCCCAAACATGGTACAGTATCAAGAATAAGGTGCAATTTTTATTTCCCAGACAAAGCACCTGTTGGTCTCTTCAGAGTTTCACTAGAGTCAGATTTCAAAACACAGAACTTTTTACTTATTTAAAGATTCATTCCCTTTCCCTTCATAAAATAAATGATAGCTTTTTATATCACAGATGTTAAGTGTATTTCTGAAGTGTTAAAATGTACATATATTTATACTCTTTTCCTATATCTATCTGTCTATCTGCAAGTTATGCTCACATCCCTGCACTGATCCTTCCTGTGGAAACCTTTGATGCTGTCATGTTGCTGTGATACTTTGTTAATAAAACTCATACACTTGCCTGTCTGTTAAACAGCTGGTATGAGATCCTGCAGTCCTTGTAAGTAGGTATAATCCTTATTAACATAGGCAGTCTCGTTAAAACTGCAGAGTTCAAGACTCCTTGAATGAAGAGTTCAGAGGAGATGATGTTCTTAATTCTTTATTACCAGATATTCAGATTAATATCAGACAAATAGGCTCATTTCAAAGGTCAAACAAAATGTTCCTTGCATCAGAGATAACATAGATGCGTATTTGTAGCTCAAGTCACCTTACAAGGAAGCACAGAAAGGGCACCAATTCTCGTGCTTTACAACTACCAGGAAGCAGGACCCGCAGTTTTAGCTGGAGGTTACCAATGGGCTAACAATTTGCATGTGCAAATGTATGCACGCAATGGCAGGTATAGCTACTGCATCCAGACACTGGTCCCCACATTTAAAAACGTGACTCTCCTCCTTTGGTAGCGTGCATCTAACTGATTTTCCGATGCCATTTACTCGGTATTACCAGTTCACCTTCACGGCAGGCCCCGGCAGAAGCGAGACGGAGGGACAAGGAAAGAGGGGGATTTGAGGAGGCAGGTGCTGCGGGAACGGCGCCGGGGGCGGGGCGGGGCAGCAGCGGTGCCGGGCGGGGGGCGACACCTCGGGGCCAGGCCCACTCGCCCGGCCTTCCCCTCCGGTCCAGAGGTAGTCACAGGCTCTCTCCGCGGTGCCCGACCGTCCCCGCCACCTCGGCTCGTCCGCTCCCTTCTGACGGTCAGCCGCTGCCGGCGTCCCGGCCGGCCCCGACCGAGCAACGGCCGCCGCTCGCGCAGGCCACGACCGCTTGGCGGGAAATCCCCCTTCGCCCGTGGTCCCCCTCAGCCGCCGCTGGGCGAGCGGAGGAGTGTTAGCGAGGCCGCTTAGCCGACAGCCACCCGCTGGAAATGGCCACCCGGCGGCGCGGGAGCCCGGCCGAGGGGCGGGCAGGGCAGGGCAGGGCAGGGCAGGGCAGGGCAGGGCAGGGCAGGCCGCGCCTCCGCCCGCCGGGGACGAGACCGCCCCACTTCGGGACACAGTCCCGCTGCCAGCGGACGTCGGTACTCGGCAGGGGCTGAGGGGCGGCGGTTTTCAACATTGCGGCCCCCCTTCGCTAGGATCGGGAGGGAGTTTTGGGCGGGGGACGGCCGCCCGGGTGTGACCTTCAGTAAACCGAGTTGCCTCCGACGCCAACCCGAAACAACCATCATTACCTTCAAAGGCTTTTAATCTGAAGGAAAAGGGAGAGTTTTCCTCCCTCCTCTTGCATCCTTTTTACCTCAGTTCGTCAAATCTGGGCGGTGTCTCGCATGACCTATATTCGTGCCCTCTGCGCTCCCCAGAGCAGCGCCTGGAGGAGGAGGAGGAAGGACGCCCGCCCAGGCCGGAGGTCAGGGTGGGGAAACGGCTAACCCGCCGCCCCAAGATCGCGACTGACGGAGGGGGGGCCACCCCGCTCCCCCCTGCGGTGGCAGGGGCTGCAGCGGGAGCCTTTAAACCTCCTCTCCCCCCGCCCTGCAAAGGCGCTACCTGCTTTGGCGCCCGCGTGCGGTTTTCCTCAGGTTTGGGGCCGTGAACGCAGGGCGCGCAGCCAGTTTCTTTCTGCACGCCGGTTCTGCTGTTCACGTATGGTTTCTTTTATTCTTAAAAAAAAAGAAAAAAACCAACCAAAACAAAACCAAAAAATCCATCCCCCATAAGAAAAATCGCCTCAGGAACGGCAGACTTCAAACAGTTATAGAACGGCCCAATAGAGTTGGGGGCAAGTTGTTGTATACAGCGTTAGGAGCAGCCGGGTCCCCACAGGCATTGAGTCTCCACAGGTGGGTAGCCTCACCAAAGGCGCCCCCTGAGGAGGCGGAGCGGCGGGGCTGAGGCAGTTCGTGAGGCGCAGAGGAGGGGACGGAGCGCTCCCGCCTCGCCGCGACTCCGGCTTCGGCTCATGCTCCTGCCTCGCCCTCTCCCGCCCTCGCCCCGCGCGGGCACGCGCGCCGCTCACCTGGCGTACCTGGACGTGCGTGAGCCGAAGGCGCCCGCCCCGCTCGGCGGCGGCCCGCCCCGCCCGCGCCCGGCCGCGCAGGCGCACGGCTCCTCGCCCGGCAGCGCTCCGGAGGCTCAGCGCTGTCATGGCGGCAGAAAGCGGCAGCGTCGGCAGGAAGAGATGGGGCTGATCGAAACCGCGGCGTGAAGCGGCCACGGCTGAAACTTCAGGCGCCTTTCGGAGAGAGGGGCGGCCGGCGCTGCGCAGCCCGCCCGCCGCAGCCGGCGAGCGGAGCAGAGCAGAGCAGCCGCCTCCCGGCCCCAGAGCCGGGCGGCAGGGCAGCCCGCGCCCTCTCCGCGGCGGCGCCGGGCAGCTGAGCGGTGAGTGAGAACTTGCTCGGCGGCGGGTCGCTGCACCTGTCCGTGCCGGCAGCCGGGGCGGCGGCAGTGGTGGTACCAGGGCAGGAGCCGGAGAGGCGGCAGAGAAGGAGCCGGGCGGGAAGGAGGAGCGTATTCCCTTTAAAAAAAAAAATAATTAAACTCCTCACGACCGTGTTCGGAGCGCGGCTCTCACCGTGCGGCGGGTCTGTGGGGGAGCGAGGACTTCCGCGGGGAGAGGCGTGAGCGCTCCTCGGGCGGCCGCTGCCGCCGCCCCGGCGCGGGGCAGGGGGCCGCTGGCTGGAGGTGGGACCCTCGGGCTTGTGGGGAGCGCCTGACTCTCCGCGAACTGAAAAATACCTCGGGTTGTCCTTCAGGGCTGTAAATACCTGCCTTAGGGCAGAGAGCTGCTGACAGACGCCTCCTGCTGAGCGAGAGAGCTGGGACTCCGAGGGCGCGTCCTCCCTGCCTGCCTCCCTCCCCCGCCGGACGCGGGTTTCCTCAGGAGCCGGAGCTGAAGGGGAGGAGTGGGCCGCCGGTTACCTTTCCGGGAGCCCAAGTCGCTCCTTCTTCCCGAAGCGGCGAGCGTGCCGCTGGCGTTTCAAGTCGTAACCTGAAGTGAACTAGCCATGGCGAGTGAAGACAAACAAGTTGTTCAGCCAACAGGTGATGATGGAGGAGGAGGAGGAGGAGATGGTAGTGGAGGAGCAGCGGGAAAAGAAGGAAATGCTGCTGAAGGGGGAAGTGTGCTGCAGCCTTTGAATCCAGGAGTCCCTATCCGAGGTATCAAGATGAAATTTGCTGTGCTGACAGGGCTGGTGGAAGTTGGTGAAGTGTCCAACAGAGACATAGTCGAAACCGTGTTCAATCTGGTAAGTTGATTGCCTTTTTGGGCATGAGAGAGAAGAACAGTGTATGTGTGCGGAAGAATCACATGCTTTTTTGATGTTATTTTTCTGTCAATATTTTTTTACATGTTTACACTTCCACCATACTAGATTTCAGCTAGGTTCTTTTTACATATGGATCACAAAAGCTGAAAATAAAGCATATGGGCCTCTCTATATACATTTAAACTTGAACAACTCTAAACAGCATCCTCTTAGTTTGCCTCAGAGAAATTGTTTTATGTAGGACTTTGAAGTGTATTGTTATGTTTAAACATTCAACAGGTGTACTCAACAAGAAAGTTAAATGTTGATTTAGTAACTCAAACTGTCATCAAACCACAGATGTTTTAAGCCAAAACAACTTTTCCCACGGAGATGTTTATGTCCCTTTTTGCTTCCCATTTACTTTGGAAGTCCATGTTTTTTCTACAGGGAGTGGGGGTGCCAGGGAGTGGTTCATTCAAATGCTTTACTTTGCTTATTGGGAAGAGTAGAACATGGTTTCAATGTCTTTTTTTTTTATTAATGAATCAGGTAGTCAGCTGTTATTTTTGGAATACAGTATGGATGTATTTAATACTTCATAACAGATCTTACTAAAAATTGAGGATACAACTTTTACTGTTGAAGCTGCGAGCATAATATATACCATTGAACTTCTTGGGCCACATTTGAAACAGGCTAGTTGTTCTCCTTGCTGAAGGAGACCAAACATTAGGAGAAAAACTGTCTTTAAATCTACAAAGATACTCTGCTATTCAGAGGTCTTGAAACATCTCTAAAAATACTTGTTTTTCCTTCTTCCTTTTAATGAGCACCTTTGACTTTAAAACTGTGGTTTCTGATAAACCAGGAAGTGAGAGTATGTAGTAGTATAAAGCTCGGTAAGAAGGAAAGTTGATACAAAAGGCATACTGTTTTTTAAATGCTGTTTGTATTTCAGTTATTTTGTTAGTAGTATTCTTTGCAACATTTGGGTTTTAATGGTCACTATATATTTATGTGTGCTGTGTCTAATGTTTTTTGATGTTATCTTCTTGGGTTATGATAAATGTTTATTTTTTGAATATTTTCGTATTAACAGAATGTAATGCTCTAAATTGTTTGGATGAAAGTCTCAATACAGAGGAATTGCAGTACTGGCAAAATGAAGTGCAGATCAGAGGTTTCGTG
This sequence comes from Sagittarius serpentarius, assembly GCA_034782735.1. NCBI lineage: Eukaryota > Metazoa > Chordata > Aves > Accipitriformes > Sagittariidae > Sagittarius > Sagittarius serpentarius. The sequence continues at coordinate 23,788,202 of JAVKLA010000007.1, read as the reverse complement.
GATGCTTCAAGTATGAGAAAGTGATTTAAGGTACTTAGAGTTCACTTGACAGTCGTCCTTGACAAAACCCAGTGCACAGATACATGGACATGAGGTTCAAAAGGAAATTCTGGTAAATAGTTTACGATTTAGGACACTTGTGTGAGGGAAAATTGTTCATGAGCGTGTTAAATTTTACTTTGCTTCTGGCATGGTCTTTTGAGTGGTGTACTGGAGGTGTATTTTATGGCAGCAGTAGAAAGAAGTTCAGCAGAATAATTAAAAATGTAGAAACTCCTTGATCCTGGGATTCCTTTTCTGCTCCATTTTGGACAAGAGAGGAATAAAAAATTCAGCTTGGTTCAGAGAATCCTCGATTTTAGATTTAAGAGGTCTGGAGAATTTGACCTGTGGACTGCATTCTCCTGGATCTTCATTTCCCAAAGTAGAGGAGAAGTAGAGGAGAGTTTCTGGCCCTGGAAATTTTTGAAACTGTGTCTTCACTTTTTCTGCAAGTGAAACTGCATCCCTGACCCCTCTGAGAAGATTCTCCAGCCGTTCCATCACACCTGCCTATGATGTGGGAGTCTAAAGGTCATGCTCCTGCACTACGTTATATTATCAGAGCAGAAATAGTCAGTTGATAGCTATCAGGAAACAACCAGTAGTTTGGTCCACTTTACCTGGATTATGTGAGAACAAAATCCAACTTTTTGGACAATATAAAAAAGAAATGGGTCCCTTGGTTTCTCTGAGTCTCAGGAAAACATATCAGCTACTGGTGACTAATTTGGAAGGAGATGATGTCTTGATGTTCTGTGGTTTTATTGAAACGGGAATGCTTAAAAAATCAAACTAGCCAACAGACTTGTAGGTTTTGTTACAAAAAGCATCTATTTTCTGGATTTTTTTTTTCTTTTTTTTTTTTTGTTTTTTGCTTTTTGTTAAAAACTTAAGCTGACTTTTTCATACAGCTTTCTGGGATATGATGTCTCCCTACAAAGTAGTGCTCATCCATCTGTCATTGAGTTCTGCCTCCATTCAGTTGTTAGCTGTCACCTATTCGTTTTGTCAGTTAATACATCATGAAAATCATGCTGTGATCTGTTGTTACTAATGGGGTTAAGCTCAACATATCCCCTCCTACTGGGTTTCGTTCAGTTTGGTGACTCATAACTGCACTACCTCAGTGGTGTTAGCAGAAATCAGCTAGCTCACTTCTTGCACTTTAAAAGGAGGAGGCGTACGGGATTTGGGGGATTTTTTGATCACTAAAGTGAGACGTCTTTAGACCACAGCTGGGCAAATCTGTGTCGAAAGATGTTTTTACATACTTACTCTTCATAGCGTTACTATCCTCAAATGTGAAGAGTTTATTTTTGAAAAAGGGAGGTTAGCTGACCGAATTCTTCTTTCTTGAGAAAACATGGTGCTCTTAATTATGCTCTTCAAGCATATGGAGGTTATGGTAAATTTCTTGGTTTGTGATGGAGAGAAGCCCAAAGTGCTGTGTTGATGTTCTTCATCTTTAAGGATTTACAAGATGGTCATGCTTTATATGTCAAAGACTCAGAAGGTCAAAAATCAAAAGTGCGCAGTAATAGACCTGATGCTTATTAAAGAAATAGAAGCTTCTGTAGTTCTGATTACTTGACCAAATAACTTGTTCAGTCTAGCAGTGCTGGATCTTGGAACTTGGAACCACCTATAACATCTTCTCTGAGCAGCAATATAACAGAGTGCTTAGTGAGCTTATACCTCAAAAACCTAGTAGTCTCGTTTAATTGTAATTGGAAATTCTGCTTTTGGAAATACTCAAATTGATCTGCTTTGTTTTGGTCAGTATTCTCTGAGAACCTAGTTTTCCAGCCCATGTTGGATATGACTTTGTATATTTCAGCACTTTTTAAAATTGAGAAGGAAAATACTGACTTCAAAGAATCTTATTATTCTGTGAAAAACTTTGAAAGCACATGCTTGTTCAAGTATTAATCTGTTCTGTTACTTTTCTGACAGACAGTAAGCTAAACTATGGGTATATATTGCTCGTGCATTGTGAATTATATTTTTAATTGACTTTGGGCAGCAATAACTCGTTGAATTTCCTTTGTATATAAATCAGGTGAATTCCTGTTCATTACCTCATAACTGCTGCCCTACCCCCTTAGTTTATTAAAATAATAAACCTCCTGGTAGGAGAAGGTGATAGAATGGAAAAATAAATTATTTACAGTGGGATCTGTTACTAACTTAAAATAGCTATGTGTTTTTCATAGTAAACCAGAAAGACAAGTTGACCTTCTCCTAATGAAGAAACTTTCAGATAGAGTAGTAGAAATAATTCAGCAATTGGCAAAACTTAAAAACATATGTATATATAAAATTAGTTACAGTACTGTGCTACTAGTGTCAGAGAAGATTTTTAGGATCTGAAGTTTTCAGATGTTGAGAACAAATTCTGTTCTGAAGGCTATACAACCTGCATTGGAAGTGTAGGAGGTCCTGCGAAATCTCTTCTAGATTAAAATTCTGGGTGGAGCTTCTGGTCTACTCTGTTCTAAATGGGCTTGTCTTGTATCATATGTCAATGTTGTCTTGCTTCCAAGTTCCTGCAAGTTTCTTGTTTATATATAAAACTTAGGTCACTAGATATCCTTGTCTTTCCATAGGTAAAGGGCTCTCACTGACAAGTATTTTGTTCATAATAAATGCTGTATGTGCAGGGGTTAACTATGCTGCATTATTAGGCTTGCAGTGGGGAAACGGCTATTCTGGCAAAATCCTGCTATGCTTCGAGCAGATGACTGTACTATTGTCTTTGTGGTGTTGATATAATTCAGTTTGGAGACTTCATGCCAGAATTTACTCAGGTCTCAAGTTGATTAGTGTATAGAGACAACAGATATTCTAGACTCTCTGCTCTTGTCTAAAGAAATGCATGCCCTTCTCTAAGCCAATTTTGTTTTAAAAAGCTTTAGCACTTCTAATTGTTCTATTGACTGTAATATAGATTCAGTTATTTGTTTCATTTCCTTTTTTTTTTTTTTTTCTCCTCAGTCTGTGTTGCAAAGACTTTTAATGTTCTGTCTCTGTCTTTGGTGAGGAGAACGTGCTGTTGCTTCTGATTCTGTTCATGGATTATGAGGTCCTCACCAAGAGTCCCCTAGGGATGAAGTGCAAATGAGAAAGAAACCTTAGTTTTTATCACCTTTGGAAGAAAAATAATGGGATCTGAGGAGCAAAGACTAAAATTACTTTAGAAACTTCGTTTGTCACCTTTTTCACTTCTGCCAGGCTTTACTAAAACCACAAACAAAAATCAGTGTAACTTTTAAAAATTCTTACTGTTTACTTTCCTTGATTCTGCTTTTAAAAGTAACCTTCTTCCGCAACCTCACTAGGCTTGTTTTATAGAACAAATCTGAGAGAAATGTCAGGACTGCCACTTGTTTGCCTTCTGCTCATTTTTGTCATGTCTCCATTGCTATGGTTTCTGCACTATAAACTCTTTATCGTTATTCATACTGAAAGCTAATGGCATCACCTGCTGACACAACAGGTTTCTAATTTGGTATGAGTGCTTCTGAAATACTAGTACAATGGATTTTATGAAGTAGAAATTCCCCTTTTCTCATCTCTGGTCACAGACTTTTGGCATGTACCTTCTTGTAGAAGACCCCCAAAGCTAATGCTGATAGAATTAAATGTATTACACTAGTAAAAATGCACCATAAATGTCTTCATAACAATGCATTGTTTTCATTTCCTTACTGTATGTTTCTAGAGGATGCTAGGATTTATTTTCTTTGTAAACTTATCAATGCTGATGACAAGTGAGAGTAACCAAATCGTTTCTAGAGCATCACTGAATATTGTGTGTTTCTTAATATGTGCGGTCTTCTCTAGTAGGTTCCCAGTAAGTACACCTCTGGCTACAGTTACCCTAGTTCAGTCACTTCTGTACATTTACAGTATAGATGATAAGGTAAGTCTATGGCTTTAGCTGGGTCAGGCTTGCATTTTTTAAAAAAAAAATAACAAAACCCAACATACTAAATTGGACAGTTAGCTGTCTTAGTGATCGTGCATGGTTTTACTCTTGGTGAATGACTGCAATTCAGCAAAAGATCTGTAATGCTTCCAAATCTGTCTCAATGTCCTTTTTATAAAATGTATCAGATGCAAACTTACTTCTTGCTGGCCCCTTCACAGTGGGGGGCTTGTACCCAGTTTGATGAATGAATTTAGACTCTTTGATTCCAAATCATCTTCATGGTTTTGAAGACATCTAATTTGGGATCTGGTAACAGTAAAAGATGATTTTGATAAGTTTAGCTGACAAAATGAGGCTGAGAGATGTCTTTCACCAGACTTTATCTAGTTCAAAATTGTTGAGTAACGGGAGTCACTTGTCCTTCACTTAAAAGAAGAATTACGGACCTCCATCTTGTTAGAATGTATTCTGAGTAGTTATGGATACGCTTACTATTGAAGTGATACGTATTGGGTTTTTTCAGGTATTGATGCAACTTGGACATTACTTTGTAGTTAGTGGAAATATCACCCTGCATAGTAAGTGTAGGAATTTAGGGAAATTTTGTGGTCAGTTGAGAAAGGCATGGAATGTAGTAAGTGAGATGGTAACGGCGGTCTTGCCTTAGGCATGCTGATGATTAGAAGAAAATTGTTTAGACTCTGAAGAAGAGCTGATTTGTACTTTGGCTGTGTTATCAACTCACTTCTGTGATTGCAACCTGAAACACACTGTAGGATGACAAAATATTGAGGACAAAAATCTTAAGACCGCACAGGAAAATGTTCAGTTTTTCTCACTCTTACTGGCCAATTTTTATAGCTTCTCGTGACCAATCTGAAGTTTCAAGGGTCTGTGAAAGCCTGTGAATGACACACTCTGTGTTTTCCAGAAGGGCTGGCATACTGTACTGCCATTAGGCTCTGTACAAACCTAAAATAAAGCTAAAAAAACAAGGCTGAACCAGGCATTTACATGTATCATGTCTTAATAATGCAAATTTGATAGACAATTTTTAATTAGCAGTCTGTTCTACAAGTAAGCCAGTTTAAAATGTGTTCATAGCATACTTTAGAATTCCCCTTTAGAGGGGAACACATCTGTTCAATGACAGATTTTTCTAGTTGGTGTCCTGTAACAAAGGAGAGAGAGTCAGGTATCTATTGTGGTTGCTTTGCTCTCTCTAAGTAGTATTTTTTATTACCTCTGTCAGACAGTACTGGGCTAGATGGACCATTGGCCTGACCCAGTAGTGCAGATAGCACAGTAATGTAGTGGCCATATGGACTGGCTCAGGAAAAGCATTTGCGGATTAGGGAATAGAATTAAATTAGGCAAAAGCATCAGGGAAATAGGTGGATGGCATGTCAAGGTTGCTACAAAGGCTGAACATTGCAGAGTGAGATAAAAATACATAATTAATGTCCGTTGAAAGAGATTATTGGAGGGATGAACCGAAGTGTGCAGACTCGAGAGGGGTGTGAGTAAAGAGAAGTTTTTTGAAGTGGCTGTATTGGATGAATACTGGAGATTGAGGAAAATCAGAGGTGAGGTATTTGCTTAATTCTTTTTTTAAGGCAGTGTTGATTTGGTACGGTGTTCAGTACTCAGTGGCTAGTCAATTGTACGTTCAGATGCTGAAGCTTGCTGAGAAGTCCCAGTCTTCTGAAAATTGTGTGATTTTTTTTTTTTTTTTTTTTGTGTTAAGATTTCAAGTCTGATGAAAGATAAAAATGAGCTTTCTCTGTGGTTTGTTTCACTATGTGTATATTTGTTTTACCATCTGTTGGGGAACCTGCAGTCATTCTGAACTATCTCGACATGGTGTTCTGACTTTTTTTTTTTTTTTTTACTAGATAAGTTGGTAAATTAGAGCATTTATAGCTTCTGCCTTTATGCGGTCATGAAGTTCTTTATGAACCTTAAGGAGGAAGCTTTAATCTGTGGCACAGATTACTCATTGGGTGTGAAACAGCTACTTGCTACCTTCAGTGTTTCTGTGTATAAAACCCTTTAAGAATCTTTTCTGTCAAGTTCAGTCTTGCATGCATTAAATTTATGCATATCTTTTTAAAGAACAACTATTTATTTTAAATGGGTCAATCTGGGAGAAAGTTTTTGTTCATAATCACTAATTACAGTTAGCTAACTCTCTGCTATTCAAGTGTCTTCCCAAGTCCCTAGAGGCCTTGCTGGCTTCTTCATAACATTTTGCATGATGGTTTTTGGTATTAGCTTGACCTAATTACTAATGCCCTAATTTAGATTACATTTCTGCTTTAACTAATTCTGGATTTTTCTGTTAGACTTGGTATCGTGCTAGAGCATATTATTGCCTGTCCAAAACCTTAGTTTGGTCATTTTTTTTTCCTCTGGGAAACTTTCAGACTTTGCCTGCCTGGGAGCTCTGGCTATTTGCCAGGAATCTGAGGGCTTTAATTAATTTGCATAAACCAGGATACTATTGCCACCTGCTTTTTTAATACCACGTGTGGCCAGTGGAGACTGTAGTTTCCAGTATGCAGTACTCCATATGTAGAGCAGATAGCAATCGAGATGCATCCTTGCACAACTGCTGTAGTCAAATTTGCTAAATAATGATGCTGCATGAGTCACAATTGTACCTTTTCCTGAGACACTGTAGTCTTTGTGCTGATATCGGAAGCTTGTTGGAATTTGTGAAGAGCTTGCATTGCTACAATGTTTTAGACTCCAAAGCTTCACAAACAGGCACAAGTAGTTTCTAAATAGAAATTAATTTGTGGAGAAGAAAACCTAATGCCTTCCATTGCACTCTATTCCTCTAGTAATAACTGGGGAGCTGGGAGCAGCCACGTCCCAGGCATCATTTTCTTGTTAATAGCTGCCTTGAGATGATATTTAAATGAGAATAGCTAGTGGGAATAGGATGTGGTCTGTTGCCTCCTGTAAAGTGTTCTGTGAGTTTGAGCTGCAAGTCTCTTTACTGCAGCCTGCATATAAGTAGTTCTGTTGATGTTTTTGTATTCTACATACATCTAGCCAAAAAAATTCATATGCACTATACAGCAAATTCAGGTTATTTTTGGTGTGACTGGAAAGCTGGAAGTGAGTTGTTCAGGCAAACCCCTGTTCTGTTTTGTTGATGCAACTGAAGAGAGCAACACTTAAAGAGCTGCTGGATTAGCCTTCCTTTGCAATTGAAAATCAAAACCAGAATAACCACATAGGACTTATCTGTTCTATGGAAGTGTGTTATATGTGTTCGTGTCAACGTCTGCCCCCCCCCCCGCTGCCTCCCCTCTTTGCCATGAGCAGTTGTTCTCTGTGGTGTGGATGGAAGTTACAGAAATTAACGAAATGAAGTCCATTCTATTTGCCCCACTTAGATACTCCAAATTTCTAGTTTTATACTGGACTAGACCTGAAAACAGTAACTGGAACAGTGCATAGGATGACCTGTAGCTTATTTATTCTCTCTTTTGGGAATGCTGAAAGGCTAGAGGCACCAGTAAGCAGCAGGTAAGATGGTTCCTGCAGCAGGAGAGCAATTTCTGTTACAAAAGAGCGGCAGGAGAACGAGTAGCATCTTGCAGTGGACTGGAAGGTATGTGATTATGGAGTCCAGGATGCTGAATGTTGGATAAATCTCTCACAAATTGGTTCCCATATCAAACTGTGCAGGTTTGGGTGGGAATTGTACTGGTTGCTTTCCCAAATATAATTGGGATGGGGGTGGGTGGGGAACTGTTTGGTAGAATAAGGTAAACCCTGTTGCTGTAGTCCATTATTAGAGAAGTCTTTAAGTTATGCTGTTTGTACTTCTCAGGATTAAAACTCTGTTCCTAAGGACAATTGTTTTTTGCAGGATTATTAATGATTCAGGTGGACCTTGGAATCAAGTAATGCTTAAAAAAAAAAACCAACCAACCCCAAAAAGGTTCTTTATGTGGAATCATAGAAATAAGCTAAAAAAAATGGCCGATGATGCAGAAATAGAATTGCTGATAAGCCTTAAAACAATGCAATTGGAGGGAGAATAGAAACCAAATGACTAGTGTTGGTAATGGTGCATGACTGTTAAATAAACAAATGGAAACTATCAGTCCAGTCAGCATCTGCCTCCTGCTAATGTTTTTGTTGAAACTAAGCATGTGATTTGTCTGTAGTTTTGGTTGTGAACTTTACTGAAAAGAACTTGCAAGCTGCTTTTTTTTTTTTCCTCCCCCCCCTCGCCCCTCATGGGAGCTTAGTTATACTGTAGGATTTGGTTCCAGTGTGTAATTTACGTGCTGTAATGCCTGACTTTTAGGTATCTGATACGGAGTATAAATCTTGAGTAACTGTGACTGCATTTTTAGAATGCATTTCGAAATAGCTAACATGAGATGGAGAGCTACGTATGTTTAATATATTGCTGATGTTATAGAATGGGAGAACACTGAGATGCTGGGAATAGATATTTCAATTGGGATTGCAAAAAGTCCTCTGTCCACTTTGTAATCTACAGCCAAGGGTCACCTTCTGAAGCTATGATGTTCTTAATACTTAAGATTTCCTTGATTTAAATGAGGTAGCAGTGGTGCCCAACTCAACAATAAAGTGCTGTGAAAAGGGTTCTTAGGCACAGAAGCTGCACCAGCAGCTTCCCATCTTTATGCAAATTAGTAAATGCTCATGGGGAAAAGATTGCCTTGTTTTCTTGCCCATTTCTTCCTCAAAAGTAAGGTCCCAGTCTTGTGCCGTGCTAGATTATACGCTGTTTAACCTCACACTAGGACACTCTGCTTTGTCCTTTTCTGTGCTGCTCCCCCTCTCTTCTGTGACCTGGCACCTGCTGTCGTTGTCTTGGCCTGCAAAAGTGAGTCCTGAGCACTCAGTGGGTTCTGTAGTGGGCTGGGGAGCTGTGAACGCCACTGTGTGCTGCAGTTGCTATGGATCAGCTGATTGGCAGGGGTGTTGCCTTTGGGGAGATGTTTATTCCATGACTCATCTGAGACCTGGCACTAAAGACTTGTGCCCTTCCTGTGTACTGCTTTTAAAGTGAAATTTATATTTCTCTTTGGGAATTTTGCTGGCTTAGTAGTCTCACCTATGTGGGAAATGAAAGCCACCCTGATTTCTGTTCTTAGTAGTAAGAGATTCAAATTGCCGTTTGTCAGGAGAGCATAGCGATGGTGGTGTTAGTGACTTGTAAGGGGACATTCCTAACACCTCTTCTGGGAAGACTAGGCTCATATACAGCAAAGAATGCCAGATTCATGGGTAAGGAGAGAAGGCACAGAAAGAAACAAGTCTCATATCTTGAGGTTAAGGTGTTTGAATAATGTTCTCCAGTCACTCATACATGACAGGAAAGGTTTGGAGTGGGAAGATGGGATTTCTTGCTGACATGTTAGGGTTTTAGTAAAGTTTTCATTATGGTGTACAGAATTCTGATTTCCTTCAGGTGGAGGGGTTTGTCTAGTGACTGAAATATCACCAGAGTTGGTTAGACATATTTCAAAAAGATAGAATTTGAACAACAGAAGCTTAGGTTTCTTGCTTCTGGATGGTGCTGTCATTTTGCAGAAAAGTGATATCCCTGTTTCCAACTAGACCTTGTTTTAGGAGTGTGCTTAGTACTTCTGTGTCCTGTCTTGAGAGAAGCCATGAGCAAGCTGAAGAAATGTCACGTAACACTTGTTACAAGTTAGTGTAGTGTATTTTCTGCCTGCCTCCCCCACCCCCCAAAAAAGGGAGGGGGGGCAGGGAATAATTTTCACATTGTCAGACGATGTAGATGACTGTAACAAGGGAACTTGACAGTTCAGGCTTTCCCTCAGGTAGGTTTTGTGTGGCAAATTGAGAAGCCTGGAGAACTGGATACGAAGTTGACCTGGTTTAAGGAAGCACCATGCAGGCACTCATTCTCCCCCAGGGGGATGGGGGAGAGAACTGAAAAAAAGTAAAACTTGTGGGTTGAGATAAAGACAGTTTAATAGAACAGAAAGGAAGAAAACAATAATAATTATATTAATAATAAAATGACAATAATAATAATAATAAAAGAATTAGAATATACAAAGCAAGTGATGCACAATGCAGTTTCTCACCACTTGCTGACCAATGCCCAGTTAGTTCCCAAGCAGTGATCTGCTCCCCCCCGGCCAGCTCCCTCACAGTTTATATACTGGGCATGATGTCCCATTGTATGGAATACCCCTTTGGCCAGTTTGGGTCAGCTGTCCTGGCTGTGTCCCCTCCCAACTTTCTTGTGCTCCTCCAGCCTTCTTGCTGGCTGGGCATGAGAAGCTGAAAAACCCTTGATTTAGTATAAACACTACTTAGCAACAACTGAAAACATCAGTGTGTTACCAACATTCTTCTTATACTAGATCCAAAACACAGCACTATACCAGCTACTGGAAAGAAAATAGACTCTATCCCAGCCGAAACCAGGACAGAAGTGGAAGTTGGGGAAAAAAAAAAAAAGTGAAGTTCCACTTGAGAGTTAACTTGATCTTGATGCCTTTGATGTTGTTCTTAGCACTTTAAAGATGGATGTGTCTGTAGGTGTCTTTAATTAGATATGCAAAGAGTTGTTGGGATCTCTTTTGATTCCAGTCATATCAATAGAAGTAGAGGTAACATTTTAGAGGAGGAACCTAACTGTGCCCAAAGAATTTGTCTTAAAATAACATCACAAATGAACAGTTTAGTTTAATCACTGTAACTGTGCTGTAATAAAACTTGATTATAATCTGTTTGTTTCAAAATCAAACTTTTGAAATCAAATCTTGACTGTCTAAATATCATGATCTTGTTACTATCCATCATATTAGAAAAGTCACGGCAGACTGGTAAAGTTACTGGTGAAGCAAGACTAGGGAAAATGTGGGTGCTCTCTGGAAGGAAACAGGACACCTGGTTACTTGGGATATGGAAGTAACCAGGCTGAGGTACTCAATGACTTTTTTGCCTCAGTCTTCACTGGCAAGTGCTCCAGCCACACCGCCCAAGTTGCGGAACGCGAAGGCAGGGACTGG
>JAVKLA010000007.1:23757572-23775653 GCA_034782735.1 Sagittarius serpentarius | reverse complement strand
TGTCCCTGCCCAGGGCAGCAGGGTTGGAATTAGATGATCTTTAAGGTTCCTTCCAACTCAATCCATACTATGATTCTTTGTTAATTTCTATGGGAAAAATATCGCTTTGAAGTACACAAGAGTGCCAGAAATTTAAGCTAAACTTATATTTGGAGGCGGGGGGGGGGAGCATTATTTCAGTAGATTTCGTCTTGTCCTGTCTTTGTCATGTATTGTTTAGTATCTGTGTTTTCATTTGCTCTGTAGTGTGACACTCTATATTAGTCCTGTAGCTGTTGCTAACTGACATGTAGGGTTTAATGAGATTTTCATGGCTCATTCCTATTGAAATTCCTACTCTTGTAGCTGAAGCCCGGTGTCATCCTGGACAGGATATTTCTGTGCTTTTCAATGTAGTAATTCTGTTTATTACTGACAATAGGACTAATCAGACATAGGCTTAATGACCATTTTCTGACATGTGTGACACCTATTTTGTGGAATAGCTCTTTGGTTTTGGAATACACTTACTGTCTGACTTTTGTGGGTTGGCAGTGCTTTTGACTTCTGTAGCACTGAGTTAGAAGTGATCTTGATGCTTCAATTCCTCTTAAATGTAGGTATATGGGGAAGGAGGTGAACAGCTTTAAATGTTTATTTATATTCTTCTTCCAGTTGAGTACTCAATTTCACAACATTTAAGAGTCAGCTTTTATATTTCCTGTAGATCTATTGTTTACATATATGGGGCTAGACAGAGTTAGAATTCTGTTTCTCAGCGCTGTCTAGGAGTTTTGTTTATCAAGGATACCTCTAAATGGGTTGGTTTGCCTGCGACCTTACTGTGTGCATTGGAAAAAAATGCTTGAAAGCACATATGGATTCTTAAAACAGGTATTGATCACTATAACGGTGTGGTCGAAGCAGAGTAAAGGATTTCTGAATTGCAGTGATTGTATGTGCAAATTCCTATATTAAAAGATGACTGAACTTTAAACTTAATCCAGTATTTTGAAGGCCAAGATGCCTTTGTTTAAAAATGTTAATAGTTTGGCCAAGAGGAGCTATTGTCCGTTACCAGCATGCAAGCGAACTATGTCTGATTAAATTAACTGTAGTGTCAAAGAAAACATAAAAATAAAATGTATGTATGGCAACTATATTAATTAAATATTAGTTATCCAAGCATGTTTGGTTTTTTTTTTGTCTTCAGGCAGTGCTTTGTTATGTGTAATGCTGTAGTCATGATCTCTGTATGGTGTGGTTCCATGTTCTGGTGCTGTGAACCAGTAAGGTATTTATACAGTCACTGCAGTTGGTATTATGAAGTAGCATACTCCTCTTTGAGATATATTCATGCCTCTGGCTTGAATCATTTCCATATCAAAGATGGGTGGTATAAAAGCAAGAATAAAGTGTTATTTTTATTTGCTAATTCTGTAAACATAGCAGGGCCTCTAGGAGTCAGGTTGGGCTCTTCCCTTTTCATCCATTAGGTGCAACGAAGTTTCTGCAGACTGAACCAAGTCTTACTTGTTCCAGGTAGGTGGTCATAACTGATACAGCACATTTAATTAAACTTAAGTTTCCTAGGAAGAGGAATGAAGGTCCTGATTTTCCTACAAGATTGTAAGGATATGTAGAGTAGCAAAGGACTAGAAGAAGCTGCTTCTACAGTACGGGAGCTACCTGCTTTGGAAGCATTCAAGTATAGGACTGCAGAGAATCGGCAGAACTGAAGCTAGTGATAATTATGGATAGGTGATGCAAACTAAAGTGCCTCAAGGCAAATGCGTGCAACAGTCGCTGCTGTTGGGAGATACCTTCCTCCTGGGCTGTGCTTTCTGTGCTGCTCCATCAAGAGATATTTCACAGTTGCTTCTTTGTTCTAATGGCAATGTAAGTTAATGAGAAGTTCTGTCCTTGCATTTTTGTTTCATTTGTTCTTACAATCCACAATGTAGATTCAGTCTTGGCAATAAAAAGCTTGATCTTCAAAAGCTTTTACAAGTTCATAAAAAAACTATTTAGCAGAAACATTTGGAAAGTTGATGTCTGTTTTCTTTTCCCTGTGAACTGGTCCAGGTGTAAGTCAATGCCATCTTTACTTCTACCGGACTGCATCGCTTGGGTTAAATTACAAATCTTCAGGATTAAGCTCTGAAAATAAGGAAGAATCAGTTTGGTTCCTCAAGATGGAATTTCAGGATTTTAAAATGAAAACTAGAAAGATGTTAAAATAATTGAAAAGTTGCTCTCAAGAGTCAGTGATTCATACAATAAGATCATAGATGCTTGCGTCTTATCAATAGGGATACTATTACCCAATTACCTGTTGTCTTCTGTTTTAAGCAACCTTCAAGGATCTTCTCTGAAGTTCTACTAATTTTTTTGCAGCCACTGTATGATACTGTGCCCTAAAGACACATGTGAGCTCAGCCTTTGTTCAGATAAACTCTTCTAATGCACAGACTCTTGCTGCTTTCAGAGCAAATGTGTGTTTTCTCCTGGATGGAGTCAGGTGCCTAGGAAATGGAGTTGGGAGCTAGAAAAGGAGGGCAATCATATTGGGCTTCCCACTTCTCAGCCCAGCAGGTTATACTAGGCTTCCTACTTGGAAATCAAGGAGAGTTAAGAGTGTTTAGTACCCAGCTTTAGAACTGCCTCATTATGGTTCTTGCATTGTGTTTTTATGTGAAGCCTGAACTCCTTTTGCCTTTAAAAGGAAGAAGGGAAATCATATCCATTGCAGGCATCTTCATGAGATAGTGTGTAGCTCTATTAATGTTTCTCTTTCTTCCTTCTGCAGTTGCCTGGACTCCTGAGAGGAGAGAGGGAGGCAGGACCTACCATGATACAGTCTTATCCCAGTGATAACCTGGGATGTTATCTTTCTCCTGTTACCTGCTGGGGTGCTTGTTTCTGTAACTCCAGTGGCACTTAAAGGATTCAAACCCTGACTTAAGTTTCATTCCAAAGTCCTGTCATAGTTTTCAAAATTTTGATAGCTTTACTGCTTCCATGAGCCAATAGTAGCCTTTGTGTTCCTTTTGCTACTGTCTTGATTTCATATTACTTCAGCAGAGTATTCTTTGTCATTCCAAATAGTACTGAGAGAGACAACTTTGCTTAGACAGGGCAGAATGCCTTTTTAGGGAATTGGCTCTTCATCCTCGCTGTATGTGCAAAGACATGGAAGTATCTTCGTATTTTGAAATGTTTAATGAAAAGAGGTGATCCTCATCTTCCATTTTAGTTTTTGAAGCCTGAGAGAAGAAACTGGTCAACCTTCCTTGGAAACAACCTGTTCTTTCAGGAAACGGCTGGAAGTGTTGTCAGTTATGCATTATATGTGCATTTGTATTACAAAGACTAATTTGATTTTTGAGAAAATTATCTTTTTATTTTTTCAGTGTGCTTGTCCTAATAAACTGGTCTTCCTGTGTTTCATCAAAAGATACTGCAGCATAAAAGTTATCCTAATTAGAAGTTGCAGATAGTTATAATTCCTAATTACAAGTCACAAGCAGAGTAGTGTCAGTCTTGATTTTTTTTTTTTGAAAGAGAACAATAAACTAATTGTGCTGGTACCTTTCTAAATTTGGTGGCTGATGTTGAATTAAGGCTCTAATTGTTGTAACTCAGAACACGACTCTTTCAATAAATAGCCACAGAACCTTTACAGACTAGAATGAAATAATAAAATTGCTCAGCATCCATCTTGCTTGTACCTTGTCTACAAGGAGTGTCTTCTGTTTCAACTGTGAAGGCTGTTGTAAGAGCAGGTTTGCTGTTAGCAGGCAGCTAGAAGACTGAAGATGGGTTCTTATTCTGAAAGAGTATTAAGCTGTCCTTATGAAGGGCTGTCTTCTCTTCTAGTCTCCCTGTGTTTTAAGCAAGTGGGGTGATTTACTGATCATATGGTAGTGAGATGATCTGTAAATATATTACAGGATATATTCCAGGATTCCACTGCTGTTAGCTAAAGTCATGAAAATCCACTGAGAGGTACTTGGTATATGTAAGTTACCATTTAGATGTTTGTTTTCCAGTTCCTGTGGCAGAATATATCGCAAAAAGTAGAAACCTGCTTAAAAACAAGAAAGTAACAAGTGAAACTGTCAAATGAGAAAACTAGAATGAAGAAGTAAAGTCTTACAACTGAAATGACATTACCAAATGAGAAAACTAAAAACTGAGAAACTATTGAATGAGCTAAACTTAGTGTTCTAAGACAATCTGGGTGTCTATATTGATCACCTCCTGAACAACATAAGAACAATATTCCTGAAAAGCCAATTTACCAGTAGGACATTGTTGTGGTAATTCTGTAGTTGCCCTATATTAAAAAAAAAAAGAGGGGGGGGAAAAGAAAAAAAAAAAGTTTACTTTTTAAGGCAAGAGATTTACTACATAGATTTTTTTTTTTTTTAGCTGTTTGTAAAATGTTACAACTGTGAGTTAAGCTCTTCAGAAAAGTATTATTTACCTGAATCAGCAATGACCTAAGACCTGAAATGAGGTTATAGATTTTAAAGCTGTAGCAAGGATGGTATCTTTCTGCAACTTTAGACAGTGGAATATGAAGCTGTGTTATCTGGGGTTTTGACTTGATATGGTTGTGACCTGTCTCATAACAGGAGTTCTCACTGCAGAAAATTTGTAAATACTCAAGTCATTTGGTAAACTTGGAGCTGAGGAGCTACAACTTTTTAAATTATTTTTTTTTTTAAACTATTAGGAAGATGACAAACTTCTGTGTTTTGTTGAAACAATCTCTTCTCCCCTAAAGTTAACCTTCTGCTAACTGTTGTGAATGATGAGAAGATTCTAGCATCTTTACATATTGAGACCTCATTGCCAACTGCTATGTTGCATAATGAACACAAAAGCTCTTCTTGGTGACTGACTGTATAGTGGGAGGCTTGTTTCTGTAAAGGCAGAAGACAGGCTGTGTTGTGGAGACACAAGTTTCTGAAGCCGGGTGTTCTAAAATCTGAAGTCAATTCATGCTAGAACTTCTAATGCAATACTTCCTTGAAACCAAATAATAGTAGTTAGATGAATGCAAAATGTTTCTTTTTATTAAAAAAAACAAAGTGAAGAATAATGTGTAGCAGTAGAAATAATAATTATTTTTCAATACAAAGAGCAACTAAAGAAAGCATGTTGAAAATACTGAGGGGATCCTATTTGCTAGGCTCTAAAAATGACAGTGAGAATTGTATTTTCTGTTTTATCTGATAATTGTCTGGAATGTATGTACTGAAGAGGAAGCTTTGAATGGAGGAATATCTCAAGATGAAAATGAAAATTCTCATGTTTTCAAATCTAAAGTCAGAAATGTGTAATTATTTTCAGTTAAAGCTCTTTGGAGTTCCTGTATTACCTGAGGCAGAGAGAGGTTGTGGACAAATTTGTGAGTTGCCTGGTTTTGTGCAGCAAACTCCAAGTGCAAAAGACGGTGTCCGAGGAAGGATAGATGTGTTATAATTTAAAGTATGTGCTTGCTTTGCTGCAGGTGCAGCTGTTGTCATTGCTATCGCTGCAGATGGTGATAATCACAGTTACTGCCAAGAACCATTTGAGGCTAGAAACAAGAGCTTTTATATGATATACTCCCAATGTGTAAAACTCCCTAAACTGGTAACTGGACTAGTGCTTGTTATTTGAAAAAATTAAGAACTCTGTCCCCTAGGATGATGATCTTAAATTTATGAGAATCTACTTGTGGATTTGATGGAAAGAATTAATGCTAGTAGGGTGATTCATGGACCAAATGCATGCTAAATGTTGAAATATGTAAATTGGGTGTTTTCATAAATACAACATTCTTATGCAGTGTGAATAAAAACTAGTATTAATTTTTGGTAATGGAAGACATAAGCAGAGAAATTTACTCCTGCCTCCCCACCAAACTCGTTAAAATTTTCCCTGAAATGGATGCATTTCTCAGTTTATTTTTGACAGTCTCTTATAAAGTATTGTTTTTTGTATGACTTACTTCATTCACATATTTTTGGGTTCCAAAAATGTTACCATTCTATAAATCTGAAATTAGTTTTGTATTAAACACAGTGAACAACAGGACTGGAACATAATAAGAAAAAGAAATCTGATTTTATCACTTCTGAAATGTTATCGTCTCATAAGAGCATTCTTCTGATTACCTGGAGTCATTTAGCACCATCTGTAGTGCCATGTGTAGCACAGTTAAAGTAGTGTAATAGATGCCGAGGATAAACATAGTTAAATTAAAAATGGTTTCTGAGCAAATGAGTATGTAATATTTTAGGAATTTAAGATTCTTCCGTGGAGAGGGGTTTTTATCTGTAGCTTTATTTTCCATAACCCACTGCTTTCCTCTTTGGTACTCTCAGTGCACAGCTATGGTGGCAATGAAGTGATTGCCACTGGTAGGTTTTCTCTGAGAGAATATTGTTACTGTCTGTTTCATCTGTGTTTTCTGCTCAGTAAAGAAGCATGTTATTGCTTTAGCTGTCCTTTGCTGCAGTCTTTCCTCTTTGCCTGGAATGCTTACATATAGAAGGAGAGAGAACCGCTGTGATGATTGTTCTTTACTGTAGTGGCATCAGGAGTTCTATCAGTCTCCACAGTTAAACAGCTAAATTAGCTCCAAACTTTTGCTAGCAGCACATGGACTGTTTAAGAAACTAGGTGATGAATATAGCGCTTAGCACTCTAGGTAGTTGTCTTAATGGGAAAAGCTTAAAACAAAAAGAGAACCTTGCTTAATAAGACCTTTTGAGTTTGAAGGGTGGTGATATTCAGCAAGATACTTGTGATTCAGTAATGGAGTAGATTGGCAATTACGATTGAAGTAATTTTGATTTCTTCTTAGGGCTTTGTTTACCTTAAAAAAAAAAAAGGGGTCTTTGAATGAGTTGATAGAATCACTGGAATAGAATAGTTATTAAAATTCTTTTGTCAGTGTTGCAGTCAAATGCTTATTTGTTAGAATTATTCTAGATGCTGAAAGCTGTTTTCTTTTCTGTCTTGTCTATAAATTGCTTTGTAGAAAGGTTACAAACTTTAGCTGACAGTATTTTGTCAGAGTACGATTGACACTAACTTTATACTTAAATAAGGTTACAAGTAAGTGTAACTTGAATTTCTTCTTTCTATAACTTTTACTTTCCTTCCTGAACATTTCCTTAAATGTTTTGTTAGGATTTGGTTGTGCTGAACATAAACGTGTTCCACAAGTCCCTTTCCTGTCTCTTGTCTCGACATTTGCAAGAGAGAAAGGAAAGAAGATAGAGTTTTATATTGACGTACTTTTCAAATTATAAATAATGGTGTCTGTATTTGTATCACGGCAGCCTTTTGTATTCCAGATCTGTCATTGACCAGCTGTGTTTAGGTAAAAGTGTTACCGAAGACAGCATTGCACATAAAAGAAAACAGGTGAATGGCAACAAGGATGAAATAAATTTTAGGTTAGTCTTGGAAATAAGAATGGTTTTGTAAGCCAGTGTTGTATGCTGTGCTGAATACTTTGCAAAAAGAATCTAATAATGAACTAAAAGCAGACAATCCCACCCCTTTTTAAAATTATACATGAAGAAAATCCTACTATTTTTCCTTTCATCTTCCATCCACTGTCACTGTATTTTCCCCAATGTTGGTAATTGAATTATTTTTTTCAGTATTTCAGTTTACATGTGTTAAAAAAAACCAAACCAAACAAACTGATTCTTTGAAACCAGGTGTGTAACACTACAATTTCACAGTATAAATATATTCAAGTAGTGATGTCAATGTATAAAATAAGAATGCTACAATTGTATGTCACAGTTGTATGCCTACGTAGTCATACATGAGGCACTCATGTGCCTCCA
This sequence comes from Sagittarius serpentarius, assembly GCA_034782735.1. Lineage (NCBI taxonomy): Eukaryota > Metazoa > Chordata > Aves > Accipitriformes > Sagittariidae > Sagittarius > Sagittarius serpentarius. The sequence continues at coordinate 23,767,812 of JAVKLA010000007.1, read as the reverse complement.
CAGACTTACTCCCTTGAAGAGGGCTTAATGTGGATAAAACATTAGTCTGCTTCACTCATGCTGCATAATTCAGTCTTAAGTAAATACTAAATAGGAAAAAGTTGGCTATATCATAAATTTCAGAAGGAAAATTGAGACTTTGCTAGGCAGAAAATACCTTACTTTCCAAACATCTTAAGGGTATTGTGGAAAACTTTGGGTTTGTAAGTTTAAGTGGATTTTCAGGACCTCGTTGCACTTACTGCCAATGTTTGAGTAGAGGCAGGGTATTTTTCTTGTTTTTTGAACTTAGCAGTTGATGGAGCTGAAATGTGGTGGTTATGCCAAAACCTATATTTATATTTCTTGCTTCATTTTTCAGTTACAAAAAGTGAAGTGTTCTCTAATACAAATTGTGTGCTCACCTGTAATGCCAGTAGGAGGACGTGAGAGGTTTACTTTGGGTTTTTATATTAACTGAATCTGGAAAACACAATGGGGATGTTTACATTTAGAGAGCAACCTGAGTTAGGTTTGCAGTGAAGTGTATAAAAGCTTCTGCAATGTACTTTGTGCGCATTAAGACATACCAATTTGCACTTGAAAGTATTTATTTTCAAACTTTATGAATTTAAGATAAAAACTTATATAGTATGTTTTACAGCCATTATTTAGCTTTCTATTTAAGTTCTCCTTGTTAGCGAAAGCCCACAATTGAGTTTGAGAGGGCTATACTGTAAAGCGGTAGGTCTGCAGAGCTATATACCTTTAACATGTATTTCTCAGCTTAGACAATTTTGCATTAATTATTGCTGGGCTTCCTGCTCCTCTTATGTCTACTGTATATGTCTTTTTTTTATTATTTACTCACAGCTTCTGTTTTATTACATTTTTCTTGAGTGTCACCTCAGTTCTGTTGTTCTTGTCGCTTTGATTCGTGTCTCGGTTTTTGGTCTTCTGCAAAATACTCTTCTTGCATACAGTGCAAGTCTTATTCTCTATAGTGTTGCACACATATGCTGTCTATAGGTATGTTTATGGATTTTTTTAATTTGTCATCCTGCATAGAAGTAGAAGATAACTATAATATTGTACAACAAAACTAGTTACTAGAATTCCATTGAAGCAGCATGAAGTTATAAGTGTAGTATTTTGTGATGTAATTGTGGTGGTTGAAATAAAAAGTTATGAGGCAGGAGCTGTTGCGTTGTAATAGTGGACCAATCAAATACGTGAAGTGTTAAAAACCAAGATACAGATGTCTGAGAGAAGAGCAATGTTCTTCCTAAAATTCAGATACTGAAAGGCTTATTTTGGAATAGTGCTTAAAAATTTACAATTGCCAATAAAGGCTTTCATTGAAAGACTGTCAAGTATAGATTATAAGACCAAGTGATCAATGTGTTAATGTGACCTCCTGCATAACATCAGCCATGAGGCCAACTAATATTTTATGCAGTTAGTCTACAGACTAAGTATAAATAATAAATCTCCACAAAGTGGATTGGGGGACAGCTTAGAACAATTGCCAATAAGCCCGCAGTCATTTAGGTTTGAGTGGCAGTAATTTTAACAGTGCAAAAACTTAAAAAACAGCCAAGTGTTTCTTATATGAGGTGTTCTGCTAGAGATTTGAAGATGTTGGAAACGCTGTACTAAAATGAGTACTGTTGAGTCTAATGGAGTGCAGCTCAACCTTGTAGACTAACTAAAAAAAGCTGGGTTTTGTGAAATACTACAATAAATGATGCATAAACTTGGATTGTAAAGGGAAGAAAATTCAGTGCTCTAATGAAAGCCCAACCAAAGATGCTAAAATTGGCTTGATACAGTGGATGGAACTTTGTGCATTTGGCCTTAACAGTAATCTCTCATCCTTGTTAGGGAAACCTGGAAACCTGGGTAACGTGGTATTTGAACTGGTACGGACCTGACTGGGTCAGGAACAGAAAGATGTTGAGAAGTCTTGGCTGTGATAATTATGTTCTGCTTCATACAAAATATGTCTTGCCCTAGTGTTAACTTTTTTTATGTGAGATGTGAATCTTGGGATGAAGCTGAAATATTTGTTGACAGGCAGGTAGCCCTTGTTGATGGGCAGGGTTGGTGAGCAAGCATAGTTTCTTCTGTGGTGAATTTCTACAGGTGAGTTGCTATGTCTTGACTACAGTCATAACTAGGAGAATTATTTCAGTTGATTGAGAGTTTATGCACTTGTCCTGGTCAAAGTGAACTTGGGAGAAGGCACCTGTTTTGATCCTGGTAATTTCACAGAGGTTCATGTGATGACAAGACAAATTGGGTAACAGGAATTTATAAGATATTATCTTCCTTCATATCAGTTCCAGAGGAGCTAGACTGGCTAATTTACTTATATACTGTGAGTGGGAGCTGGCTGAGCTTTGTGCCAAGAAGGCTGTGTATAGAGATCACTGGAGTGAGTTTTGGAAGGAAGCCAAGGAAACATTGTAGGGTTTGCTCAGAAGGATTACGCAGAGTCATTCTGATCTGCACCTGAAATATTAGATCTGGTTTGACTCTCAGCTGCTGTGAAATGATTGCAAAGGTGGTGCACGCAAGTGACACAATACAGTGTCTGATTGGAGAGTTGTGGTCTCCTCTTCCAGGTGCAGACCACACTGTACTAATTAATGCCTTTCCCACAGCTAGATTAGATTGTGTTCAGGGCAGGGAGGGACACAACAGTGCTTTGTATCTTTCAAAAATAATGTTACTGTGGAATTAACAATCTAGTTTTCATAGTGGAGTACTTTGCCAGGAGCAGCTTTGTATGTGCTAGCAGAATCTGCATTCACTCTAATCTTATTTCTGCAGTGATGCTTAAAATGCTGTGATGAATCTTTCATTTTGGTTTGGCTTGTTTTTTTGTTTGTTTGTTAGTGGTATCCAATAAATAAAAACCACTAAGCAAAGTTTAATTTGATGTGCAGGACTAGTGAAAGCTAGCACTCAAAGGAGTAAAACTAGTTTGACTGTGACTGACTATTACAAGATGTTTTACCAGTAAATCTTATGGAAACCATGATGATCAAACTTTTAGTTACGAGAAGTGTGCTTAATGAGGTTAGTTGTCCAGAAATCTATTTGGTATGAAACTTCTTGATTAACTGAAGAAACATCAAAATGTTATGTGCTACAACAGGAGTATCTTTGTAACCTGAACTAGTAGACAAGTGAAAGGGAATGTTCTCTTTGAGGTATTACTATTACTGGGTAATAGAACTGTATTGTTGAATGTCAAGGACTTGAATTAATATGGTCCATAAGACTGATTTTAAGGAGTCATGTTTTAGTCATCCTAGGATCTGCAGGAATGGATGTAAACAGTCTGTTAGAATTTCATTGACTATTGTAAAGTTGAAAAGAAAACGTAGAAGTATGCAATCATGCTTTTAAAATTATTTTTTGAATTACGTACTGGCTTAAAAGGGAAAATAAGTGTTCTGTTGGTACTGCTCTGATCTTATTTTTTAAAAACTTATTTTTGAGTCCCTGTGCAAGAAAGTGGATCCTTCGGGATGGGAGTGGGGATCATCGTATGTACATAACTGCATATAAATACTTACTGTAGGTGTCTAAATACTTCCAAAATTCTGTGTGTGTGCATGTGACAATGTTCCTGTCAGATATATTTGCAGTGACTAATTTTTAGAAAAGTCTAACTTTGCCATATTTTCACATCTAAGCATCTGAAACTTTGAAATGATGCTTATGTGTCATTCAATTTCAATGTATTTATTTTGGAAGATAGATCCATTTACTGGAGAATTGAAAAAGTTCTTTTTTCTGTTCAAAATCTGTTACCTGAAATGTCCATGAGATGGTGCTCATCAGTCTTTTTTGTGTAGCAGCAGATCTGTGCACAGTTCTGACTTAGGAGTAAGGATGTGGTGGTTAGCATTGCTGTCTTTCTAAGAGAAAGAAAAAGAGCAAAAAACAACTGACAATATCTTGAATTAATATACAAAATACCTATTACTATACTGTTTTGAAGTGTGTGTGAAAACAGTCTTGATGTCACTGCTCATCTTTGGGAAGATTGATTTGATGCTAGTTTACACAAATTATAGATTACCACTTAATTTTTCTTTCTTAAAAATTAGTTTCTAAATAGCCAAAGGATAAAAAGGTTTTCAGACATCTATAATTTCTGTGCTGCTTTATTTTCTTCTGTTTTTCTCAAAGATCAGGAAAATTTTCTTTATAGAAAAATTTTGCTTCTAATCCACACTAGTGTGTTCTGTTCCGTAATGTCTTTCTGTGGAATTTTCCACAGTGGGCCTTGGGAGAGATGTTAAACTCTTATTAACTAATGCAGGGAGGACACTCTTTTCTTTGAGCTGGACTCAAAGTGTTAGAAGCTCCAGTGCTGTTTTTTGAGAGTATACTATGTAATTTCTGATGCAAGATGGGGAGAAAAACAGCAAAATAAGAGAAAGAGATTAGAGTATAATGTCTTCTTTCTAAAGTAAGGTTACAGAAATACTTATAGCGGGCTGCAGCACAATAGAGCCAAATGTGTTATTTTACATTCTGTTTCAGACTGTTCTTATTGGTATTTTGAGAGTAGTAACCTGAATGGTCTAGGGGAGCTGGGGGAAGAAGACACAACTGACATAACTCCTTCCTTGGGTGTTCATTTATCAGTATTGATGGGTATGAAAACAAGAGTTGCTTGTATGAAAACTGGAATGAAGTGACTAGCACCACTGTTGTAATTGGCTAAGCTAAGACAACACTCGAAGTATCTGCTAAGTATTATTAGCAGAGATTACAGGCCTCTGAAAATGAGGACAGCTTTAAACTTGATGAGTTGATCTAGTGGAGGTATTCAAAGATTGATTTTGTACAAAGATTGTCTTTGTACAGGCTGCTCCATTTAGATCACACCAAGAGGACAGAGGAAAATCTATTTCCTCTGGAAACTTCTTTTACCTTCCAAATTCTATGAATGGTGCTATGATCAGTGTTTCTTTTGTGTGTTTTACAGGCTTTTTTCTTCTTTTTTTTTCTTTTTCAAACAACTATAGCTTTGACCAAATAAGAAACTTTAGTTATGATTGCCTGTATGTTCTGTTCTATCGGTGACTGCTGAAAACAGTATTAGGACGGCACAGAATAGAAGATACTAAAGTGCTCGAGAAAAGCACCGTGACAGAAAATGAAGGCAAAACGAGAAGTTCATGCAGCATTGTACGTAGAGGAAACTAACCAACTGAAGAGCAGGGTTTCTTCCTTTTTTAGGGGAAAAAAAATTACAAAGTTCTGACTGAATTTCCTTTTGGAAAATGGAATTAAAAGGTATAATTTTGAAATGTTTAACTTCACCTGGAACAGAAGGATTTCTGTGTCTTCTGGATATGCTGAAGTGAGTGGGACAAGAGTTTAGAATGATGCCAAATTACAGTCCAAGATGATGCATTGCATAGTAGTTACTGGAGGCGGAGGCAAAGGAGCAAGGAGGGTTCTGAAAGTCATCTTGGCTGTTTTCAACTTGATAATGTTAATGGTGAAAGAAGTTGTTCTATCATTTGTGTATTTATTCTGAATCATCTGTATTGGGATGGTAATGTATGTCAATGAGTGGTATTTGAAGATCAGATATGATTTAAGGATGAAAAGGGGGGTTAAGAACAAATGGTTTTCTAACCCTACTTCACACTGAGCAAACAAGCCTATACAAAGGAGGCTTCTGCTGTAAGAACATTTATGCAAAAGCTGAATGAAGCTAGGAGTGGTAGGTACCACTGTACGCAGAAGAGGAAACCAGGGAGAGGTACAAACAGAAGATAACTCCAGAAAAGCAGTCTTCGTTTTTCCTCTTCAGACTCCAGCATTTCTCCCTTGAAACCCTTTGTGTCCTGCAAACTTTCATTCTCTGAGGAACCTAGAGAATTTGCTTTCAGATTTAGTCTTCTCAACATGCTGTTACACTGAGATGAAAGTGTGTAATTCTCATTCTACTTATCCTCCCTTAAATATAATTCCTTTTTCTTTGTGTCTTCAGATTTGTAGTTGTATTTCTCCTTCAATTCTTTTTATGTTTTCCTGTCTGCCACCTCTTCAGTCTTGTGTATCTTTACTTCTAATTCTTCAAATAAAAAAACCAACTTCATTATGGAATTACTTCAGCTTTTATTTGTAGCAAGCTGTGCCAGTTCTAGGTCAGACAATTTGAAGTGGAGGAAAAAAATTCCTATGAAAGGAAATTAAGAAAATTTCTGATTGAATTTTCATTTGGGAAAACTGAATTGAAAGATTTCATTTTGGAATGTTTCATTTAACATGAAATAGTGCTACAGTGCTTCAGGGAAGTTGCTGATTATAGAAGGAGTCAAGATAGACTATGAAAGAAATCCTGGAGAATGCTGTGTTGGTGTCAGAAAAAAATAGCTCAGCTGGAAGTAAGGCCAGTGTGAGTGAGGAGAATGTGGGCCTACAACTCATATGATAAAAACACAAGTTCTGAACCTAAACCACTTTGATATTATTAAAAATGACATTTATAAGAATTGTTTTTATTCAAAAAAGTATTTTTATTTCATTGCCCAGAAAAACTCATCTCCTGTCAGATACTGGTATTTCTCAGAGTACAAATCTCATCTTGAAGGATTCCAAGAAAGTACATTTTCAGAGAATTAAGTTTAAGTGCAGTTCCCCAGGAATCAGTATTTTCATTCTCATAGAAGAGTGTAGAGAGAGCCAGAGGTCTTGCAATAATTCTTCTAGAAAAGACAGCAGTTGTATTTCTGAGGAAATGAATGTTTTACAGCTTGGAATACCACACAGCCTAGAATGCAAAGCTGTTTACACAGGATTTTTTTAGGGACATTTCCATACAAATGGAAAAATGACAGAAAAATGTGAAACAAACAAGCAAAAAGCTTCCTGTATGTGAACTTGTGGGTCCATAATCAATAAACAGATTGTCTGAATAAATCACCATTTACTGAACTGATGACAGAAGTTTTACATTTAACAATAAAACTTAAGACACAAAGCCTTAAGTTTTGTGGGAATGTAAATACATAATTTGCACTATTTCTTTATTGTACATTAAGATAACTACTATACAGTGAAATGATTGCTAAAGTACCTGTATGGGGTTTGCTTTGCACTAAGAACTGCTTTTTTCCATGATTCAAACATTTGAAAGAAACAATGCGTGTAATACGTTGTAGTTGAGGTGAAAGTAGGGTTTGGAGTGAACAGTCCCATCGTTGTGAAACAATGTTGTCCTAGTTACAACAAATGATTATTCTTCTGTTAACTATTGAAAATGAATTATTGTCTTACTAAAAGTAATTAATTTTTGAAGGCAGTATCCTGAAATCTAGTATTTTATTACTCCTTGAAACAGCAGCTAACCTGCTATTCCAGCTGCTATGCCTATACTCAGCTGTCAGCATTAATTGTTTCTTTTTTTGAGAAGCAGAGAAAGCATCTGACCTATGTGTTTGATTTCAAGCCTGTTTAGTTTTTGGAGGGCTCATGTTAAGCAAGTGCAGAATAAGTGATTGGGGATCTTTCACTACCAATTAAATAATGTTTTTCATCAGTTTAAAATGTAAAAACTCAAATGCCAGAATTTTCTGTTTAGAATACATAGACTTATAGAATCATTTACATTGGAAAAGACCTTTAAGATCATTGAGTCCAACTGTTAACCTAACACGGCCAAGTCCACCACTAAACCATGTCCCCAAGTGCCACATCTATATGTCTTTTAAATACCTCCTGGTGAAGAAATGTTTCCTAATACCCAGTCTAAACCTCCCCTGGCACGACTTGAGGCCATTTCCTCTTGTTCTATTGCTTGTTTCTTGGGACAAGAGGCCGACACCCACCTCATTACAACCTCATGATTTTAGGAGTCATGAGTGACCGTGACTTTTAAAAAAATACGTGAAGTAGGAGTGACTTTGCTTTTGTTAGTCCACTGCAAAAGTATTTTCATGATATAGTGTGAATAGATTATTATAATAGAGGAAAACAAACATGAGTATAAAGTAAAGAGGTTCATAGTATGCTGGTAGTACCAGTCTCTCATGTACTACATCGTGATTAAGTCATCTATATAAATTAAACTGACTTTTTTTAGGAAACCTGTTTAAAGACCTCGTAGTTCTCCCTACATCTCAAACAGTGTGTAAATTAATCAGATTCATGTTTGCTGCTTTGAACTTATTTTCTGCAATCTGTATTCCTGCAGGTACAGTACTTTTTAATTAGTATTTTTAAAAAGAAAAAAAAATAGTCTTTTTGTGGATTTGACCACATGTGACGCTTCACTAATAATTCTTTGATACCTCCTTTTATTTCTCATATTTGCAGTTATTAAACTAATACTACGTTGAGATTCTATGAAAGTTGCAAGACAGATGAAAAGAATAAGAGGGACTATGTAATGAAATGCACTAACTTTATATTGGCAATAGAAGTTTGAAATACAATGGCACATACACTTTCTGCTTAAAGTGTTAGAGGAATTTGGATATAGGATGAAGCTTCTTACCATTATTGGTTAATTAAAAAAAGGGGTGGGGGAGAACATTACATAGAATTTGACAATTTCCCCTTTTAAATCTTTACAGTACAAAGTGATTATTTTTTCAGTTACTCAGGTTGCTGTTGCATTACAGTTTAACTGCATAAATAGAAGCTTGAGCTGATCACTTCTATGGAAGAACTAGCACAGGTAGCAGAGCTGGATAGCTGGACTTTTACTTGAGTTTTTTTTTTTTTTGTGTGTGGAATCTCTCATGTTTGATGTAGGTTTTTTTTAAACCATCCTTACTTTATAAAAAAAAGTGCTTTTGGTAGTACCTCCCTACAACAAGATACTGTGTAGCTTGAAAAAGGATTGCTTGCTTGCAATAGATGATTTCTGCTATACCTGTTTTAACTTTTTTTTTTTTATGATTCATCCACTTTTTGAAGTATAGAAATTAAGCTTTAAATATGCAACAGCCTTTTATGAGCAATTTCCACTGTTGCACTTCATAATTTTATAATGAAGCAAGCCATTCATGAATTGACTTTTCTGACAAAAAGAGAAGTTTCTGTTTAGAAAAAATGTGTGATGACAATCTGACAGGGTTACCACTGCAATCAAATACTTCTGCATTTTTGTGCCAGCTTGTCTGATGGATCACTAGTAACTTAAAAGCACAGAAACTTTTGCAGCTCTTTTTCTCAGAGCTTTTTGTTCCTTTCTGTGAGAGACTGAGCCCAGGCAATCTCCAGCTCTGAAGTCTGGGTTTCAGAGTAGCTGGTTGGCCTGGGAGTTTGGAAGTCCTAAGGACTGCAGTTTTGGTGCATGTGTTGCAACTTTTTCACAATTGAAGAGTCTAAGCACGGTAGGGTCCTGAGGTGTCTCCTGGGCTGTTATCTTGGACAAGTTCATAATTCAGTCAATGATAAGCAGCAAAAAAATGTGGCAATGATGGTATCAATTTCAGTTAGCAGTGTTCTTTTCCTCCCTGTAACTGGTTTTTCCAGAGTGTTGGGAAAAGATTGTGGAATTGTAAGTTTCAGGAAACTACTTTTTGCATTTGTCTTGGCTTTGGGAAGAATTTTCTGAATTCCAAAACTGTAACAGAAATAGTGCCGATCAAATGACTTTTTAAAACATGTTTTCTGTGCAGAAACAGAAGAGTGCAAAAACTAGAAATACTATGAGCTGTGTACTTTGTTGCAGAATTAAGGGGAGTAGAGAAATGTACTTTAAGTTGGATGAATGTGTGGTGTGAAAGAAAATAGTGGATTTGGAGATGCTTTACACAGAAATGTGCACACTGTAGCAACTGGAGTTTTGGAACAGTGCCATATATCTTAATCTTTGGCAGAAAAAAACCACTAAAGCTTAGTGTATAGGTAAAGTTGGCGTAACTTTAATGGTAATTAAATCTCATTAAGTCACAACTACCACTTTAAAGTTGTCTTTCTACTTGGAAAAGTGTGGTGACCTGTGCAGAAGAGTACATTATGTACACACCAGTGTTTTTGCTAGGGCAGATGGTACTCAGTAGTGCTCTTCTGGGTTTGTTCTCCAGAGTTGCACTGGAACAAAAGGTAATGTGTAGACTGATTGAAAGGAAAAGGAAACTTTAAGATTAAAGGCTTTTTGTTCTGGTTTGTTGTTGGTTTGGATTTTTTTTTTCCTCCGGGGGGGGGGGGGGGGGGGGGGGGGGGGGGGGGGGGGGGGGGGGGGGGGGGGGGGGGGGGGGGGGGGGGGGGG
>JAVKLA010000007.1:23736881-23747310 GCA_034782735.1 Sagittarius serpentarius | reverse complement strand
GTGGGCCTCCATGGGCTGCAGGGGGACAGCCTGCCTCACCATGGTCTTCACCATGGGCTGCAGGGGAATCTCTGCTCCGGCGCCTGGAGCACCTCCTCCCCCTCCTTCACTGACCTGGGTGTCTGCAGAGTTGTTTCTCGTACATGTTATCACTCCTCTCTCCGTCTGGAGTTTCTGAGCCCCCGCAACTTTTTTTTCCCTTCTCAAATATGTTATCACAGAGGCGCTACTACCATCACTGATGGGCTCGGCCTTGGCCAGCAGCAGGTCCGTCTTAAAGCTGGCTGGCATTGGCTGTATTAGACATAGGGGAAGCTTCTAGCAGCTTTTCAAAGAAGCCGACCCTGTAGTCCCCCTGCTACCAGAGCCTTGCCACATAAACCCAGTACAGGGATTCATTGCTTCTGAGATTGGAGGAGGTGATCCTTGAATATTAACCAGCTTTCTTAGGCCTCTCTTCCTTCCAGGGCTTTATCCCATGGTATTCTACCAAGCAGATTTCTGAAGAGACCAAAGTCTGCTCTCCTGAAGTCCAGGGTAGTGAGCTTGCTGTGCGCTCTCCTTGGATCCTCTAAGGATCTTGAACTCCACCATGTCATGGTCACTGCAGCCAAGGCTGCCCTTGAGCTTTACATTCCCCACCAGCCCTTCCTTGTTGGTGAGAACAAGGTCCAGCATAGAGCCTCTCCTTGTTGGTTCCTCTGTCACTTGGAGAAGGAAGTTATCATCAATACATTCCAGGAACCTCCTGGATTGCTTATGCCCTCCTTTTTTGTCCCTCCAACAGATATTGGAGTGGTTGAAGTCCCCATGAGGACTAGGGCTTGTGAACGTGAGGCTGCTCCTATCTGTCTATAGAGGGTGTAATTTGCTTGTTCTTCCTGGTCGAGTGGACTGTAGCAGACCCCCACTATGATGTCACCTGTCCTTGCCCTCCCTTTAATCCTGACCCATAAGCTCTCAGTCAGCTCCTCATCCATCCCCAGGTGGAGCTCCATGCACTCCAACTGGTCACTGACATAGAGGGTGACACGCCCTCCTCATGTCTGCCCTGCCTGTCCTTCCTGAAGAGCCTGTATCCTTCCATTCCAACACTCCAGTCATAGGAGCCATCGCACCACATCTCCATGATTCCAGTGAGATCATAGCCCTGCAGGCATCTGCACATCTGTAACTCCTCTTGTTTATTCCCCATGCTATGTGCGTTTTCATAGAGGCATTTCAGCTGGGCTCCCAATGAGGCTGACTTACTGGCTGGAGTGGCTGGAATTCCATTGTGCTGCTCTTCAGGTGCTGTCCTGCTGACCTGTGATCCCTCTCCAGGCTCTTGGCATCTATTGCTGGCACTGCCATCAAACTGGTAAGAGTGGGATGGATTGAGGTTCCCCTCCCCCGGCACCTTTGGTTTAAAGCCTTCCTTACCAGCTTGGCAAGCCTATGACTGAAGATGCTGTTCCCCTTCTCTGAGAGAATGGACCCTGTCAGCCCCCAGTAGACCAGGTTTCTCAAAATGAGTCCCATGGTCTAAGTAGTCAAACACCTGGCTGTGGCACCAGTCCCATAACCATTTGTTGATTCATCAGATTCGACTGGCCCTTTCAAACCCCTGCCCTTTGACTGGGAAGACTGATGAAAAAACTACCTGCGCTCCAGAGTCCCTTACTGCCACTCCCAGGGCTCATTAATCTTTCTTGATACTCCTCTGACTGCTCCGGGTGGTGTCACTGGTGCCCAGGTGAAACAACAGCAGTGGATAATAGCGCACTGTACGAGGCTTGGTAGTCTCTTGTTGACACCCCTGATATGAGCCCCTGGTAAGCAGCACACCTCTCTAGAGTGCGTCAGGTCAGCAAAGGGATGCCTCCATACCTTTCAGAAGAGTGTCGCCTACTATTCTCACCTGTTGCCTTTTCTTAGTTGTGCCTTGCTGGAAGGTTACGATCTTGCCTTTCATGAATGGGTATTCCCGCAGTTCTTTGTGCTTGGTCTAGTTTATCTGGTTGCGTTATGGTTGATATAGTGGCAATGTATTGAAGAAAACAAGGTTGACATCCAGGCTTTTTCTGTCTCTTTCTTGCCTTCCTATAACTTCTTTTCCTATAACCTCTTCCTATAACCTATAACAGGCCTGAGCCCTGTTTGTCATGATTTCACTGACTTGACATTCATGCTAATGTCACTATTTGATATACTTATCCAAACTATCAACAGGCTTTCCTACCAAATCTCCTCTTAGGGCTCGTATTTTAATAAGTTCTCACCTCCAGGTGTTGTGTTAGTGATAGAAAAGACTGCATGGAAGAGTGGGGGGTGAGGGGGCAGAGAATGGATTGCTGCAAATTAGTATGTACAAGTTACTCTTTTTCCCCACCTTTTTCCTCTTCTGGTCTGTAGAGGCCTTTCCCAATCAGAACCATCTTTTTACCACACTCTGGATGTGTACCATGGTGTTGACTTTTGCTGTTTATTGTGTGCCCTCAGGGGATTTGACTGGCTTGGGTTCACTCATGATCCTATGAGATCCTTGCCCTAAAGAGATTTTAATTCTTACTTCCCGAATCTTTGGCATCTATTTTTGATGATCAATACATTTCTTTTGAGTTTCTGAATACATGAAAGGGCATGGAGTCCAGGATGTGGGTTATTACTTTGGTGGAAGATAAATGTAGGCAAAGAATATTATATTTATTGTTACTCAGAAGCGTAATGGCGAAGATGAATCCATCTTTTTTGTGTTTGTGTTTTCCAGAAGCTGCATTCAGATTTCATCATTGAGAGGTGAAAAACATGGGTGGGGTTTGTTTGGTTTTTTTCACCCTTGGGTCAACTGACATGATTGCATTAAGAACAGGACCGTTTTGGATAACATAGCTATTTTGTGAACAGAGGTAAAATGTAGGGTGTATATCAAACCTTTAATTGTTGAAATGGCAACTGGTTTAGCTTCAGCACATTTTTCTTGATGTTTATCTTGTATAAGTACCTTACTGTTATGAATAGAGGACTTTGGGCAGTTATCAGCTTTGTACCCAGAGCTTTCCAGGTTCTTATTAAGCATAAACTTTTAAAACTTTCACCGAGATAGAAATGGCCTATTTGACTGCATTTTTTTTTCTTCATGGTATAGGCATTTTCCATTGGATAGGCATTGTCCATAGTTGTTGTTTTGGACATACTAAAGAAACAATTCTGAGATTACAAAGTCAACATCTTGAGGAAAAGGGAGGTCACAATTTGCTTGGTTAATAGTTCTTTCATCCTGGCTTTAGGGAACAAAACAAGTGCATTTGTCTTGATGTGTAGGTTATCTAATAACCAGAAGAATGAAGAGAAGTGAAGTTGTCTTTGAGGTTTGAGGTAAAACTGTGGAGATCCAGCCCTATAGTTCTCCCAAGTATTGCCAATTTGGCTTTTCCAGGAGAAATGCTGACTGTGGTCTTGTAATGGATTTCCTTTTTTCTGTTATAGTTCATTGAAATACTTTTCCTCACATTTTCTTACAAGCTTTTGAAATATTTTATATCTGCCACTGGGAGAAATGACTTTAAATTAGATTCATCATCTAGATCATGATCTTTCAGGAAAGTGGAGTTTGACTGTGTTTAATCTGAGCTATTTTCTGCATACTGTAGTTTGGTAGTTGCTCACCCAAAGAGCGCACCATCTCTTTTGTACCTTGGATCACTTCTTCCATTTTATCTTAGATGAAAGGTTCATTGCAAAGAGAGGTTTTGTGTGTTTAAATTGGCTTTTTGTTTCTATTTAGAAATTATGTAGTGCTATTTTATACTTAAAATTAGTGCTGTTACATTGACTTCTCATTAGCTTGGTTCTGTAAGGGTAAAAAAAAAAAATCACACTCTGAGTGTGTAGTTAAAAATTGCTGTAAAGTATTCTCCCTGTTCTCAATCAGCTAAATGTAGAAACACTTTACCAAAAAGCTCTAGCTATTGGTTTAGTTTATATATTTTTTCAAAGGTAAATATACCTGGCAAAATGTAAAATTTGTGAGGATATATTTGAATACTTTCAATGCTGCCCTTTAAAACCATTCCTGTAAGCTTATACTTAATTCTACATGCTGAAGAAAGAAAATGTTATGCCACCCTGTAGGTTGCTATAAAGATTGTTTATGCAGCTCAGCATAGGACTTAAAATACGTTGAATTGGAGAATTTTGAAAAATGGACTGTGCGACATAGGAGACGAAATCATGCTAAAGTGCAAGGAAAGACTATACATCAGTTCAAAGGCTACATTATTCAAAAAAATACAACCATAAAAAAGGTAATAAGATTACATTCTCACACTTCATGGCTAGTAAGGTGCATTAAGCTGCTCAGATATTCATAACTTACTGTGACATTTGGGAAGATTACATTTTGCTGTGCACAGCCATTACTGCAGCTCAGATAATAACTAGCCAATGCATGGACCTGGATTATGATCCCTGTCATTGGAAACAAATTTGTGTTTTGAAGGTTGATCAGTTTCGAATCACCATTAGAAAGGGTTAATATGACATACTGTGGGGGGTGTGTGTGCTTATGTGTATCTAATGGTTATGCATACATATAGTACATCAACTGCACTGTGCCTTTGGTATATTGCTTCCTCTGTCAATTTTTTTGTCCTCACTTGCCTTAAAGGAAATGTTAAAATGGTAATTATTTCTACCATAGCATATTATTTCTAGAATGTACTTGCTGAAATGCTTATGTTTGCAGATTAGATTGGAAACCTAATTTGACAGCTTCCTGGATGGGTGGTTACTGATAATAGTGTATCTAGCCAAAAATGAAAGATTGGTGGTGTAGACTATAGGGTGAAGGTAAGGTCACCTCTAGGTGCCGTATATGGTTTTGGTGTGATAATTAATGGTTGGCTAATAGTTACAACCAAATGCATGAAGAGCTGAATTTCTTGTTAAGAATTAGCAGGTGTTTTGTGACTAGAATTTAACCTTCAGCTATTCTGTCTGTACACAGAATGGAGTATTTTCTTTGTTTCTTACTATGATGATGAGAGAGTGGCTTCTTGAGGAATACCTCAGTCTTGTGGAGTATGATAAATTTAGTGTAAAATGAAGTGTACCATTGATTATGTATTTTACATTTTCAAATGTTTTGTTCAGTTTTTTTTTTTTAAGGGGAGTGTACTTTTTTCTTTGCATTTGTTTTGCGATAATTCTGTGTCATTCCATTCTGCTCAGCATTCTCCCTTGAATTCTACCTTACAGAGATTTCTTGAGGTAGGCCTCTGCTCCATCTTATGGAAGGGGAAAACTGAGGCTTGGAAAATGATAATGACTTGATAGATTTGTTTGAGTTGACAGCGAGAGTTGATATAGAGAAGCTGGGAATATAATTCAAGTCTCCCCATTCAGTTCCTGCAGTTTCCCTAGATATTAAGGAAGCATCTGATAGTAAATTGCATAATTATTTTTCATGACCAAGAGGGGAGAAAATGGAAAAGTGTAAATTACTGTTTAGAAAATGTTGCCATGAGACATTGTCTATTCTGTCATAAAAGCAGTAACTTTCTCTGCTTCTTGTGGTGTTTGGCATTACTGATTTATGGCCAGAAGACCAAAGATTGCTTCTTCAAAGTGACAAGATTTAGACACTTGAGGAGAATGTATGGTAATTTCAGTAGTTAATGAAGAGCATATATTCTGTTCCGTTGGGTAAGTTTATCTTCAGATCCTGACTAGTTGAGAGAAGCTGTCGGAGCTAATATGGAAGCAAGTTAGTATATGTATTTTGGGGCAGTTTTGGTATGGTATGACTTTGGCAAGTGACAGTACTGAAGCTGTTAATGGTCAAAGCCTGTGAAAGGAACACCATGCAGGACAGAAATAGTGTCTTTTATTAGGCAAAGTTGTAGAAGTGAGAACAAGCTGAAATACTTCTGATCATGAGTCCAGTTTGATCATTTGAGTCAATGCTATCTGAATTCCTATTTGTATGTTGGTATATAATGGGTATTTTGGCAAGCGTGGCAAGCATTAAGTTTAAAGTCCAAAAGAAGTTTAAAAAGTGGAGGGGGGGATTGGGTAGAGGAGTTAGGTTAGTACAATCCATCTTTCCTTCAACTGGAATTTTTATTTTATTGAGTACACAAATGAGAATGAAGTAGGTTCTTTCGTCCCCCACTCCACCTCCTTAGCACGTGGATATGTGGTTAGTTACTCAGTGTATGCTCAAACAAAGCCTGCATCGAGGAGACCTCAAATATTACAGGATTTAAGTGCCTTAGCCAAAAAGCATAGTCAAAGGCATCAAACTGTTTCACATTAATGCAAATATAGCAAGCCTTTGCTTCCTTTAGTACCTTCCATTTAGTACTAATGAAACTGGCAGTTTAAATATTTAACCAGCTTTATTCAGTATCTCAGGAATGACTCTTAAGTGTTTGTAAGTGGCAATATTTCTGATGTGCATCAGCTCCTTTTGGTTGGAATTGCCTTCTTGTTTAAGGAGGATTAATCTCATGGGAATGAAAGTTTTTAGGGCCACTCCAGGCCATTTAAGGTATCTTAGCTGACTTGGCTCTCTAACCTGTTTTGGAATGCACTTGGTCTCTTCACTTTTCAGCTGTGTGGGGCAGCTTAGGACATCTGTGTCTTAAACTACCCAAATGTTCTTCTGCAGCAATTGTCTGATAGTAGGTGACACCTGAGGAGCATCTTCGTTGAAGTTACTCAACAGAACTTGAAACAGAGGAAGAATAAGACTTGATATATTGATATTGGCCTCATTATGGTTTTCTTCTTTTTAGCTTATGTCTTTGATAACTTTCTTCTTGCAGAATGAATAACATAGAATGGTATTTTGGTACAATGGTCTGAAGGTTTTTTTTAATCTTTTGTCTGAAAGCTTGTTGGGGGCCACTTTGACTTGGAAATGAACTTTATCATCCAAGAAGGAGAGGGCATCACCTGCATGGTAGACTTGCTGGACAAGTGTGACATCACCTGCCAGGCTGAGGTGTGGAGCATGTTTACAGCAATCTTGAAGAAAAGTATACGGAATCTACAAGCATGCACAGAAGTGGGGCTTGTTGAACAAGTGCTCAGGAGGATTGACAGAGCTGACAACATGATTGCAGGTACAGTTTCACCCAGTGTATGACTCACTGTATTCCTTTTATGTAAAATCTCGTGGAAACATTTATTTAAGTGATAGAAATTTGGCATTGCATTTTATTAAGCAATTATATTGCTGTTCTTTTCCTTTTCAGATCTCTTAGTGGATATGCTGGGTGTGTTGGCTAGCTATAACTTGACAGTTCGAGAGCTAAAGTTATTCTTCAGCAAGCTTCAAGGAGAAAAAGGGAGATGGGTAAAAACAAAACACAAAACTGAAACCATTTTTGTAGTGTTGCTTATATTTTTCCTAATGTTCACAAGTTAAAAGGCTGTTTGATAACCTTTATAATAAACACATTTTAAATGTACCAAGAAATACAGGAAGCTTTCTAGTATTATGTGAATGAATCTTTTTACTTGCAAGCAATTAAAATACAGAGAGTAGAATAGCGATGAAATGAAGTTTCTTCCTGGATCTATGGACTGGATTGGTCTTTTTGAACACCTGGGAATAGTATGGTGACTCTAACCAAGTGTTTTTCTGCACGTTTTTATTTTTGTAATTACAGTTATGGGAAATTGAAGGAAAAAGGATTAAAATTTTTTTGAAGACAAAAGAGAGAAATAAATAAAAAATGTCTACATAGGCAGTTCAATGTGCTCCTATTTTCACATTGTTGTTGTTTATCTGAAGATTCAAAAAAATTTATCTAGTGAGGGAAGTGAGAATTTGTGGCAGAAATTGAAAGAAGGAAATAAACTCCAGCTGAAAAATTGTATCATGTTCTCCTGTTCTTGTGTAAACTAGAAAGGGAGAAGAGGATCTCCTTTTACTCTTGAGAACCTCCTTTCCTAAAGTAAAGATGTGTATATTGTATAGGCCACCAGATAAAGTTTTCTTTAACACAAAATAGTTTTTGCTGGAATTGGGAACTATTTTAGTAACTGTTTTACCTGCTTTGAATTTTAATTCAGCTCCTCTTATCTCTAAATACTCTGCCTAGTGTAGAGAAAAGGTAGCACAGTGAGTCTGTTGACTTGAAATAATTTAAAAAAATGTATAATATAGCAAATTTTAAAAGACTTTGAAATAAATAACTTTGGAGATCGTAACTTGCACAAATAAAAATACTCTAAACTTAATAGCGGGTTTAAACTTAATAGTTGAACATACAGAGTATATTTAACCATAGATGAATTAAAGTTGTCTCTAACATTAACTTTTTCATTTCCTGTCTCTCTATTTGCATTTAATTTCCTTTATTAAAGACTAAATATAGAGGAAAGGAAGAGAAAAATGCCGCAGTTGCATTGCTAAGGAGTTGCACAACTCCATAAATCTTACTGTCAGCAGTGCTGTAAAGATACAAAGTATTCAGCTACAACACACATTACCTAGTTGAATTCTGTAGTGCTGAAGACATCTAAGCAGTTCTCACTGTTTCCTCTTAAACAGTGCTTCATGAATTAAAATTTACCTGACTATGATTTTGGTACATTTGAAATACTTGTAATGCATCATGCAATGCTTGGTTTTCAGAGGGTGGCTGCTTACAAGAGTGGAAAAAGGGCACTTTCAGGAGAAGGTCAGAAGTGTAAAATCTTAGTTTAAAAATAGATCTGCTGGAAAGTTATGAAGTGGTAAAAGAAGATGCACAAAATTGTTCTGTCACTATGACCAGTATTTGCTGGACTTCTATTGTGGCGTGCTCGTATACTTGATTTGGAGTTTATAGTTGCCGAGTATTACAACAAAATCAATGCAGAATTAGGGTGGTGGTGGGGAAGTGTTAAGTATTCACACCAATTGAGCACTCAGTTTAGGTGCTCCAAACAGCGCTTAAGACTTGAATCTTTCTCCATGGACTTATATATGTATATATGAAGGGATATATGTAAACAAAGACACTTTAGTATATGACTGTAGTCCTGATGAAAATAGTCCTGTCTGCTGATCCTCCCTCTCCCTTTTGCTAGGTATTCTCCACCTCCCTTGTGCTGGCACAGGTTTCATGCAGCCACAATCCAAAATGGCTGTAACTGAAAATTGGTTTGAATTTGGTTTTCCTAAATTAGTTTTCAGCTGGATCAGTTAATTTTCTTTAGCTCACTGCAAGTCCACGCAAGAGAGAGAACTGATGGAAATGAACAGATAGAGAGGAACCATTACATTCAGGGTCAGTTTAGTTTATGCTGGATGAAAGTGGCTCTAGCCTTTAAGTCCTTAATTTAGTTATCCAATTAATTGTATTTCAGTGCACCTACTGCGTATTGTATGAAGGTATCCATGACTCTTTGTTAATGTTGTTTATTGAAGGTGCTAAGTGTCTTAGCAGAGTATTACTCAACCATATGCAAAGCTTTAAAATGTGTAAAAGTTCATTTTTTGTGTGTATAGTCTTTTCTTTCTTATAGGTGTGTTTTATTTATTTACAAGTGTAATAATTCTCTTTGTCAGCCACCACATGCTGGGAAGTTATTATCTGTGTTAAAACACATGCCTCAGAAGTATGGACCCGATGCCTTCTTCAACTTTCCAGGAAAAAGTGCTGCAGTATGTAGATATTTTGAGTCTCTTGTTGGTCTATTATGGCCATTGGTTATTTTCATTTGTGGTGGTCTTTTGTCTCATCTCTCATTGTCATAGAAGTAGAATTTTAACCAATTTTTTTTTTTGCCTGACACCTACATTATGGTTAAATAAATCAGACTTACAAAAAAAGTGCATTATCACCATAGAAGGACAAATACTATTACATAAAGAATGAATATAAATGAGGCTTTTTTGCTTGCTTTAGGTTCCCCCCCCCCCCCCCGACTGTTTCAGTTAAATCTTGTTGCAAGGAGGATCTGCCTGATTTTCACTCCCATGTTTCTGTGGGAATGGTGCTTCTGTTAGTATGCAGTATGTTTGAGACTGGCTTTGTGGTGGGTTGACCTTGGCTGCACATCAGGTGCCCACCAAGCTGCTCAATCACTCCCCTAAGATGGACAGGGGAGAGAAAAATATAATGAAAGACTTGTGGGGTGAGGTAAGGACAGGGAGGTCTCTCACCAATTACCCTCATGAGCAAACCAGACTCATCTTGGGGAAATTAACTTATTACCAATCAAGTCAGAGTAGGATAATGATAGAAAAAACCCAAATCTTAAAACATCTTTCCCCCACCCCCCCCTTCTTCCTGAGCTCGATTTCTCTATCACCTCTTCTGGAGCAGCACAGCGGGATGGGGAATGGTGGTTGCAGTCAGTTCATCACATGTTGTCTCTGCTGCTCCTTCCTCCTCAGACTCTTCCCCTTCCACCCATAGGAGATAGTCCTCCATGAACTTGTGCAATG
>JAVKLA010000007.1:23683638-23736593 GCA_034782735.1 Sagittarius serpentarius | reverse complement strand
GCCTCACCATGGTCTTCACCATGGGCTGCAGGGGAATCTCTGCTCTGGTGCCTGGAGCACCTCCTGCCCCTCCTTCTTCACTGACCTTGGTGCCTGCAGGGTTGTTTCTCTCACATGTTCTCACTCCTCTCTTCCATCTGCTGTTGCACAGCAGTTTTTGCCCCTTCTTAAATATATTATCACAGAGGTGCTACCGCTGTTGGTGATTGGCACAGCTTTGGCCAATGATGGTCCATCTTGGAGCGAGCTCTGTGGAACAGTAGGGAAGCTTCTGGCATCTTCTCACAGAAGCCACCTTTGTAGTCCCTCTGCTACCAAAGCCTTGCTATGCAAACCCAATACAGCCTTACATCTAGAAACCTTTGCTAGTGAAACCACAGAAAGCGTTGAACTAGAAGTGGCCATACTTGTACTATTTATTAGTTCTTTTAATGATCAGATGATGTGAATAACATATATTGCTTATAAGAATTCTCTGAGAAAACGTGGATCCTGGACACGTATAGGTTGAATAATACTGAAAGACGATTAAATTTAACAATGATTAGTCTTTTTGTAATTGTTCAGGTGACTGATTCATTTTTAAGTTCTGTGGTGTTCCCTTGAAAAAGAATTTGGAACTAAAGTAAATAGGTAGAAAATGCTGTGTAGAATCTGCTGTAGGAATTTAAGTATATGAACACTTTTTCTCCTGAAATTGTAAGATTAAATAGTATGTTTAAAATTTCATGCTTTATTCAGAATAAAGTTTGAGAAGATTTCTCAGATGACTCCAGTTTTCTTCACATAAACCCATTACCTTTCTGACTCAGTGGCTTGAGGTTAAATTTCACCAACTTGATGACAGAATTTTTTTGGAATGAAAACTTGAGACTGAAAAACACAGACTACTAGAAAAATACTTCTGCAGCTACATGTTTATCCCATGCAACAGAACTTGGGAACAGATAGACATGTTTTTGTTTGTTTTGGGTATGCATGTACTGTTATTGTATTTAACTTTTAATAATTGTGTTGAATGCTTGAACCATATGTGATATTGGGGTGCCTCAGTAATCTTAATGTGAATATTCTTACATGTTTTTTAAATTAAGAAGTCCTAGAAATTAAGTATTTAATATAATTATTCCAAGATCCATTGTGAGTTAAACTAAATGATAGTGCTACCAGTTCGCAAAAGCTGGGCTCAAAGACATACAGACTGATTAGTTAGCTGGCATAGAGAAGGATTTATAGCATTTTGTTTTGGACAGGGATAGCTGAATGGAGCATGGGAGCATAATAAGGAGTCTGGTGACACTCAAGTTCTTTGATTTTTTTTTTTTTTTGTTTTTTTTGTTTGTTCATTGGTATTGATCATCTGGACAACATCTTTGATCAGTGGTGTTATGGCAGTCTTAGTTGAAGTGTATATTGCAAATCTGTGCAGCAAAACAGTAGAAAGTTAATAATAATGTTAAAAAAAACCCCAACCAAACAAAAAACTTCGCACAATAAAACCCAACTGTTTGAAACAAAGGGCCCCACCACACAGTTTATAACTTAAGAGCTTTTCAGCTAACATAAACACAGTGTCTGACATGAAGATTTTGGCTGGTGGGGATTGTATTACCTTTCTTTTACGGAAGTTAATAAGTCTGTCATATTCTAACTGGAAGGCTACGTATATGAGTTTCAAGAGAGAAAAAAAATCTGTTAAGTACATGGTTCTCTTTTTGTGCCCAGCTTCTTTTCATAATCAGTTATTTTCCTGAATACCAACTTTATGTGAAAATAAGTTTGTAAATCTGATTATTCTGTCAGGTTACCACAAAACCAAATCAACTTGAATTTGCATTTTGAGGAGGTTTTACACTGTAAGGCTTCTATTAAAGCATTTAATTTTTGAACTGTAGGTTACTATTTATAATCTTTTTTGAGAGATGAAGACCAGTTTTTAAATATTTAGATTAATTAAATATTTTAACAATGGAGTACAAAAAGCACAGAAGTTAGGCCAGATTTTTTTTAGTATAGAGAAACTGTACACATTTGTAGCATACGCATTTGAAGTGTGTTTCTGTATATCTGAACCTGTACACTCTTACTATTGTGGTGTTGATCTTTGTACATGAATAAACTTTTGCTTTCTTTAGGCTATTGCCTTACCTCCTATAGCCAAGTGGCCATACCAAAATGGGTTTACTTTCCACACTTGGCTAAGAATGGATCCTGTAAATAATATCAATGTGGATAAGGATAAGCCTTACTTATATTGGTGAGTATTATGTAAAACTGTATTTCTGATGTTCAATTTCTATTAATTGTTCAATGATTTCTGCTTCCATCTGTGTATGTGCTGATTTTGTTCTAATTTATTAGTTTTCGAACAAACAAAGGACTTGGTTATTCTGCTCACTTTGTTGGCGGCTGCTTGATTGTAACATCCATAAAATCAAAGGGAAAAGGTTTCCAGCATTGTGTAAAATTTGATTTCAAGCCACAGAAGGTGAGTAAAAATAATAAAATCTTTCAAACAGGTTTCATGAATTTAAAAATGTAGCCTATGGGGAGTGTTGTAGCTGTTGTTTAGACTTGTCTTTCTGTATCAGAACAGTTACATTGGAATGAGCAAAACAAATTGTGTTCTGAATTCTTATTTCTTTTTAATTTTGCCTGTGAAATGTGTAAGAAAGAGCTAGAAAATGCTGTTCACCAGAAGTTTTATGAATTTGTGATACTTGTTCAAGTTCTCCGAGAACTCTTAGTACGTATACACAGCTTGAAGATTACAAGGCTTGAGATTTTTTTCCTTCTCTGTTTATAGTTTTCTCCCACCTCCAGACATTCTCTTCTCCTTTTATTAAAGGGTTTTGCTGAGGCTTCCCTTTAGGTCATTATTTACTAGGTGTGGACAAATGCAGTGTTACTTTAAGAAAGCATGATTACTAACCCACATTTTGTTTTCCTAATCAAGCTGGGACCATTAATAGGAGTTCGGTCATCTTACATGTAGAAGGACAACAGAGTCATTCTTGACAGACTGTTATACTTTATGTTCATTCAGGTTGTCCAGAAAATAGTCTCCTTGCATTTGGTGCTTAATTCTATGTATCTTTTTAAAATGTAAGAATCAAAATATGATTTGATTTTATTATTGATGTTCAAGGTTTGCTTGCCTATTAAGTAGTATTATGCTATGTTGAAAATGTTTCCTTTTTCAATTAGATGTTCTGCTAATGTTTCTGGAGCAACTGGTGTAAACATTTTGTGAGAGAACAGACCTCCTCAGGAATTTCTTATCAGTAATCCCTTGATGTAAATATGGATTCTGTTTGTGATAATTTGACATGCACAGCCTTTGAAAGTCTTTAGTCTGGAGCCATCCTTGCTCTTTGGAATGACAACATTTGTAGTAGTCATGCTGAGAGTCACCCAGCTTAAAACTTATTTACACAGTGGTTTCAGTGTAAATTTGGTTCAGCATTGCCATGAAGATTTTTTGAGTTCTATGCCGTAAATACCTTTTAAGCTTCTGTGTCTACTTTTGGAAAAAATGGCATATTATCCTTTGACATAGCTATGCAAGAAAACTCACCAATGACTTAATCTTTTCAACTTAAAATAAGTCTTTCAGTCTTAATTTAATTCACATAAATAGTTGAATTTGTTCTACTACGTCCCACTTTAATACTTAAGCTACTAAGTGTCCACAGAGTTGTATCAATTGTTTTCTTATCATTTAGTGGTATATGGTTACTATAGTGCACATCTATAACCGCTGGAAGAATAGTGAACTTCGATGTTATGTGAATGGGGAACTGGCATCTTACGGAGAAATAACATGGTTTGTCAACACCAGTGATGTAAGTAGCCCTGTATACTAATATGTATAGTTGATCATCTTGATGGATTAAGTAGATATCCTTTGCCATTTTATTAATAAACCTCCCCCATTCTATGGAGTTTCAAAAAATGTTGAAAAAAAAGAATAACTTTTTGGTAGAGGAGTAGATTCTGCTTTTACACAACTCAGAGCTTAAAAGTTCTTTCTGCTTAGACCCTCAAATGCTTGTTTATGTAAAAATCGCATTCGCTGATAATATGTATATTCTTTGCATAATTTGCTTGTGTAGCATAGATTAAACCCTGATATACTGGGTTCTGTTTCTCATTTTCAGACATTTGACAAATGTTTCCTGGGTTCTTCAGAAACAGCAGATGCCAATCGGGTGTTTTGTGGGCAAATGACCTCTGTTTACCTTTTTAGTGAGGCTCTCAATGCTGCTCAGATCTTTGCCATTTATCAGCTTGGTCTGGGATATAAGGTACCTTGGAATTGACCGTAAAGTTTCCAAAGTTTAATTCTGATAAGACTCTTTGTGGTGGGTTTTAAAAATGCTGTAACAACTCTGTTGTTCTAGAAATGTTCTTACTGTATAATCTTTTTATTAAACTCTTCCATGTTTCTTCTATAAGCCTATGTATCCCCTCACAAACTAGAAGTAAGCATTAAATCAATTATTTAATTTATTATAAAAAATAAATTTGTGTTCCTGTTTACTTCTTAAAATTTCCATGTTGGTGGTTGGGAGAGGGCGACCACCACTGTTATCCCTGACTAGGTTCACTTTTTCACTGCGGCTGAAAACTTTAGATCAAGTATGATGTATTTGTTTTAGAAATGTAGCTTTATAGATGATAGTGCTAGTCAGGTTTTTTTAATGTGTGAAGTTAGTGCTGAGGATTAGTTTTGTTGCATTGATTTATTATTTGTTTTGTCATAGCCTGAGGGGCACTAATTGAAGACTGTTGTTCCCTAGCAGCTGTACAAACATATGCTAAAAAAGATGGTTCCTATTCTATCTGCTCCTCAATTATTAGTTCCTTCTGAGTGAACATTGCTGACTGTCATTCTGTTTCCTGGCTAATGTGTTTCTTTTACATTACCCACTATTTTGGCAATGTCACTCTTCCGGGGTCAAAAAAAAGTTCTATGGTTCTAACTCTGTAAAACTGACTTTGAGTCAATGTTCTTATGAGACCCCTTCTTTTGAAATACTGCTAGATTGAAGAAGCAATGTTTTAGTCATTTTTTGGCAATAGTTGTGTTCTGAACCATATTCTCAATGTGTGTAATCTAATTTTTTTTTCTTTTTTCTTTCCTCAACCCTGCTCCCCAATCCAGGGAACGTTCAAATTCAAGGCAGAAAGCGATCTCTTCCTTGCTGAACATCACAAATTGTTGCTATATGATGGCAAACTATCCAGTGCTATTGCTTTTATGTACAATCCAAGGGCTACAGATGCACAGCTGTGTCTAGAGTCATCCCCTAAGGATAACCCTTCTATTTTTGTGCATTCACCACATGCCCTCATGCTGCAGGTATTTCAACATTTTCATAGATTTGGAGGATACAAATGACTTCTGTTTGAAAACCTAAAAATCAAGTTTTATAGGGATTTGGATGAGATAGGGAACTGCTAAGTTGGTTTTTTTGGGTTATCCCCACTGCTGCCTCCCCTGTTTCTTGAATTAATGTGGATGCACAGGAATCCTAAGAAAAAAGTTACAACCTAAAAAAAAAATCAGTATTGCAAAGACTGTGTTAGCTTTTAAAAAAAAAATCTTTCTTCCTTGTTTCTGACATATGTTCACTCCCCTACAGGTATTATCTATCTCCCGTCCTTTGCCCTGTTGATATCGATACCCTTTTCTTCCCTATGCTTTGAATGCCTTAATCTTTCAGTTTGTCAGAAGCTTCCATGTGTTCTGTTCTAGAGTTTCTCTATTGCTAAAGTCTTGGTTTAGAGTTTGCAAGCTACCTATTGTATATTCATTTGAGGATCTACACTGTAGACTGTATCTAAAGCAGTAGGTCAGCCAGACTGGGCTGTGGCAGCCAGTTTGTACTTCTTGCTGTTTGTTTTTATTTGGTGGTAATACAATTTTTATATTGAAGAAATTTCAAACTAATTCTAACAAACTTTTAAACAGTTTCTGAAGGAGATTTCAATATTTCTTAACTTTTCTTTGTCAGGATGTGAAAGCAGTCTTAACACATTCTATCCAAAGTGCCTTGCACTCCATTGGAGGTGTGCAGGTACTTTTCCCTCTCTTTGCCCAGTTAGACTATAAGCAATATTCATCGGACCACATTGACACAACTGTTTGGTGAGTGCGTGTACTTACTGTGTTCTGTTCTTTGTTTATTTTTAAGTAAAGGAAATTACCTCTTGCTTTATTAAGTGGCATAGTGGTTTAAATTGTCTTGTGCAACAATGAATTATGTCTAAGAACAAAAAGGTGGCCTTATTACAGGCAGGACTTCAAAGTGAAGTGTTTATATGTATGAAATTTTCTATGAAAGTTCACTCAGAATCAAAATGGACACATTTCTACTTCACAATTTTTTTGTGTAGCAGAATTACAGACAATGCTCTTGAACTTATTCCTGTCACGGAAAAAAATCCAGTGAGGAAGGCTTCAAGAGAAACTCCAGGAAGGATGAATTTTTCAGCTACATGAATTTACTCTTTGGAATTTTCTTGGTTTTTTTACCTTCAGACTTTTTGGAAGATACTGTTACTCAGTGTTACTGCCAGGCTTTTCCTCTGGTTTCAGCTCTGTTTCAACTCAGTCCAACTTCTAAACATCCAGGCACAGAAACTAGTGGAGTTCCTAAGTTAGAGTCGTGTTAATAGCAAAGGGATTGCTTTTTAGAATCCTGGTGTAGTTTGCTCTGTTTCATTGCAATTGCAGTTTCACGACTGTTTAAAGCTGATCTACATCCATATTGTTGCTAGGAACAGGTGGTCACAATGTTCCTTCAGCCTATTTGTACATTTCTGGGCCTCTCTTGAGCTGGCTCAGACTTGGGCATCTATGTGATGAGTGAGGGATTTGATTCAGTTGCAAACTGGCCCAACAATACAGGGGTTTTCAGCTGGCCAGGATCTTGATTCATAGGGACTAGTGCTGTGACACAAGGGGAGGGGCATGAACATTCCTTGTGGTAGCAGCACAGAGTTGAATTAGCTTGAACCAATACTAAAGCTGTATCTAGAAAAATATTTCCAATATCTGCTCATCTGAAAGCAGTAGAAAGTGGAATGGCGTTTGTTGCTGATCTTGCAGAAGTATGTAAGTGAAAGATGAAGCAGAGAGAAGTACACGCTTAACTGTTGCCTTTCTGCGAGAGCGTGTTTTCAGAAGAATTTTGCTATTGCACAGTTATCTCAGAATTCAGAATTTCAAGTTAGAAATGCATTAATTAAAAGCAAGAAGTTAAAGCTTTCAAAATTTAGGTTTTTTGTTTTAAAAATTCTGATCTGAGCATTTATATAACACATTAAATGTATCTCTGGGCTGTGTGATGGAAGTGTTAATTTGGAAATACTTTGTCTCACTGTAACCCTTTAAAACATTTTTCTTTACTAAACCGTTATATTTTTCAGTTCTACTTTATTGGCTTTCATCATGGAGTTGTTGAAGAACTCCATTGCTATGCAAGAACAGATGCTTTCCTGTAAGGGCTTCCTTGTGATAGGATATAGCCTAGAAAAGGTAAAACAAATCTTTATTGATGTCTTACATTAATGTTGAATTCTTTTGAGAGAAATACTTTTCTTAGACTGTTGCAGGTCTCTTCCTTAAGCAGATCCTCTTTTACAGTCTTCCAAAGCCCATGTCACCCGAGCTGTACTAGAACTTTGCCTTGCCTTTTCGAAATACCTGAGCAACTTACACAATGGGGTGCCCTTGCTGAAGCAGCTGTGTGATCATGTTCTCCTTAATCCTGCAATATGGATTCATATCCCAGCACAGGTAAATTGCTTATGCTTATGAGAAAGGTATCTTACGATGTATCAGTTTGGGAGTGTTGAGACTAAGCCTGGACTCCAAGAATTATAGGTCCTGGTTCCCCAGCAGAAATCATACAGGAACTGTTTTCAGACTGCTTTTCTGCATGTAGCTGTCAAGTTTTGTAGACTCCCAAGGTTTTCAGGGAGTCTGGAAACCTGCAGTGTTCTGCAAAGCAGAGTTGGGAGTGACTTCTGGAGTCCCTGACCCAGTCAATGTTGTAGATTGAGAAGGACTTTTGGATGGTTTAGTTGGCAAAAACCCAGCAGTTTTTAAGAGAAATTATCCTGGGTGTCAGAATTGCAGTCTTCGTTTAAATTGACATATTCCTTGCAGAGTATTTTTATTTTGGTGAATCTGTGTTCTCTGAGTGAACAGCTTGGATGGAAACTTTTCAGTTGGTTCTATGTGAAACCTTTCTACCAAATATTTTGATTCCCTACATAAGAGTTTGTTTTGCATTTCAAAAACTGAGACAGTGCTAACAATGCTCCTGTTGAAGTCATAAAACATTTAATTTAGCTGTATTATTTAAGTCATTATTTCTCAGAAGAAAAAGTGGAAGAATGTGTAAATAATTAAGCCTACAATGAATATTTAAGCCTATAATAAATATGCTCCTTTCTATAATACTTCATGTGTGGCCCTGTTCTGAAGAGAGAGATTGGACCAGATAATCTCCAGAGGTGCCTTCCAATCTCAGCTATCTGTGATTGTGTGAATACCATGCTTTCATGCTCCCATGAGTGTGGACCAGCTTAAAAAATGCAGCACTCTATAGTTTTAGAAATGAAATTAAATTTTTCATTGGTTTGCAAGGATTTTAAGAGCTTTCTGACTGAGCTATGCAGAGAAAATCAATTTCTTTAAGACATTTTAATAGATGAAACTTAAGAATGCAGTTATCTGTGCTGCAATTTTGCTGTAATGATTTTTGATCTCCTGATTGGGTGTTGTAGGTTCAGCTGATCCTGTACACTTACCTATCTACTGAGTTCATTGGCACTGTTAACATATATGGTGCAATCCGGCGTGTTGGGACAGTTCTTTTGGTCATGCATACCCTAAAGTATTATTATTGGGTAGTGAATCCTCAGGATCGCAGTGGTATAACTCCCAAGGGCATAGGTATGTATTCATTTCTATTCTCACAAGCTGATGTTTGTTTTAAAAAAAAAGTTGTATACAATGTATAGAATAGAACTGTAAATGTACCAGAAAGAATTTTTATTTTAAAGGCATGGGTTCACTGTAACAGTTCGAGCAGTGTGCTTTTGTCCATAGGATATTCTTGAAAGTTTTTTTCACAATCTAATGGAAACTTCCTTCAGAAGTCACATCCTCTGTTATCAAAGACCTACGTGAATTAATACTAGATAGAACTGGTCAGAGAAATGGTAGGGTTTTGGAAGTGTAGAGCTGTGCCTGGGAATGTGGTCTCTTTATGGAGCTTGTTCAAGTACTGGACAGTCTTTAGGTGCTTGTAAGATCTATTGATAATAGCAGTATAGCTGAAAACAAGCATACTGAGTCTATTTGACAGGTGCAGGGATCTGAAGGTGTTGGAAAACTGCTTAATAAGCATGTTTAATCCAGACAGCGAACTCATGGTGAAAGAAGTAATAAGAAATTTAGAACAGGTGTTTAGTACTTGTTATTGACACGGAACACAGAAGAAGAATACTGGTCCTAAGAAAAAAGCAAAGGGAATAGCTGCTTGACTAAGAAATCCAGTATTGTAAAAGGAACAATGAGAAGTGATGTGCAGTAGCATAACATAAGCATCAGCAGATGGAACTGGCACAGATAAGAGAATTAATGCTGTTCAGAAGTATGATGTTACGACTCTTCCCAGTTGTTTTCTGTTTTATGGGGTTGGGCACACAGCCTTGGCAGAGGGAGAATAACTTAGATCTCTGTTCTCTTCTGTAATGAAGAAAGGCTCTGGAATTTCAGAGGGAGAAGCAGGCGATAGAAGAGAGCTAGATGTGCTGGGAGAGAGAGTGCTCCTTAGATGTGTCTGACTTCCTGCCACCAGCTTCTAAAAATGACCAACACCTCCTGTTAGAGGGTTGCAAAGATTGTTTTGTAGTATTTTGCATCCTGTAAGGTGCAAAGCATGTGTGTTTTCTCTGTTCTTTTTAGTGAAGATATGGATTTACTTAACTAGTTTCTGAACTGGTTTATTGAGCCTGAGGCAAGTGTATGGGTAGGATAGTCATCCTAATACAGTTCAATGACTTATTTTTAACTAGATCGGTCTGTATTGAAAATAACTGTTCTTAAATCAAATATGCCTATGGGTCTATACTGTATAAAACCAGACTGGTATGATCACTTACATTTGCTAGTTGATTTGCTTTTCCCTGGTGATTAAGGTCATAAGAACAGTGAACCTATGAGCAAATGTAAAAGCTATTCCTAGAAATGTATTTGCAACAGTTCATTTGCTTTCTGTATGAAAGCTTTTACTTGGCTTTGACATTTGGTTGCACCTGTTTTTTTAACCTTGCCTCTCCGGGGAACTACTCAGTAGCTGAGTATTTAAAATGTGTCAGTGAAAGTCTGCTTTACACAGGAATGGCGGAAGCAAGTCTTTCTGACTTTGAGTTAACAAATTAAGTCATGGCTTTCAAGGTAATTTTTATATATAGCATTATAAGATTGATTTTTGTTGTGTGCATAGCCAATGTGTAATAATGGCATGTAGTTCTTACTTTGACCTTCAACAGAAGAACTTTAAAAACAATTGTAAACTGCAAATGTTTGAAATCTGGAAATTCTGAAATAAAGTTCTCATATAAATCTTATTCCTTGCATGAAGTTGGTTCATAGACACTGCAAGAAAGTGTTAAAATCATGAGGAGAATTTAGAGGGGTTTAGAAAACTGTATTTAATAAAAGCCTTAGAACCTCGCTGGCTGGGCATTTTGGTAATAAATGAAACAGAGTTTTGTAGTCCAAAGTGGAGGAAGGATAACTTTACTTAGAATTGTTCCCTCCTCACCCAGAAAATGCCTTTTAATTTTCTTTATGTGAAAATACATACTATGCTTATAAGAACCGTTAATTTGCATTTCATCTTTCTACTTTTCTTCTTTTGTAGACGGGCCACGGCCTACTCAAAAAGAGATTTTATCTCTGCGAGCATTCTTGTTGATGTTCATTAAACAGCTAGTGATGAAGGTAGGGTAACTTAAAATTATGATAGGATATCTAAGCTTCCTTTCATAAAGAAATGCTCTTTAATATAGCATTTTTTTCTCAGCATGTTGAATTTTGTAAACAAATAAGTAAATAGAAATACTATGTAAGGTGCATCTTTTTGTTGTGGTTCTTGCCACAGACAGCAGTGCTAAAGGTGCATTTTTCTCCCTTTTAAGCTGTTTTTATCAAAAGTGGAGCTGTTAAATCGTTAACTTAGAAATGTTTACTAGTGGGGAAATAAGTATTTGATTCCTCTTTTTTGTTGTTGTTGGTTTTTTTTTTTGTTTTTGTTTTTTTTTGACAAGAACAGTATCACCTGCATATAGAAGTGCTTAAAGAGTAAAGAGCAACAATTGGAATTATTTGCTATAGGTTAGTGGGACCCCAGGAGGAGAAAGATAATAAAGACTCTATCAATAAGTTTCACAACTGTTTGTTAGACATTAGAGGAATATTGAAATTTAGCAGTTCTACTGCTTAGAGACTCTTCTTAACCCTTTCCGGTTGTAAGCTCTGATCTCTCTCTTCTTCTCTTCCTTCTGTAGACTGACTTTTTCTGTGTTTGAATCTAGCTACCTTTTCCTCTCTTCCTCTGTTTTGCTAAGGGACTGGTATACTCTCTGTGCTGCTACCCTTAGCCTCACTCGTATGGAGGAGTAACTACCAGAAAAGTTCTGCTCTTGACTCTTGTACTCTTACTTCAATTGCAGAACAACCAGTTTAAAGAATCAGGGATAATTTAGCTATCAAACTCTAAAAGACTTTCATTAAGTTAGCTTCATTTTTATGTGGTGTTTTTTTGTGGTTTTTTTTTTGTTTGTTTCGGTTTTTATTTCTGTTAGAGATTTATGACTTGGACAGTTTTGGATAGAGTTTCACAAGGACAATAAAAAGCATGTCCGTCATAAAAGGTTGATTCTTTTGCGAATTTTCTATTTGTACACAGTGGTGCAAAACCTTTTCAGGAAATGAGAGATTTGCTTTAAAAAATAAGAGCCCTAGAAATGAAGAAGCCTGCTTTTTCCCTACCCTCATCCTGTTCTTAGAAATTGTCAGGGTTTATTTTCACCAAAAAGACCTCAAGGCCTCTTCCTGACATAGGCACCATAAATGTTTTAAATTTCTGCAAAGTTGATAGCAACTGAAGATAGAATTCTGTAGTGGAAAATAAGCAGCAAACTCAGCTGTAGGTACGGCTAACAGGCTTAGAATTAAATGTCTAGGTCTACTTTTGAATCCTCTTTGCCACCTTAAATTAATTCTTCTATTAATAGGAAGCTCTCAGCTCAAATGGTCTGTATCAATTAACGTGTTACTCTTAACAATTTCATGTACTATATTACTATCTAGCTTATTTTTTATGCCTGTATTGGAGTTGTCTTAAAGCACTTTTATAACCTTCAGCAGGTATTTTTTGGGCAGGGAAAAAGCTGCCTTCCATCTATAAAGCTATTATAGTACAAAGTCTTGTGGGACTTGCTCTGTATGTAACCATTGCTTCTAATAATGCTCTTTTGGGAACAGTAGTTCTGTACTTGAAAGATGATAGTTAAAACCTGATTGTTTTTAAAGGACTATGGAATAAAAGAAGATGAATTGCAGGCTATCCTCAATTATCTGCTCACTATACATGAGGTAATTTTTAATTTGGGTCAGTGGGTGTGGGAGGAGAGGTGTACTACTTATGCTGTTTGTGACAACCAAATATTTGAGTATTTTCAAATATTACCTTCTTTATGCCACAAGATGGCTCTGTAGAGGAAGCAGCAAACATTGTCCAACTCTTTAGTGTAGCGTGCTGAATTGCCAATATTCTTGCAGTGATTTAAGCACTATGTTCGATGTTAGATTGAAGTTCATTAAGCCAGTAAGTCAAAATGGTTTCTTATGTTGTGCTGCAGACTGATTTACCAAGCAGAAAAACAGATGGTGAGACTGACTTTAAAAAAAAAAAAAAAAAAAGACAAAACCTTGTTTTATGCTGCCGAAGTAATATTTTTTGTTTTGTTTTTCTCTCCTTTTTATTTTACATCTTAAATAAAGCAATAAAATTGAAAACATGCATTAAAAATAAAGATATATGTTAATGGTATCTAAGAGAAGCATATAAACTTAATTGGGAGTAAATGTTGGTTACCACTGATACATCTGCATCTTCATATTTTAGCACCAGGAAAAGGCACTTTATGCCAGATGCAACATCAAAGACAAGGGAAATGGGGACATAAATCTAACTGATCTCATCTCTCTAAGGGTGCTTGAAATGGGTAAAATAAGGAATTAATTGAACTTCACTTCAAGCAGTATGGATTTTTTTCTTTTTTTGTTTACACCTATTTTTCCTTTTATTCTCTGTGCTGGTTACTACTACTTGGTAGTACCATGGTCAAGCAATTTAAGTCATTCTGCTTCATATGGAGATGTCAAAAAACCCCCAAACTCTTGGTAACATGTAAGTGTAGCCCAAAATAGAAGCTTTATATAGCCTTCAGATGAGGAGGTGGTACTTTAACTATATCAGCAGTTTGCATGGTCAAGTCTAAAAGATCCGTGAATGCTGAATCCCACAGAATTAGGTATCTAGTTGTAAATTCAGAAAAACATCAACAAAAAAATGTAAAATTCAGCCTTCTCCTGGGGCTCATTCATCAGTGATAGCATCTGTAATGTAAGCTAATAATATCATCAGGTGACACAGTTGTTCAAGGGGTGTAAAACTGGTTTTCTAATAGAGCAAGAATCAGAATATTTATTCAAAAGTGTTGGAAAGCAGTTTGTGGGGTTTGTTTTGGTTTTGTTTTTTTTTTTAATAAGCTTTCATTTTAATACCACAAAGAATGGGAAAAGACGACAGTTGCATTTTAGTACTTTGTAGGTTATTTTTAGCTATAATTAACTTGGAACAAATAAACTGTAGTTTAGAGCGCTTTAGACTAATAGTATGGAAAACTTTACTGAGCAGCTTGAATTACCTATTTTAAATTTTGTCTTTGGCAGGTGGTGGTATTTTTGTTTCCTGGGCTGGACA
The DNA here is from genome assembly GCA_034782735.1 of Sagittarius serpentarius. Lineage (NCBI taxonomy): Eukaryota > Metazoa > Chordata > Aves > Accipitriformes > Sagittariidae > Sagittarius > Sagittarius serpentarius. Next base: position 23,722,515 of record JAVKLA010000007.1, on the reverse strand, counting down.
CTTGTTAGAGATTTTGCATTAAACACCACTCTGTGCCCCAGAAAATGTGCAGCAGTTTATTTCTAGCTCCTGTGCAGTAAAAGAGGGGGAAATATACATGCAAACAGATGAGCATGTGTGTGGAAAGAAACAGCATAGTCCAATAGTCCATTCCCTGTCAAAGGCTTACATCCCAGATACAGATGTATCTCTTTTCACTTTAAAAAAATTCATTTATTTTTTTTTTTTAGTATTTTCTCCTGTACTTGCCTTCCAGATCTATAGCTCTTTTGATCCTGGCCTAATTGTTTTGGTCCTTAGTTTACTGTTACTCTCCAGATCATTTTGAAATGTTTTGCAGTGGTTCTTTTAACCGAAACAATGTTCTAGTGTACATGCATTTTTAATTCAAATTTGTAACTTTTATTCAACAGGATGACAATCTAATGGATGTCTTGCAGTTGCTTGTTGCTCTGATGTCAGAGCATCCCAGTTCTATGATCCCTGCTTTTGATCAGAGGAATGGATTACAGTAAGTTTGAATTTTGTAAGTGGGCAAAAGGAAAGAGTGTTTTGACCATACTGTTGCTTGCTAAAATTCTCACGAAATCTGAAGGGTCTTCATCAGTGTGTGTGTTGCAATCTTAGACTCCTCATCTTGGGAGATTTTTGTGTCCAGGTGTTCTTTTGACAAGAGGTGATGTTGGATTTATTATCAATGAGGTCTGTCTTTTTTTTTTTTTTTTTTTTTAATGTTTCCAAGCTGTCAGTCATGCTTAAACAGGTAGTGATCAATTTGAGTTAGTCTATACAGGGATGTGAAGTTTTCATCTACTAGCGCTTAGTCTTTAGCCTCCCATTCTTACAAACGTTTTAGAACTGAGAGTGGGCTGACAAAAACTGGTTCAGATTTCTTCTGGTCTTTGTTAGCTTTCTTTCCTTTTTTTTTTAACATGTAAAGCATTATGGGACTTCTGCAGAAGAAACCTTTAATTTGTTTGAATTTAGCACTTTGTGGTGTCGATTGTTCACATCTCTTTTTCCCAACAAACAGAAAAATACTGTTTAACACTATTGTGAGAGAAAAGTAGGGGAAAGTAGGAAATTTCAGTCACAGTAAAAGCACAGGAGAAGATATGTTAGAAAAAAACTTAAGTTATGACTCTGATTTTGTGTTGTGGCTTTCAGAGGGTGGTCACATTATTGAACTTTTCTAATTTAAAATTAACCTGCCTGGACATAGTGGGGGGAAAAAACTGCAACAGGCAAACAAATGTCAGAACTATTCCTAGAAGGGTATGTGGAGCAGTAATTCTCTCGATGTGTAAAGGCAGAGTCTCATTTCATACATTTTGTTGCACCTATTGGTTAACCCCTATTTATACATATATTTTTTTTCAGTTGCTGTTTCTCAAGAGACAACATTCAGGCCCATTCATAATTGTTTTCTCCCCTTTTAGTGCTAGGCTGATTTTTTTTTTTTTTTTTTTTAACGCATTTTCTTCAGCTTTGACTTCATTTGTATGGTAATGTATTATGCTATGGGAAACTAATAAAAACTCTAAATAATAAAGTATTTGAATGTCATGTTGGGTCTCCAATGCAATATGTTTGTTTTTATTTAACAACTAGCAGTAGACATTTTCTTTTTTATTAACTAGTATATGGGCAAGTCAGTATGAATAGTGAGTCCATAGTGAGAAATCACTTTGTTTTCCTGTCTCATTTGTTACATTCCTTGCTCCTGCATTGTCTCTAATCACTTAACAGGTTGTTTGTATGCTTATTGATAATCTACTTTTTGCAATTAAAACACCATATTCTTGAAACTTAAACATAATTTTACAAAGCTTTATAAATATTTGGAGTTTTTTAATAATTAAAATTTTAAAAGTAACCAGTCTACTGAAGAAATAAGTGTAAGGGCATATTTTTTTTCCTATGCAATTAGGTAACTCTCATACTGTTCTGTTAAGACAAGTAGGGAAATGGATTATATTGCTTGAATGAACATTGTATCGTGGGCTTGCTCATTTGATTCTAGAGTTCCTGTGGCTGCAGCTTTCTCCAGGATACGTTATTTGTTATACATAACTGTTTTTTAATCACTCCTGGGTTTTCCGCTTAAACTCTAGTATAGAGCTAGATTTTTTTTTTTTTTGTGGTCTTAGTTTAGGTGTCCTGGGTGATATTTTTAGGTATGTAGAAGTGAAGGAATATGTAACTAGTGATGAGTGCTCAGTTATGTATAGATAAGGCCTAAAGACTTGAGTAAGTCCTTTGAACTCTTTACAGCTGGGTGATCTGAAATGTAGTATTGTAACATAGAATATTTTTTTGAAAGACTCAAGAATCATTGAAATTAGTCTTTTTTTTTTTCCCCCCTTCCCCCTTATAAAGTGATACAAATTTCCTCAAAAATTTACTCAGAAAATATTTACAGTAAAAGCTGAGTACTGTGCCTTCTGTTCCAATATAATTTCATGGAGCATTAGGAAACTAATCTTTTCTTTTTTTCAGAGAGAGCTTAGTAGTCCGTGTAGGTATAAGCTAAGTCTTATTTCACAAATTCAAAGATCTGTCCAATACCATGAACCATAGCCTAACTAAAATCAGGTAGTGACATGGTCATAAGCACTTTACTGCCTAGAAAGTAAGCAATGAATGAAATTAGATGTAACTGATAAATACATTTACATGTCTTACGTTTTTATAGGAGACTTACAAGGATCAAAAACTTATATTTATTTTTCTTCACATTGACAGAAGGCCAATATTAGAATTTTTCACTGTGTAAATAAACTTCATTTATTAAAAGATTATGCTTTAATGTACTGCAAATTTTCTTTTTATTTGAGGAGTGGAAGGCATAGATACACAAGATGAGATTGTGCAGTATTAGTTTGAATTGGTATTGTCAAATATATGTAAGGTTACTGGACACTTCCCACTGTAAGACTGTACTTCCAGTTGTTTATTCATTTACCAGACTTTGATCGGTTATATTGACACTTTCCTGGCGGTGTTTAGTATACTCTCACTCTCATTTTCTTTCTTGGGAAAACTTCAGCTAGAGCTGTTCAGCTAGTTAAATTTAGTACTTTGCTACAGAAATGTCCCTTGCTCCCTTCGGCTTTCTTCTTAAGCCTTTTAGTGGAGAATCATAAGCGGGTGTAGAGCATAATCATAAGGAGGTGAACAGCAGAAACTGATGTAGGTAAAATGAGAAGAATGCCTCCTGACTTCGTGTCTTCCTCTGTCCCTCCTGAGGGAGCAACGAGGTGCACAGATGTCAAATATTAGTGCTAGTAATAAATCGCCCTCCATACATGGCTATTCCTGTCCAGCCACATTTATATGAAAACAATTGCTTGCTTAGTTTTCTGCATAAAATACCAGATTAAGACAATTCTCAATATAGGAATTGCAGCAGCCTTTCACAGCATGTTTTATGTATTGATATTTGGAAGATATTTGAAATTGATTAAAAATCTCTAAATGTAATTACGAAATGTGAAATCACAAAGTATAGTGCCATTAACAGAAATGTCATGCTGTTTTTTATAGTCTTATTAATAGTAATTCCTTTAAATTAGGCTCAGATACAAATTTATTTGCGGTCTACTGCAGTTAATTTGTCATTCCAGAAATTGTTGTGTATTAACTATTTTAGGAAGCCTTATGTTTTCTCCACTTAGGGTTGTCTACAAGCTTTTAGCATCACAAAGTGAAGGCATCAGGGTGCAAGCTCTAAAAGTGATGGGATATTTCTTAAAGCATCTCGCTCCAAAGTAAGTGCTGGTTTAGGTCTTAAGACACCCCCACACCCCCCCCCAAGAAGGCAAAAAGGTAGGTTGTGACACATACATGCAATATATTATTTTGTGTATATATTATTTGGTGTGTATATATATACACGTTTGTATGTAAAGTAAAAAAAGCTAGATTGGACATTAATCACTAAATATGCTTCACTGAATAGGAGCTTTTATTCTTCAAGTACCGTTCAATTTGTTTGTCATTAATACATTTCTGATGTGGTGGAATTACTTGTTATTGGCAACTAATGTCCAGACGTTATCATTTCCTTACCAAGTTCACTTAATACTTACTTGCAGTATAGCTGCCTGCTTTTTAAAGTGGTCTTTTTCCATAATTCCACTGAAATCAGTAGCAAAACTTTGATGAGATTGAACCCCATGTTACTTACTGAGAACTAGATTTAATATATCTCAAGTTGACTACAATAGTAGGTAAGTATTGAGATCGCTGTCCATGGTTGTATTTTTGACCAAAATGAGGACAAAGATGCCCTTTCCTTAGTGTTTATCAAGAAATCCCTAAGCGTGTGTTTCAGCTTTTTGGGCCCATGGGTGAGTGGACTGCATTTATGGAAGAAAGTTAGCTGTCTTCTGTCTGTCTTCAGGGAATGACTTGTCCTTTCAGAATTTGAATCCTTGCCTTTTTCCTTAACCAAAAGTGAAAGACTTAAGGAACAAAAAAAGAAAAAGATGTTTCCAGTGATTTCATATTTCTTGAGGCACACTTTTTAAACTTCTTTTTTCCCCCTAAAGCAAGCTGAATACATAAGTTTATCTTTCTGTACTATTTTAGGAGAAAAGCTGAAGTCATGCTTGGACATGGATTGTTCTCTTTGTTGGCTGAAAGGCTGATGCTTCAGACAAGCTTAATCACCATGACCACATACAATGTCCTGTTTGAGGTAGTAATATACTGTAGTTAGGATCCAATCTTCCTAATTACTTGTAAGACATTGTTAGAAAATTGCTTACATATTTGTGCTGATATGTTCCAGATGACATTAAACCTTAGTGTGATGCAGCTGAGTGATTTTTTTTTTTTTTTTCCCCCCAAAGCTCACTACTTGAGATTTCTACCCCCCCTCCCTTAACTTGGTTATGCTTATTATGGACAATTCTAGATAATGAGCAACCTGAATGTCTCAAGCAGACACTCATATATATATGGAATCTTATTATAGCAATGATCTTGCCTTATGATGATAGTTTTGGTTAGGTTCAGGTTTCTCCTCCAGTGTATTTAAAATAGCGTTCACTGAAGAGAAAGCAAAAAAAAAAAAAAAAAAAGTTTAGAGTAAAATTTTAGGAACAGGATGAAATAAATTATCAAGAAAGACAAGTGGGTTTTTTGAATAATTTTTAGAACCATGGTGAAATAATCATGGTGCTGTATGAGGGATGTATCCAACTATTTTTCAGTAAGCTGTCTTTGTGAACATTGATATGGCGTCTTCTTTTTCCTTGATAGATTCTGACTGAACAGATTTGCACTCAAGTGATACATAAACAACATCCTGACCCAGATTCAACAGTGAAGATACAAAATCCTCGTAAGGATGATACACATTTCTAAGTGCTACCATAAGAAAAGTCTGCTCTAAAAAAAACATGAGAAAACTTATTAATTACATCCACCAGTCTTAATTCTGATCTGTCTTACATTGTCTTTCATACAAAATGAAAGATAATATGCATTTAGTTGGAGTTACTTAGAAAGTATGTCTCTATAGCTTTTTGAAAGACGTTTTATGTGTCTAAATGTGTATGTAGTTCATAACTCACCTTTTTTGGCTGTGCAGTCATGTTGTGAAATGGTTTTTCAAGACTTGCATGCACAGGATACTTTGATTTAATATATGTTAAGGTTACAGCAAAATTCTGATTGCATTATTTAGTGATGTCAGCCTAAATTATTTGAAATATGGAAACAGCCTTCATTTTAAATTACATTCAGTACGACCACGCTAGATGGAAAGTAGGAGAAATGTGTCTGCTCATTGTTTCCATTAGCTTACTTTATGGGAAATATCTTGATATGGAACTTTGGATGTCTTTTGAACTAAGAGAAAATACTGATCTCCTTTCCTGAATTATATGCTTTATTAATATGCTCTGTATATAATACAATGGACTTATGATAGCTTTGGGAGTTCATTTTTTCTGGAGAAATAATAGATTTTTCACTTTCATAGCTGCTTTGTCATTAAATGTAGGTCATAGTTGTGGGTTTGCTTCAAGTGGAAAGTGGGGGAAGAGAAAGGAAAGCAAAGCCGATACAGAGGAAAGAAATCTGGTTGTAGTATGCCATTTGCCTTCCGGTAAATGTGTATAAAGCAGGAGATGCGAGGAGATTTCTGTTACTTAAGACAGTCACTGCTGTGGTTAATACAAATTATTTGTAATGTGAGGTATGAGTCTGGAATTATCTAGGTCTAGTAGGAAGAGTAACTTCTAGAGTACCTTTTTAAGATCAGTGCTAATATTATCAAGTAAGGAATTTCTTTTTTTAGAGAAATTGTACAAGGTGGACTGAAACTATCACAGTGACTGTGTTCAAATTGCACACTAATTTATTTCCAAAGTTAACTTCTTTTTTAAAAGTAACAAAAACAGTGACTGCCCCACCGCTTCAAAAAGGGGAATGTATCCACAATTTTGACTGTCTCCTAAAAACACAGAAAACATGCTCATAAGAGATGAAATTTTATATCAGGAAGGTTTTGTCCCCTTTCTCAAAACTTTTTTGTAACAGAAATTGTTAAGTATAATTAGAAGTTGTTCACATTCTTCGAAAATTCAGTATTATCAAGGTACAGCAAAATCTATGCATTTTTCTCATATATTGATTTTATAATGGATGCATTATATTATGTGAACTTCCTTAGAAAAAGGTTCTGTTAGATTCTGATAGCTTGTCATTTATCATGCAGTAACATGTGTTGCTTAAACCTGATAATTAAAAAAAAAAATTAAGAATAATTTAACTTGGATTCCATTTTCTTCAGCTGTATAGACCTGCAAATCCCACTGACGGTGACCAGGTTTGAGAAGTCTTGGAAGAAGGGATTTATGTTAGTTAAACCTCCTACTCAAATAGAGATGTGCTTTTTCTCAGTATAAAACGTTATTATGTAGCTTTACTTTTCTTGTACAAAGGATATTGGAATATGTCGTGTATTTTATGCTGTTTTGTGCTAATTTTGTTGCTCATGAACTGTTTTACAGAGATTTTGAAGGTTATTGCAATCCTGCTACGTAATTCTCCACAGTGTCCAGAAACTCTGGAGGTTCGGCGAGCCTTCCTCTCGGATATGATTAAACTTTTTAATAACAGCAGAGAAAATAGGAGGTAAGATAGCTTGCTATATGCACATGTATACAAAGTAAGTAACAAGGTCTCCTAGTAAATTAGGCTCATTAAACAGATAGAGCTTCATTGCTGTTCAGCAAACTCTATAGTATAGTCTTTGATATGTAAATTTAGAGATGCTTGCGTATAGCAATTGTTCTAAACATGTTGAATTCCTGACTTAGCTGATGTATATTTCTAAGATATATTTTGAAATTTGATGAAATAGCATACGTGTATTTTGCAGGAGTTTGTTGCAGTGCTCCGTCTGGCAGGAATGGATGCTTTCCCTTTGCTGTTTTAATCCAAAGACTTCTGAGGAACAGAAGATAACTGAGATGGTGTATACCATATTTCGAATTTTGCTCTACCATGCAGTCAAATATGAGTGGGGTGGCTGGCGTGTTTGGGTGGACACGCTGTCGATCACACATTCAAAGGTGAGTGTCTGAAATAGTTGGGAAGCTTAGTTACACTGTGTAATTAGATTTAGAGCCTTAAAGTGCTGTATTGTACAGTGAGATAGTCTTGAAGTGAAGGTCAGTAGTTAAATAAAAGCCCAGCGTTTATATCTGTCACTGGGCATAACTTTAAAATATTTGATAGTTGAATGTTAATTTTGTTGCTTCAATACAAATCTTTTTTTGTTGTTGCTCAAATTGTGATAATTTTTTGAATATGTGTGCCACTTTCAGTATAATGAAATAATCAAATTTCAGGAGCATTTCTGAAAAATTTTAGTGCTGGTTTTGCTTTTTAATAATGGCATGAACACAAGGTGGCGCACCCTATCTATTCATAAACAAAAATACCTTTTAGTAACATCAAAAGGCTGTAAAACAAACCAGTAAAAAGCAAAGAAATCAAAGTTAAGACAGATGCTTCAGCTATTAAGCTGTCATGGAATACAGGGTGAGAACGCAAATCCTTGCCGTATGAATGAGACTATTACCCTTCATTGTTCTTCTGTCTGATTTTTTTTGTTGTTGTTACAACCAGAATTATATGATAGAAGTTATTAGTGGATCTTTGAACAAGGCACAGTAGTATAAAACATAACTGCATTGCGTTATTCTGAAGAAAAGAGCGAGGCCAGTGTGGGCTTCATAATTATTCTGGTTTATCAGAAATATTTACTTAAGATTAATTAAATTATAAATTACATATTTCTTAATGTGTGTAACTTAACGGTGCAAAATGGATATCTGTGAATCCTAAAGATCACTTTATGATTCTAAGGAATTGCTAGCATTTCTGTGGTCTTTGATTTTGTATGAATTTCTTCTCAAAAAAAAGGTCAGTCTCTGCAGACAGCAAGAATACTGTTATTTTGCAGCTCTGTTTATTTATCGCATTCGTAGCTCGATTGTGGATTATTGGGCTGTGGGGAGACAAATGTAGAAAACTATATAAGAAAAGCATGTGAAATAATATCATTAAATAGTTACTTAGCTAAACGGAATCCACGTGCAAAGAATCCAGGGCCAAATTTTAACCCTTACAGAGATCCCATTTTAGTTGTTGAAATATTCTTAATCTTCTTTTGTGTCAGCTCTGCAGTCTTCAAAAACCCTGTTTCCTCTCTTTCCCCCAAGATGCAGAGGGTGTGGGTGGGGTAGATGGTACAATGGCAAGCTGTAAGCCAGAGTAAAGACCCCTAATGTGCTTTTATAGAAACTGGCATGATTTAAAGCATTTGTGTGATTGCTGGGAATTGCTGGGGAACCATCCCTGGGGAAAGATGGAGAAGTGAGTGAAGGAAGACCACCTTTCTGCCTCTGTTATACAGAACTTTGGTATATTGAATTTAAAAATTATCTAGCACATTATCTTATAAGCTGTAGTTCTATTCTTAGACTCTTTTTGTAAGATAATGTAATGTCAGAAATCTCATTTCAACAGCTTCTATGTCAAAATACTTATATGGATTTTTGGTCATTATCTTCACTGACTTAATGTGGCTAATCAATGGTTTAGAGTTCATAGAGGGGAAACCCCAAGATTTTATTGTGATGCCACAGCCCAGATGTTAAGAAAAAACCCCACGGTTGTGGAAAATACCCCCAAAATTGAGGTACAGATAATGTTACTTTTGGACTTTTTTTTTCTTTCTTCAAAAGGCTGTATGTTTTTGTGCAATACCATAGTGAATGAGAAAATGCCGTGCTTCACTCTTTGCGTTTCTCATTTTTGGTTCCTGGCATGCTGGCATAGTGAGGTATCTTTGGTTGCAGAAGTAAGTTCCTGTTTCAGTTTTCAGTTTTCCCAAGTCTAGCTTTGGCTTTCTGGTCAGTAGGCAAGGACTGCTTGTTCTTCCAACCTACTTCAGAGGAAGTAGAACAATGGCAAGGCTAGAAGTGTGTGAGTGTGGGCAGCGCTAGCAGCAGAGTGGTGGTCTAATTTTGAAGGAATCATGAAGGAGTTCAGTTTGTTTGGACTTTGGTGCTGATATTAGCTAGTTCCAGAAGCCTAAACAAAAATGTTTGAACAACAAAAGCACCCCGAAACTAGCCTAACAGTAGTGATATGAATGATGATACAATAATCAAGGATTTTAAAATTGGATTTTTTCACCTTTGTTGTGCATTTGCCATTTGAATTTTTTTCTAAATAATGCATGAAATTTATGCAACTAGCTATATAAAGCTAGATGATATTTCACAACTATCTTTTAATTACATAAGCATAAATTAGGATAAATCACAGAAAAGCTCTTTTGTGCTAAAACCTTACTAACCACTTGAAAATGTCCATATAAACTGATATTAATATCTAATGATAATGAATTTTTAATCCCTCCAATTTTACTTATTTTGAATAGTCTTGTATCCTGTTATACCAATATTGAGATTCATATAGATTCACACATAACATAGTGTAGACATAATTCAGAGGGCAAATTGTTTGATGCTAAGTGCCTCTCAGATGTTTTTGATTTCTAGCATGCTTTCAAAGTAATGTGGGGAACAAAAATATTTCCTTAACATTGCTAAGAGAATAACCAATTTGTGGTTTTGTTATTTCATCTCTAATTGTATTGGGTTACTGCTTATTTTTCCTTTTTACAACCCTTTGCGCCATTCCTGCCACTAATTTATAACACCATTCTATGATAAAGAACTAGTACATAAAGGACTAGTGTTACAGAATTGGATAGGTTTTGCAGAGCTACACATCAAGATACATGCAGCTGCTATAAAAAGCCAAAGAAACTCAATTGCAATTTTATTGTCCAGTTTGATAGATTTCCTGCCACCTTTGTAGCAGGGAAGCTGTTTGTCACTGTAACCCTCTCCTCCAACAGCTGCACAACGTTTTATAAGCAGCAATGGCTTTTCTAGCATAATTGCACTGCACTGGTTTCCTTGCACTCAGAATTTAGGTGTGTGTAACCTTTTTAAAGCCAAATTTCTTAGTATTACTCATGTATTTTGCTTATTTCCATATTGTATTTTTTTGTTTTCCAAATATTAACACAGTGTATACAAAGGTGTTTAATCTGTGGCTTCTATTTCAATACAACCATTAATGAAAAAATTAAATCACAACTTCAGCTTGTTCTAACTGGCCTGTGCTGAATTTATGAATGCATCTAAGAATTTCTGGTTTTTAAACATTGTAACCATGGTAGCTAGGCCTTGATTTATCTGTCTGCCATGTTACTTTGTAAAAAGGACTGATGATTTTGGGGTTAATAATAGGAAACAAGTAAAGAATGGTGGACAACTTGCCTTTTTGACCTTCCAGCTTCCCCAAGTTTTAAATGAATATAATGATTTACACAGTATAACACACTCCTAAATTATCTCAATGTTTAAAGTACTGGGAAGAACTAACATTTGCTTATTTCAGGCCCTTAACTATATTTTATTACTTAAAAGTTGCTTCATGTTACCATGTGATTTGGTTAGAGAAGATGGGTAAATTCTGATTTTTTTTTTTTTTTTTGTAGCTCAAATTTTCAATGAGTAAGACTTAGAAATGTTAATACATATAAGCTACAGTTTTATTGCTGTATAAGTGGAAAAATTTTGTTCACTGATCTGAATAGGAAGAAGTATAACCTTAAAATGTTTTAGTACTGTGACTTTAACATACATTGTATTTCTAAATAATTGTTAGTTTTCAGTCTAAGGAAGTACAGTTGTAGTAAACATTGGTGAGTGTTAAGTGAATTTGTAGGTTTTTTGGTGCCTTGCTCATTTAATACAGGAGGAAAAAAAAAAGATGTGCACAGCATTTACGTGTGTTATGTTTGCCTGATTTTCATCACTGTTAGATGAGGGAAAACCAGCAAAAGCAGCAAGGATTAGGTGGTGGAGGAGTTAATATAGGATGGCAATTTAGAAACTAATTTGCAGCCAAGTGAACATAGCTCAATAGTTTTAGGAAGTAACAGGCCGTCAGGATCTCGAGTCCAAATCCCACTGGCATTCATGAGTTATTGAGGACAGTTTTGTCTCCATTTTTTTTTCTCCCTATCTTGAAGAAGGTAGGGGCTCCCACAGTGATATGTGCAGGCATTTTTAGCTCTAGGGCATTTTGAAGGCTTCGGGTGTTCTTCAGTCCTCTGAAAAGTGTGTCTGCATTGCCCTGAGGGGAAGCAGAGGTAGCTAGCCAAGAGGGTCATTGTACTACTGCAGGTTTTTGGTTTTCAGTTGTGCGATGCCCAATATATCAACGAAGCAAAGCTGGGAGAGATGCAAATTAAGTAGCAGTCTTGGAATGCTTACATATGGGGTTCGTTCTTATGGTATAAACAACTATTTATAAAAATTCATTGCTTATTCTAGATAGAAATTATTCTTGGGGGGGGTGTCACCTGATGTATGGGGAGCACAAGGAACTTGGAGACTAAAATGTGAAGCCTACTTTAAAGCTGTGTACCCTCCAAGATGTGTGGTTATGACACAGTCTTTCACCTTTTCTAGGTGTTGCCTTGTTACAGATTCCTTTGTAGTAGGTGTGTGGGAAGGCTCTTCCTAATCAATGTCTCTGAGAATAAGAAAGTATATTCTTTATTCAGCAGGCAGAATAGTCAGGAGGAGGGATCTGTACCACTGATGGGCTCTTACGCATGCAGGACTTATGGTTAATGGGGATCTCCTCTATCTCATTATGCACTCTGAGTGAGTGGAATGTTAATGAATAAAGCTGCAGCATGCTAAAATTTGACTAATTCAAACTGAAAGAAAAGTGTGCAATAGGGGATAGGAATAGAGTGAGCACTTATGGAGCAGGATAGAACAGGATCAGCTGGTTAGAGTAATCTGTGTAGAAGCCTTTAAAGAAGAGCGTAATAGAGATTTGCTCCTGGTTGAGAAGTGCCAGAGGTCTCAAAAAGAAGAAATGGGGAAACATTTGCAGTGGGAAGAACTGATGCATAAAGAGGCAAACAGCTATGAGAAAGTCTTCCTAAGCAAAGATGACCTGAAGAGAGAAGGGATTCTCATCTGTAAAACTTGGTATAAAAATCATTGGAAGATCGGACCTGTGTCTGCAGCCTCAAGAACTGTAGTGGCCTCCTTTGCTGCTGCAGAGTTTGAGGCAAGCCTCCTCCATACTTGCTCTTACCTGTGTTCAGGTTGTGGTTGTGTTGTGGCTGCGGAGACTGAATTGGGCCTCTTGGCCATAAGTTGAAATGATGGATGTGGAGCCTCTGCTACAGGGCTGCCAACAACACATGCGGACATTGGAAAAGGATGGCCAAAGAGAGAAATGCCTAAGACCTATAGCTGGGTATTAGGACAATGCAGAGTGATAAACACTGGATTTGACTGCAACATATTTTTGTTAATAACTAAATATCAGATGTGCACAAGGCAGAATTTGACAGTCTACTGAGCTATGGGAATGGTGGCAGGGATCGATATAGAGAGCAAATATATACCTTGAGAGGACAATGTGCTCATAGCTTGCAATTTAAGCAAATTAAAAGCAATAGTTGCATTACTGAAAAAAACCAAATACACGTTTGGTATGCTGTTTCAATTTATTATTGTATGGTGATGTAACGGTAAGCTATACCTTGACTTGATTTGAAAATAAAATACTGCCACCATGCATAAAATTGTTTCTCAGATAAGCAAAGACTTTTATGAATTATATTGACTAGTTGACTAGTAATTTGCTTTCTTACTCTAGAAGTTATTTGCATGCATAGATTTTCCTCAGGCTGAGGACAAAAAAGGCAAAAGTATTGCTACTTAGATGAAAATGCAGTATGCAGGAACATGAAAATGTCTTGGTACAGTGTGGTGGGTTTGGTTTTCTTTTTTTAGCCCTTCTCCCCCTTGTGTCAGTGAATGCTTTTTAAGTGGAAGCTTAAACTCCTTCTAGAATAAAAACTTCTCATATGTAGTGTCCTGCATAATATACATTAATTTGCTTTTCTTAGCGTTCTTCTGTGAACCACTCAGAAATAACCCAGAGATTCCTCAGGTCAGTGGGTTAGAGACTGTAAGTCAGTGTATGGTGCACACAGTACCTTTGTATCTTTCACTTCACTGAATTGAAAATTAGGTTTGATATCTTCAGATATAGGTGCCTCCTGTCTAAACAGACCTGTTTTTGTTTGGAGATTCGTTTCCACTTTTGAACAGTTAGTGTTGCTGGAGGAGAAGTGGAAAAACAGGTCAATAAAGTCCTTGTTAAGATTTAAAAAGTTGTAACGCTTTCTGGAATTATGAAGAGTTTATTGATGGTGTCAGCAGCACAGGAGCTAGTTGGCACTGAGCAGACTCTATAAGGAAACAGCAGTACTATATAATTGTCTGACCTCTCTGGCAGACATTCCCTTCCTTTCTTGACAAAATTGCCAACCTGATAATGAAAAAAATGCCAAAATCTTAACGTATAGTTAAAATATTTTCCCTATGTTCTTTAATGCAAATGTCAATCATCTTAACCTTTTTCATTGCTGTATGCTAATTTTTCTCCTTGGCAATTAGTAAATGTTGGATGTCAAATTAAGTTAAAATTAATGGCAGAGGCAAATGTTGCAGTTATTGGCTCACAAGTGTCTTTAACTAGTAGTGCGTAGAGATGCATTCTAAGCATTGCAAACAGCTATGGATTAACCATCAAATGATGGTGAAGATTAATGATTGGCCTTTTAGCTCACTAATTTAGAACAATTTCTAGTAATTAATTTTGTATTATCAGCTTTACAGTTGCAAATGCCTTAAGGAAAATAAAAAATGACTTGACTTAAGTACATTTAAGGTTCCTCAAGCTAACAGTTGTCTTGTAAATTGTTGCATGCTTGCAGATCCTAATGTTTAATACCTCTATATACTATCTCTGTCTACTTGTATTTAGTAATCATAATTTCTACTTCGTTTTGCATTTCCATTGCTACTGCCTTTGTTAATCTTGGCTGTTTTCTTTGTAGGGTGTATTATTTGGCTTTGTGAACTTGTGTGCTTCATAAATGCCATGTCATGCAACAGAAGTGTGGGGGAAGAATTGTCCAGTGCCTCCATCGTAGTAGCACTATTTCTTGACTTCCTGTCAAACCAAATTACAAATTAATGTAGTGAGCAGAACTGTTTATACAGGCTTGTTGAAAAGTTGGATTTTACAAAGCAGAATTTCTTAAATTTGCTTTCTTTTTTATATAAATAAGAAAACCCCAAAATCGAAATGCATGTTTGAAAAATACTGGTTTTAGGCAGTCTGTAATTTTGTGCATTGCTATTTTAATTTGAATATTATTTAAAGGACAGTATTTAATACATTAAGTGACATGAATTCTTTCTGATGTTTATGCTGGAAGTAGAAATTGCTATCCTTTTAAAGTGGATTTTGGGGTTTTTTTTGTGAGTTATGTTCTCCTGTAGTTCTGTACTGTCTAATTTTCTTTACCAGACTCTGTCTCCTTGCAGTTTCTTGCATTGTTCTTAAATCAACATGGATTCTTACCAGATTGTGCTTGCATTTATTTGCCCATAAGTTCATATTGCCCATGTGTAAAGATAAGTTGTCAGTATTGTGTTGCTCTGTAATGGCTTCCAAACCATTGTCTATTTCCTGTTTCAGATGAGACTGACTGTGAAATCATATTGCATCCCTGTACCATACATTGTCCTTTTAACTGTTGACCATAGCTGGGCAAAGATCGACTTGTTGCACAGTTGTTTGCATCTCTAATCTATACAGTCAGTAGAACTCATACTTGTAACTGTCAGCAGTCTTAGCTGGAAAACCAAAACTGCTCAGTTTGTAATTCATGACTCGTGTTAACATTCAAAATTAATACAAATACCTATGGTGCCTATCTGACTTCAAGGTAGCACATGTGGGTTATTAGGAAAAACAAACCATGCAACAGGAAACTCTCCTAAGGGATGAAAGAAAGTAGCATGGGAAGATTTTGAATAATGAATGAATAAGAGAAGTATATATTGCTAATAAATGCTGGGGGGGCTTTGCTGAAACAGTGGCTAGTTTTTAGATAGAATTTGGTTTTGTGATTGTTTGGATTATAAAAAATAGGGAGTCTTAGATCTAGATGAACTTTTATTCCAGCACTGATATTTCAGTGTCTTTAAAATTGAATGAGAAGTTTAAATGAGAAGTTACGATGTGAAGGAAAGAGCTTGGAGGCAGGGGGGACTCCCTTGTTGGCAAGGCAATAAGAACTTAAGCTGTTAAGAATAACTGAAGTCTTGGCTGTAGTATGTTTGTTAATGAGTCAGTGAAGTTGCTAATGAGGGGCCAGAAAATTTGGAGCTTTCAGCAATGTAATATGAAGTATGACATGCACAAAATGATCTTGCTAGGATCACAGAGATGTGGTGGGATGGCTTCTGTGACTGGACTGGTGCAATGAAAGGATACCGGCTCTTGAGGAAGTGAAGACTGGGAAGATGAGGAATGGGAGATGCCCTGTATGTGAGAGAGCAGTTTGAGAGCATGGAGCTCTGCCTGGGGATGAATAAGGAGCCATCTGAGAGTTTCTGGATTAGGATTAAAGAGAGGACAGGTAAAGGTGATGTTATAGTGGGCATTTGCTACAGGCTGCCTGACAAGGAAGAACAAGCACATGGGGTCCTCTACAGATAGGTAAGAGCAGCCTCATGTTTGCAGGCCCTGGCCCTCATGGGCCTGATGTATGCTAGAGGGACAACACAGCAGGATGTAAGCAATCCAGGAGGTTCCTTGAGTTCATTGACAATTTCTTCCTCCTCCAAGTGATAGAGGAGCCAGTGAGAAGAGATGTTTTGCTGGACCCTCATGCTTAACAACAACAAGGGGCTTGTTGGGAATGTGAAGGTCAAAGGCAGCCTTGGCTTCAGTGACCATGAGATGGTGGAGTTCAGGATCCTGAGGGGAGGGAGGTGAGTAAAAACAAGCTCACAACCCTGGACTTACGGAGAGCAGATTTTTACTTGTTTTCAAGCAAGGCTGATTTAATGCTGTTAACAAGATGATAATTTGGTTGGTAGGAGAGAATCTGAAGCTGCAATAGGCTTTTTTATAAAGGGGATTGGCTTGGTAGCACACTAGGAAAAAATAGGCATTGCAGAAAAACAGTACATCACAGCTTATGCAAACTGAGATATAACTAAATTACCATTTCTCCAAAAGTAGTTACCAGTACTGTAGAATGTGCTTATGGAGTGGAAAGTGAGAAGCCATAAGGTAGGTTGCTTTTACTCCAGCATATGAGTTTAGTGAGACTTAGACTGGAATGATGCATGAAAATATGGATGTTCACACTATTAAAGATTTTTTTTGAAGAGCTGGAAATGTTGCATAAGTGGGCCACAGGAAGGATTCTAGTCCTTTGGAATGAAAGCTCATTCTTTTTAGATGATCCTGTTACTTCTCCATCTTTTAGGCTTTTAAAAATGTTATAATATGTTAAAGAAAAAAAACAACCTTGAAGACATGGTATTTCTTCCTCATTGAGGTATTTTTAATAGCTCAGAAATGCAGACATAATTAATGACTAGAAATTGAATCTAGACTTTCAAAATAAAGGAGGATATGGTTTGTTTTTTTTTTTTTAGATGGTAGAATAGATATGAACAAATGATCTAGGGGACATTTCATGTCTTGGTTTCTAAAACCAAGGCTGGACAACTTTCCGGATGCTGTCATCCAATCTGTGTTACTGGGCTCAATCTGTAGGAAAGTGGGTTAAAATCAAGGGCTGGGCTAGATGATCTGATGTTACTTTCTGGCCTTAACCTCAGTGATTCCTTGAAGTGCTAAGGGAAAGCAGCTGTAACAGAACTGATGATATGCTTTTAGAATGCATTTAAAGTTATATTGCTTGATGCTTGCAATTTACTTTAACCTGATTGGTAATTTATTGAAGCACTTATGTAGATAGGGCTGCCAGAACTCAGAACTTTAAATTGCTGTTAAAGCTTATTGCGTTTTGTAAGGATCGGTGTAAGCATCAAGTGTTGCTTGATGAAACTCTTGCAACACTGAATGTGCCCTTTTTGCAAGGTGGATTTAGTAACTGCCAGCCCTGTGAAACATCTGTATGATTCATTCCCTTAAGATTGAATTGTTGCTGTTATTGAACGTGTTCTGTGAGTCATGTACTACTCTCCACTCAAGTTTGAGCACTGAAGAAAATCATGTTTCGTAACAGGTCCCTCCAGCCACTCTCTTGTGATCACCTTAGCATCATCGTGCCTATCCCCATTTGTAATGGGGAGAGATGGCCGCAGCAGTAACAGAATTTGACATACATGTCTCCCTCATTTCCCCTTTCCACCAAAAAAAAAAAAAAAAGTTTAAAAAAGTGCTGTTCTCATCTTCATCTTAATCTTGCTTTGCCTTTTTTCAAGGGAACTAGTGAAATAAGATTTTGAGGCTAGTCCTGAGACTTGTTCAACAGTTTTGGAAGCAGTGCATAACCAGAGTAGAATCCAGGTCTCATGCTTGGATGTAGCTTAACAGTGTTAAAAAAGTAAGTGTGCAGTGTAGCTAAAGCCTGCAGATACTTTTGAGGAGTCATTTTTCTGATGTATGTTTCAAAATGAATGTTGCAATAACAAGTCTGATACTGAAGATGGAAATGAATAAAAGTAGCTATGTTATCACAGATTTGTTACAGCTATACTTGCATTGCATAGGTAACGCGTATACGTATTGTGAGTTAGTGTGTTTTCTGGGAAGTACATAGGGTAAGTTTTGCTGAAATAAATCAACAGCATTGTCATTTGTTGAATGTCTCCTTAGTACTTGTTAGACTAAAACTTTTTAGTATTTTTGGAAATGGAGGAAGCAGCAGGGAGAGAGAGAAGAGGGAAAGCTAGCTTGGAGATAAGCTCAAGCTGTCAAGATTTCTTCTTCAGAAAAGTAATGATTTGACCAAAAGTAGCAGCTTTGCCTAATCATGTTTTTGAAAACAACAGTGCAAGGAAGAGCTTATTAGCATGATGTGTTTTGGGTTGCTTTTGACGTACTGACTGTGGTACAGTTCTGGAAGGAATTATTTCTAAAATAATAATGCCCTGCATGCGCTTTATTTAACAATACACTATAATCAAATATTTTATAGATCCATTGTGACAGATGGATGAACTTTCAGTTATTTGTAATCATTCACACTTTTTTGTTTGTACATAACTGATTTAAAACTAGTACAGGAAGGCTTTTTTTTTTTTTTTTTTGTTTTTTTAAGCAGGAGGAGGAAGATATACCAGTTCTACTGCTAGAGACTCAAGTTTGAATTAAATCAACTTAAACAAGTAACATGCTTCAGGTCATGTGTTAGAATAGTACACTATTCCTACAGTGCTTTAATTTATATTCGATTAATGGAGAAAATAGTATGTTAAAAAGCTAATGTTGACAGCACAACCTGCCAAGAATATTCCTTTTTACCTTTGTTTTCTTTTTGCTCCTCTCTGATTTGTCAACTATAATTTCTAGTACCTTTTTAACCTGTCGAGTTAGTTTTTGACTTACATGTATTGTTCTAAGAGGAAATACTCCTACTGACTAATTGTCACTTTGAATACCCTGTAAGTGGAATTTTTAGATGAGATCCAAATGAGTGAGTTTAGTATGTAAAAGGATAAGAAAATATACATTAATATGTTTAGTAAATGTACTGCTCTTCTTTGTCTATGGAAAAATGCTTGTGATAAACAAAATGGTTTAAAAAAATGAAACCCTCAGCTGCAGCTTATATGTTGGGAAAATTTTGAGAACTCAGCTTACAGATAAACGAACACTTCTGTTGTAGAGGATAAATCTAAATCCTAAATAGAAAGGTATGGATAAACTAAATTGAATGACTGTAATAAAAACTTCAGTTAGTCTAGTGAGATTTTCTTTCAAAACACAGCTATTTATTTGGGCAAATTAATTTTATCGGTATGTATATAAAAATTTTTTCTATCTGGAATTTTTTTTATATACCTAAAAACAATAATAATTTTTTCAGCTCCTCCATAGGAAGATCTTCTCACTTTAATCAGATTGTGTAGCTGTTCTTATGTGCCTTTTAGATGGGGTAAATAGCATTCACCAGAGGAAAAGTCCTCTGGAGAATTTTAGGTATCATTTGGAGATCCCCAGGATTTTGGCTTCGTTGCATGCTTTTCTGCTCTGACTTTGTGGGATTGTATTTTTTTTTAATGTAAACTTCTCGAAAGTTTATTTATCTTTGTGGATTGTTGAGCATGCTCAAGGTGCTAAAATGATGTGAAAGCTCAACTGTAGTAAGTGTCCCTGCTACTTGTCACAGTGTTCCCCCTTACAAAAATATTGAGATTGTCAGCTATCTCAAATTTGGTAATTCTCTGCATGTTAAACTGTCGCTTTTTTATCTGCATCCTATACAATTACATGAATGCAAGTAGCACACATAACTCTGATTACAGATCACTGTAATTAACCTAGGAAATAATGCAAGTGTAAACTATGAATATTAAACTTCAAACTTTCACTTCTTTTACTAGAAGTAGTCTTTAAAATTCTGATTACTTCTGCTAAACACTTCATTTCCTGTCCTTAGGATCTGTCTAGGATTTTTTGACTCTGGTGTTATTTTTTTTTTTCTTTTCTTTCTTTTGGCCAGGAGTAACAGGTACACTTAAGAAAGACTTGCTCTCAGTTGAAGTGATCTCCAACGTGAAATGATTTTTTTATCATGAGGACAGTATCCAATATAAATTTGCAGTACAACTTTGTGATTTGAGCAGTGATTTTGGTTTTTTTTCAGAGAAAACAGTCATTAATGTATATTTTTTAATGTACTTTCAACTCTGTTCTTTTAGGTAACTTTTGAAATGCACAAAGAGAGTCTTTCTCAAATGTACAGGGAGTACCAAGGGAAAGGAGGTGAAGGGAGTGGAATAGAGTCTTCAGTGTCAATTAGAACAATCTCTGGAGTTAGCAAAGAAGCTGAAACCAAGGAAAAGCAACAATGTTTGGAGTTAAAAGAAGATGCTGCTGTTCCTTCCTGCATTATTGATGACGATATTGAGTGCAGTACTGAAAAAAAAGAGACAAATACCTCATCAGATCATGACCAACAAACTCATTCAGTGTCTAATCATAGGGAGGAGTTAGAGGGGGAAGACAGGGAGACTACACAGGATTTAAAAGCAGTGCCTTGTGTGGAATTTTCTCCAGAACCAGAAGAAATAAAGCCCAGTGTTTCAGAAATTAGTACTGGAATAGCTGAAGCAATTGAAGATTCTCTGAGCAAAGCTGACGAGCTTGTGGAAGAAACGGTAGCTGTCACTGCTGCTTCTTTAGCAATGCAAACTACTTTGGAAGGAGAAACTCCTGAAAGTCCAGAAAGACTGGAAAAATCAACAGTAGATGTGGAAGATGAAGATGACTTTGTTGATTTGAAAGGGGAAAGTAGTATGCCTTTACCTTCAGAAGAGTATGCAGAAATGAACAAGGAACAACGCTCTAATGAAAGTGAAGTGACAGAGCAGGAAAAAGCAATAGAGAAGCAACCCGAATCTGTGCTTTTAAAACCCAAAGATACTGAAGGTGTGGATGGGAAAAAACAAGAACTGACTTCTTTACCGGAAGCAGTGAGTTCTGCAGTTCAAGAAGTAGTGACACAACCAGATTTGAAAGGGAAAAAGAAGCTGGAGGAAGAAAAGATGCCTTTTAGTGAAACCAAAAGAGCTGAAGAAAATGCAAATGCACATGTGCCAGAGCCTGCTGGAGCCTCTGACAAAAGAATCGCCAAGCTTGATGTTTCTAGTGTTGCATCAGATACAGAAAGACTAGAACTGAAAGCTAACACATGTCTAGAAGCACCTCTGCCCCCTAGATCCATGCCTGAGGTAAATTCTACCTATCCTTCATCTGTCTAGGTTAAAAATAAAAGGAAGTTCTTACTTTATGAGATTTTTGAAAAAAGTGTGCCTATACACATTTTGGAGATTTTAAAGTGTGTGGATTTTGTGAGTTATCTACAGAATACTTTCAACCCTTGATTAAAATAGCCATAATTCTTACTAATTTGTGTACTGAGAAGTCTCTAAGATTTTATTCTTTGTACATGCACTTATGGATGCTGATGGAGACTGAGTATTTGGCTAGATGGACACTTCATCTATGTTGATACTTCTGTTCTTACATTTGAAGAACTGAAAGAAACATTTATATATTCTGCTAGGACCTTATCTAGAATTTCTTCTGCTTCTTTACTCAACCTTCCTTTTACTCTTTTCAATCTGGCCTCCTATAATCTCGACTCATAATTATTGAGAAGTGAACATTGCTTCTGCAGAAAAAAATAGCACTAAGTTTCTTTCATATCCTGATGGAACTTGTGAAAATATTTTGTACACTGACTACTCTGCAGGTACGCTATCTCTCTCTCTCTATTTGAAACTATAAAATTTGATAGGATTGTCACTCCATCACATCAGCCTACCTTTTTTGTGCAAGTGTAATTTAAAATGGGGCTTCTGTTGCATTTTGCAGTGCTCTACCCCTCTAGTCTCTAGTTTCTAACTCAGCTTTTCATGGTTAAATAGTCATGTATCTGAGTACTTCCCTTCTGCAGAGATACCTGCTAATGGATGCTCTTCATTCTGCACCATTCTTCCTTAAAGGAGGAAAACCACTGTCTACAGCAACATACACTCCCCCTGTGGTAAGGCTGGGTTGCTGCTTGTGTATGCCTGGACTGCCAGGTGTGGTAGTGCAGCTGTAGACTAGTTTGTAGGTTTGGTATATCCAGTAAATAAATAGCATTTGTGTAATAGTTTTAGCTTTATTTGTAACTATGTATGCAGTCTAAACTCGTTGAATATCTAAAATCTCAAGTCTGATAAATGCATTTCAGTGTATACCATGGAAACTAATAACTAGAGCGTGTGGGTTTTTTTTTTTGTCTGCAAACTGTATTCAGACTTCAAGGCAGCAGGATTCTTCAGGACAAGAGCTAGCTGCTACATCAGATGGGCAGAGAAGAGACTCTAGGTCAACTGTGTTCCGCATTCCTGAGTTTAAGTGGTCACTGATGCATCAGCGCTTGCTCACAGACTTACTCTTTTCCATAGAAACAGATATACAGATGTGGAGAAGGTAAATTTCTATGCTTTATATGGAATGATCTAGACTGGTGTTTCAATTATAATTAACTTGTGATTTTGTTGAAACTGCATCAGAGTCACTCTTTGACTTTGAATTTTGCGCATCTGGTATTTTACTCGTTATTCAGTAGCCTTACTTATTTTGTGACCAATACCCAAATATTTGCAGACTTTTTAGACTCTTTACAGACATAAATGTTTATTGGTTGAGGGCCTGCACATATATTTTGACTGAAATCCAGGCTACATTTAAGTCAATGGCAATCTTGCTGTCGATTGTTATTGGACCATGATTTTCATGTTCCTAACGTATGTAAGGGCCTGCATCTTTTATTAGTATCTAAATATGGACTAAAAAAAAAAATATGTCCTAAACAGTATTTGTTACTTTGGCATTTACACACACTATGTTGCTGCTTTGATAGGGTTCTGTGAACACAGAGGTGTTCTGTGCATTTAAAAATTAACTTGTAATAGGTATCTGGAATGCAATCATGAAGTTCAATTTAGTAAAAAAAGGAAACTTTGAAAACAGTGGTAATTCTGCATTTTAATTTTAAGATTTAACAACTTAAATAAGAGTGGTGTCTATTATTAGCTTGTAGTAGTGAATATCAAATTCAAATTGAACCACATAGCTCTACTGGCCTGATGAAAAGGAATGTAAGGATGAAGATACAAAGTATTTAAGTGATTAAAACAAATTAAACTCAGGTGAATTTTTGTCTGACTAGAATTTTTAGGTTGTGATTAAATTAACCTCTCAGGACATCATTGGATATAGCTAAAATATATTTTTAGCTTAGGTTCTGTTTTGAAAATCTGTTTCCCTGTTTAACAGGATTTAAGTTTTTGTGTTTTGTTGATTTTTAATTTCTCTGAGAAGCCCTTAGTATTTGCTTTATTTTTCCAAAGATTTCAGTTCAAATCTAGTTCACACTTCCAGGAAACTTTGTTGTATTGCCTGACTACTAACTGTCTGGTTTCAGTTTTATGAAAGCTTAAAGATGCTAAAATACTACAAAAATAAAGCTGTTTTCTGAATTGGTTTTTTTTTGGACAGCCATTCTACAAAAACTGTGATGGACTTTGTGAATAGCAGTGACAATGTCATATTTGTGCACAACACAGTTCATCTCATCTCTCAAGTGATGGACAACATGATCATGGCTTGTGGTGGTATATTGCCGTTGCTTTCTGCTGCCACATCTGCTACTGTAAGAAATTTCATTTTTATTTGAAAATTTATCTCTTGTGGGAGGATGCCTTTCTTTATGCAGTGTGTTAACTATTATATCTGTCCTTTTGGGAAACAGGAAAGCATGTGGGATATTTCCACAAGCATCTCTTTCCTCCCTTTGCTACCTCCATGCTTTCCCTAAGATAAACTGGGTATCTGCCCTCTTTGCCTGAAGACATAAAAAGAAGTTGCCTGGCTTCATTGTCCCACAGTGGTCTGGAACGGGATTAAATCCCAATACCAACGATTGTTCCTAGAATGTGACTGATCACTACTTTTGCACGTGACTGAAAATGGACTTACTTTTTTTCTTTCATTTAAGTTGTAGGTAGACAGGCATATCACCTTTGTGAGGAAGTAAATGTTGCTTTCAATTTTTCTCTGCGTAGCATGAATTGGAGAATATTGAGCCAACTCAAGGACTTTCAGTAGAAGCATCTTTAACGTTTCTCCAGAGATTAATCAACCTTGTGGATGTGCTAATTTTTGCAAGCTCTCTTGGTTTCACTGAAATTGAGTCTGAGAAAAATATGTCATCTGGAGGAATTCTGCGACAATGTCTTCGTCTAGGTAAGCAAACAAAACCACTTAATGAGCATAGGAGCTTGCTGTTACTAAATAGTTAGCAATTGTTACCTTTTTTTTTCCTCTCCTTTTTTTGTTAAATCAAGATTAAATTTAGTCAAAGAAGTATTGGGATCTTTTACTATTTTACTATTATTGTATTCTTTAATGCATATACATGGGTTTCCTTTCCTCTTTAAAAAATTCAAATAAAATAAATGATTACGTTTGGTAGCCTGACTGTGGATGCAAGTATTCATTTTATCTGAGAAGATACTTCTTTTGCCGAAGTTCCCCAAATAGTCAAGACTGAGAATATAGCAGCTTTAAGAAAAAGAAATCTTGTACTGTACACAAAAACATGAACAAACACATAGAGAAGAGGTTTAAATCTTGAGGTCAGTAGATGAAGGTAAGGTGAAAACTAGAGATGTAAATTGCTAAAGAGTAGGGTTCAAATTGGGCAGTAGTTGTACCAAATATTATAGTATGTTTGTATCAAATTGGATTGAAAGAAAGTGGCCATTACCTAAAAAAGTAATGACCCGTGTGGAAATGAGAACATACAAGATCGTAACTGGGTTGTTAGTTAATACAGGAGGAGAATATTCATGCTAGTTGCATGCGGTAAGACTTTTTGTAATGAAAAGTTTAATTTGCATGAGTGCCAGAGCAGCTCAGAGCCTCAACAGTAACTAGCCTTCCTCTCCCTTTCTAGGCAATTAAAACTTTGTGCAGGTAGAACAAGATTTATGGGATGCAGACAGGTATAGAGGTGGGGTAGTTCTTCTTTCCTTTGAAAATAATGTTAGGAGATGAAACAGGTATAATTGTGAAGCTAAAAAAATAAATCGTGTAACTTCAGAACATTTAGTCCAAGAGTAACAAAGCATTATGAGGCAAACATTGTAATTTGTTTCACTAGTGTATTACTTGTCTTTCTTCCTTGCTAGTCTGTGAAATTTAGCTGTCTTCACCCTCCCCGCCTTATGGCTGTATGCATGGTAAAATTTCAATGAAGGGTGCTAACTTACTCACTTTGAAGTATCCATTAGATGTAGCATACATGTTCTAAAAATTTAGTATTAATTATTAGTTATAAATTATTGAAGAATTTTGAGCGTTGGTGTTGCGACTATTTAAAATTTATGGAAGCAAAATACCATTTTACTGATGTGCTTAAACTTTTTATTTTAAGTGACAGACAGAAATGTATTATACATCTCTGTAAGGGATATAGACAATACTGTTTCCTGGAGTTATTCTTAATGTTTCTTTTCCCTTCAAGTATGTGCGGTAGCAGTAAGAAATTGCTTGGAGTGTCAGCAGCATGCACAGGTGAAGCCTACTGGAGACACTGTGAAGAACCAGAAAACAGTGCAGGGCTTTATAGGAACAGGAAAGTCTGCAGCAAAGGCAAGTATAAGACCACATTCAGGAACACTAAAATCAGTAATTATCCCTCCATACAGAGGGATAAGTTTTTAAATTTATACCTGCACCACTGCTACTTTAATAGAACTGAACAGCATGAACACTGGAAGTCCGGAAGTAGTTTTTCCAAGACGTGAATTTAACACTTACATATTTAACCTTCCACAGTGAAATAAATCTGTCACAAGAATTTGCTGGATATTTTTTTATTCCTTTGAAGAGGAGTTACATGTGATCTTTGTGCTCTAGTTATGACAATATGATGTACAATGGGTGATTGTACACACTTAATGATTCCTGATAGAATCTGAAACAATTGCTTTTTTCTTTTTTTTTTTTTTTTTCAATAGAGTCCAGTGGACATTGTGACTGGTGGCATTTCTCCAATACGAGACCATGACAGACTTCTGCAGGATATGGATATTAATCGACTTCGAGCAGTAGTGTTCAGAGATATAGTAAGTTACAAATACAGTTGTTTTCTTTGCACCTGCATTTCTGCATGTATCTGTTTGCTGAACACTTGCTATGTGTTGCACAGTCTGGCTAAATTGAATTACAAAAACTGAATACTGCTCACAGTAATTAGGAACTCATAATATTCTGCAGCTGTTGTAGTGTTTGGGATTGGAAAGAGGGAGAGGTAGAAATTGCTGCCAGCCAGTCAAGTTCTTTAGTGTGTTCCTAAGAGCTGATTCTCTGGAATTCTGCCTATTGTATATGAAATATGTTGTGTTTAGTGCAAATACATACTTTCACATGCTGTACATGGACAAACTGTTTACGTATACTACTTATCATAAAAATGTTTATGTATACTTTTGAAAAATTAGTATCTCTTTAGCTGATTAGAAATTAGCGGTCATCTCTAATTCCTTTACTTCCCCTCAGAGGAACCAGTTTTTGTGCGTGTGCTGTAAATATGCATATGTTTTTTAGTCTTGAATTGACTAAAAATCTTTTCCTTATGTCAGCAACTTTATAGCTGATATTGAGGAAATTGAGATTGATTGCTTAAAAAAACCCACCGTAATTAAATACAGCAGCTATGATGCCTATGAGTCATTGGTGGCCACAAGCTTAGACAGCAGAACTTATTTTACAATAATTGGACTATTTAGCAAGTATAATGATTTACACAGTGACTTTTGTTCTATCCAGAATAGTGAAGGATCTTTTGGTTTCTATCTTTACAGCAACTATTGATTGAAACAAGCTTCTTTCAACCCCTACTTCAATATCAGTGTGCAAAAGAGTAACAGGAAGTGAATCTTCCATACTGGTGGCAACTAAAATAATCTTAATGATGCAATCTTCATAATCAAGAAAATTTTGTATACTCTTTTTTTTCTTTTAAAAAAAATATACCCACGCAACGTCTGATTTTTTTTGCATATCTAATCCACCAGTTTTTCTGTTTCACAAATAAATATAAAATGATGAAACAACTCTGCTTTTTGGCTACTGTGTTGAGCTGTGGAGAAAAAGTAGACTTTAAAAGATCTGTTTTGGAATAGTTTTTATCTGAGCTGCTTATACTTGCATCTAAATATTTTATGTTTGATTTGCATGCAGTTTCTTACCTTGTGTTCAGCACATAGAATTGTGATTGGCACGATTTGAACCTGTGTAGGAGGAACTCAGATGGATTGCACTTAACCACCAGTAGTAGTACTTGCAGTAGTAGTATATGAACTAGTATAGGAGTATAGGAGTTATACAAACATAAGGAAGGGGTAGTGCTAATTCACTGAATCACAACTTTATTAAGTACAGTTGGAAACAGTCTTGCAAAAATTCATCTAGCAAGAAAATTCTTTATAATCCTTAGCATTGTAGGGGTCTTTCATCAATCTCACACTGCTTGCCTGATGCTAACATGTTATTAGCTTACTATTTCTGTCTTGTTCTATGGAAGTTAAGGATTTGGGTTGAGCCAAGGGGATTATAGGTTGTTTTTTCAGCATAATAGATAGGATCCAGCTATGTTACCCAGTTCTTAATAGAGAAGTTCTCATAAGCTTCTCCCAATATAGCTTAATAAAGAACTCTTCATGGAATGTGGGGCTTCAATAGGCACTACAGTCATGATAAAATAAGCTTTACAGTTTTAACTTTCTTGAACCTCTCAGAGGGAAAAATTGAATGCTACCTGGGTTCTTATGTAAATGAGGGGAAAAAAACCCCCAAACACCCTTTCTCTTACTAACTGGGCAGTGGAGGATCCAAATATTCAGTTCTCCTGTGATCCCAAAGTATACAAAGCTTTTCCTCCTTCAGCAGCCAGAAGGGACAGGCTTAGGCTATATTGTAATGTCTAGTCAGATCTGGGATGTGGCTTTTTCCTCTGTTTCACTAGGAGTGACTGAGTACTCTGGGGAGGTACTTGGCATAGTTCATATTAGGTTTTGTTTTTAAGATTTTCCTAAAATCTCTTCATAAAGTTACAGCTCTAATGCAAATGCGTATTTGCCAATTCTTGTTTAAATTGTGCATAGTACAGTACATCCATCTGGACAATCTGATGATGAAATAAAACCTTAACACTGGTTCTGGGATTTGTTCCACTTCCTTCATTAATATGTAGTAGTTTCTAAATGCTTTTACAGTTTTGTTGAATACGCTTGCCCGGTCGTACTTCACAGCAACTGCTGTTAATATCTTGGCACATTTGAGGAAATGTAATAAACACCTGTAAATAAATAAGGGGGATCTAGTCCCTGCACTAATTCGAAGCATATAGTCAAAACACACCACTTTAGTCAGAGTTGTCATATTTACAAACGAAAAATGAAAGGATTAGTGCCACTTGAATACAATTGCTGTATTCCCTAGCTTTATAGGTGAGACAAACTGTGACTAGAGAATATTGTTCTTCCATTGTTGACATATCAGCTTACTCTTGGTCTGTTTATGGTAGCGCTGGGCATACTTTACAGAAAAATAAGCATGCTGCTGAAATTGTAATGGAAAAATCTGTGTGTGTGTCCTTTTTTTACAGGAGGATAGTAAACAGGCTCAGTTTTTGGCTTTGGCTGTTGTATATTTTATATCTGTGCTCATGGTTTCAAAATACAGAGATATACTGGAACCCCAGAATGAAAGACGACCGCCAAACCATAGTCAGTCATTCAAGGAATCAGAGAATGAAAATAATGAAACTCCTGCTACAGGTGAACAGTTAATTATTTGGCCAAATGAAATAATGTCGCTTATGCATCTTAGAATTCTGTAGAAGTCCATGTGAAATTGTATAGAAATATGCGCATTGTAACCACTTAAATAAACAACATTATAGTATTCAATTTGCCTCAGTATTTGTGTGTATCTTTTTCTGATCTGAGAACCACCTAATCTCTAGGTTGATTTTGCTATGTAGCGCTGGCTAATCTCACTAAGTAGCTAAGTATTCACAAATGCCTGTTGCAGAAACATTACTATTTTGCATAAGGTTAAGTATGCATAAGCATACACTGGCAGCTTTTTGTTTCCACCATAAGACTTCTTTCTCCTATTCTTCTTTAGGGCAATCAATTAATTTTTGTTCTTGGACTGCTGAGTCAGTATCTTCTATTTCCTTGTCTCAATTTTTGGATGTTAACTTTTCAGGCTTCTCAGAAATTAGAAGGAATTTTTCCTGTTCTAAGTTTCCTATTAAATACTTATAGGCAAGAGGAAATACTTATAGCTGTGTTATTTCACTTGTCACCTATTGGTGTTACTTCTTTAGGAGCAATGTGGTGAATGCAGTTCTGTTAATAGTGAACTTAAAATGTGTTTTCTGTTTTTGGTATGAACAGATCTGGAAAACCCATCTGCTGCTTTTGGTGCTTCAGCCTCCACTGAAGATTCAGAAAGTACAGTATCTGTACAAAGAAGGGATTCTGGTCTTGGGGAGGAACCAGCTTCAGGGCAAGCAAACAGTTCCGGTAGTGTTGCTGAAGCAGGACCTCTGAATGTCAGTGCAGGTCCAGATGCAATCAGTGAAGTACTATGCACACTCTCATTAGAAGTAAATAAGTCTCAGGAGGGCAGAAGTGAGACAGGAACAGTAAGGACAGAGGACAGTAAGCCTGCAGCTTCTGTGCCAGCTGCAAAAAATGTCAATGTAAAGGACATCCTGAGAAGCTTGGTAAGCACACCAGCTGATGGGACTGCAGTGGATGCTGCTCTTTTGCCACCAACTTTCCTTGGAGTTCTTGGCGATGGGGCTGCTGAGCAGCCTGTACAGTTTCATTCCTTTGACAGGTAATGTAACTTCTAAAATACTTGGGCTGTTTCATTTTGCTTAAGATATCTGTAAGGAACAGAAAAATTCACGCTTCAGTTTGCCGGGTCTCATGTACGGTGCCATCTAGTACTTAATATAATCAAGATGCTTTGATTTACAAGTAAAACCTTTAACTACGAAGTCCCCTGACATCACATAGGTTCATCACGAAGGTATGCTCTGCAATTCATGGTATGCTATGTTATGCTACAAAAGACTGTGGAAATGAAAAATGACTGGTGATTGAGTTATACTTGAAGGTCTTGAAACCAGCAGCTCTTTATAAGAGAGAACTTTCCTGTCTCCATACATGTTACAGCTCAGAAGCAACATGGTAAGAGGGCCAATAAATTGCCTAGGAATGACTGCAAGAGTATGAAAATGTGTTTTGCCTTCTGATGCTAAAGGCCTAATTTGAATCTTTCAGGTTTCATTCAGTGGGTGTATCCCTAGGCTGTTAGATTTGCTTTGTTAAAATAGCTTTTAAAATTTTGTTTCACTTTATTAAATATCTGCCTTTCTTAATACTCAAATGCTGTGGTGGATTTAAAATGGAGCATTTCTGCTTTGTTTCTCTTTCTTTTCCTTTTAGATTGAAGTCTCTCTTTCCTGATAAGAAATTTGGTGTCCCCTACATCTCAGTCTCATTAGCTCCTGGTATTTTCCCAAATATAGTAGACCACATTGTCTTTTACTAAGCTTGTTCACTTTTACTTCTCCAGGATTTCCCAAAACAGCAAAGAAAACAAAGAACGAAAGAAAGAATCCCATAACGTTTGAATTCCTGCCTCTAGAAAAGCCTTAGTCATATCCAGAAATCCTGCAGTCGAGCTGGTGCAAGGGAATCCCTTGTTACCATACCAATATCTGATCTTCTGCTTCTTCCTGAACTTCCTCTGGCTCCGATGTCTTTGCCGTCTATGGCTGCCTTGCTCAAACTAGCAAACTTAGATGACCCAAGGAAGGAGTGCAGCTGTGCCAGGGGTATGGATGCAGCTGTCACAACGTCTTCTCAGCTCAGATTGCCTTATCACTAGTGGGGGAAGAGATGGTGGTGGTTGTCTGGCTAGATTACACACAGATGGTGTATGCTAGCATTTGGCCCCCTTGCTCTTGCCTCAAAGTAAATACTGTGTTCTGCTTGTGATGCTAAACAGGAGGACTTGTTTTGGGAGCAGTAGGAGGATGGAGGCAGAGGGGGAAAATTGGGAGAAGAGGGACACTGAATCATAACTTGTCATGCCTCTCCCTGCTGCTGCCCAAGTGCTTTTAGCACTTCCCCATTGAGGCCTCTCATTGCTCTTTACAGCAAGCGGGCAGTCGATGTGAAATAGCATAATGTTTTAGTCTGTGACTAATGTTTTTCCTCAGGAAATTCTTATTGTTCATTGCTGAGTGGTAGAGATTTGAACCACAAAATAACATGTGTCTGGAGATCTGGTACAGAAGTGCACATGGTATTTAGGAATTATTTTTTAGCTATTGCTAAAACTGAAGGTTTGTGCTGCCTGTGCAAATCTGATTTGAATTGGTGTAAAGCAGGTTAACTAGACAGGAAGTTACTGGGCACTTGCAGTCCTGATATTTGACATAGGTAGATTACACTGACAAAAATCTTCTTATCAGAGGAAACCATGCAATTTAATTTGATAATATGTACACTAATGAAATATTGGGCATTAGCGGCAGCTCTTCAGTCACTTGCAGTTCTGTGTTCTTTTTTCTCTATAGTTGCAGTGTGTCTTGTAAAGCAAGTCACTGAAAAGTTGAACTACTTGCTGTTTTGCCCTTTTACTTTTCCAGTGTTGCACTGTCCCAGATGGAGTCTTCTCTCCTTTTCCCACTTCTGAATTGCCAGCCATTTGTAACCACAACTCTCAACATTCTCTCACTTAACTGTGAGACATAATTACGATATCAGATACCAAAAGGAAGCAAGTCTGGTGAAGTAATATATTCAGAGGGGGGAAAGGAGTGCACGGACTGAAGCAGCAGACTGCACCGTGCTTGTGAATGGAAGAGCAGAGGGCAAGGGGTTTTGTAGGGGTTTATGTAGCTATCTGCACTGCTTCACAGTGATAACTTGCAGGTATTAGTTTCCTATGACTTTTTGTGTTTAGTGGGTGGGGCTGAATATGTGAGGAAAAGGTCATGAACTAGTATAAAATATTTTGTCCTTCAGCAGTTGCATGTGACCTTGGTATGTCAGCAGCCCTGTGTTTCTAGGTGGCTTAATTTTTCATTTCCTTGCTTTTGTGGGTATGGCAAGTAGACAAAAGTGTACTTAATGATGTAGAAGTCTTACCTCTAGTCAACTATAATCTGGTAGTGCCATGCACAATCTTGCATCTATGGTAAATACATCGATCTAAGGCATGTTGCTAACTAGCTAATAAATCAGTTAATCAAAAAGACAAAACAACTGTGTATATGAAACATTTATATTTAAAATTATATAGACAGGAAAGTTTCATGACTACTTGAAGGTGACTGTATCTTTATATGGTGCAACTCTGCTTAAAATACAAGTTTATGGTCTGAAATGACACCTAGTGACAACAGCGGGAAGGAATTGCACCAGTGAAAGAAAAACCTTTTTACAAGAAATCGTAATGGAGTTGGAACTAGTAGCTCTTATCTCCAGGGTAGACAAAAATACTAAGGTACATTGGGAAAGTTTGGAAAAACAGACTGTGGGGTACTCTTTTTTTTTTTTTTTTTTTTTTTTTTTTTTTTGTTTTTTTTCATTTAATATATTGTTTGATGGCAAACACAAGTTCTGTGAGTTAAATTCCGCCCCCCCCTCCTTTTTTAAAGACACTTTGTTAAAAGTTGTTCCCATGTAGCAGTTTACCAGTGGGGTATCTCTGGGAATTTCAAAGCATCTCTCTGATCCTGCATTTATCTCAGGAATGCTGTGTCAGAAATCAAAACTCTCCTCATATCTTAAGGATTATCAACTTCCCAGCCATAGCTGGAGAGTATACAGTAACAGCTATGTGAGTGAAACCTTACTGAAAGGCTGCCAGGTTGCAAGCCTTTGCAAACAGCTAGGTGTATGTGTTCATTCCCATGCCAAAAATCTTCCCCTTATCTTATGTGAAGATACGATCTTGTGATTAGTGGGTGCCAGGGGTTTATCATTATAAAGTTCAAGACTTGCATTGGCTTTTTCCCAAGATCCATAGGGAAATGAATTAATGTTCCAATTTCAGTGTGTCCTAAACCAGCAGTTTTCTTACTTAGTAGTAATCTTGTAGAAAAAGAGGAGGGGCTAATGCAAGCAAATTTAAATAAAACAAATAAAAATTACCAAAGCTTAGGATAAAAAAAGAGATGACATTTCTCTTCAGTTAGTTTAATAAAACCCATAACCTATCACTTGCCATTTTTACTGTGCAATTTAAAATAAAAACTTGGTCTCTTCTGGCTTCTACTCCTTTTTGTGGAAATGTTCAATAATCATGTCATAGGAAGCTGACGCTGAGGGTTCAGAGGAATATAGGCTTTTAAGTCATGGTCTTGTACCATAGAGCTTAAATCTGCAGCTATGCTGGAACTTACAGAACAGATATGTTAATAAGCTTGTTTATCTTTTTGGAACATCGTCTATAAGCTGCCTAGTTTGGCGCAGCCTGTGTTTACGCGTTTGTCAGTCAGTGGCATGCGTGTGCCTTTGTAATGGTTGGTTGTGGTATTTCAGTCAAATTGAATCAAAGTCGTTTTTTAGACTTCATTGATTTGAGCCTCAAATACAAAAAGAATAAACTTGTTGACAAGATTAAGTCTACCAGGTACAGGTTGAGACAGAATATGACAATGGTGGATCTGTAGATCAAGGTGCATATGCTGTGATGAGCTCAGTTCTTTTGGCACCCCAACAATTTGCTTTTCTGCAGGGGCTGAAGAGCAAACCATTTGAAGTCTTCTCCCTGCCAAGCTGATTTTAAAGTTCTCTTACAAAATTAATTGTATTCTTTCTATTATCTCTTCCCTCTCTTCCACCCAGCCTGATCTCTCATGGTTTTGGGAGTCTTACTCTTCTTTTCTCCTTGGGTATTTCAGAGGGGAAAATAAAGAGAATGGATGGGTATTACCTACAGACAGCAGAGCCTATAGAATGACACTGACAGGGCAGGCTGCTTTCCTGGCTCTCAAAGTAGAGGTAAAAATAAGTCTCTGATCTTCTTTATTGGTCTTTTGCTTATTGCATAGGAGCCCTGGAGTGGGCATTGTTCTGGTAGCCTGGAATAAGACTAACTTCTTTTGGTTTTAAATTAAAACCATTATCCTGTAGAGATACAGACAAACTGTCACCTGTGTTGCTGTTTAATGCTAAAAAATGGAATGCTAAGAATTAAATCTGTACAAATTCCTGTATGTCAAGAAGAATTAGACCTCATGTAAGTATTTTTAAATTATAGTGATGTCACCAGTTTGGCCTGGCCCATGTTGTATTAGGAATATTTGACTCACACCCAAGGAAAATTTGTAACTTGAATGATATTTAAAATTAATTGCAGACTTGCTA
The DNA here is from genome assembly GCA_034782735.1 of Sagittarius serpentarius. Classification (NCBI taxonomy): domain Eukaryota; kingdom Metazoa; phylum Chordata; class Aves; order Accipitriformes; family Sagittariidae; genus Sagittarius; species Sagittarius serpentarius. Next base: position 23,687,782 of record JAVKLA010000007.1, on the reverse strand, counting down.
ACTTAAAAAATATTTAGGAAAATATACTCCAAATTTAGGAGATATTTATGGATATTTTATATCTTCTTACTGAAACAGAAGAATCAGTGATCTGAAACCAAGAAAGCTTTCAATAAGTAAATCCTTATAGAATTTGTCAGAATAGATCATTATTGTGTAAGCCTTTGTGATGGAAGTCAGCGTTCAGCTCAGTGGTGTGTGCTCATTCAGCGGTGAATAATTGTCTGCAACACGAAGGCTTCTTACACTTCAGCATAATTGGGACTAATAACACACTGACCTTCTGGCTAAGATGTATTTATGGTGGCTAGTTCTCACTATGCCTGACCTACGTTTATCAGTTCATGTGCTGTAAATTCCTACTTTAAACCTTAAATATTTGATTTTAAATTAAAAAAGGCAAACATCTAATATAGTCATCGTTTTTACCATAGTGCTTGAGGTCTGCTTGAAATACACCTTAAGAACATTTTTTTGTGCAATTTTTCTAATTTATTTTATTCTGTGTCTGAATATGATGATAATGGATGTTATAATATACAAATGTAACTCAAAAGTATAGAGTTAATTGAAATGGTGTGATAATGTGAATGTTAAGGAGTAAAATGTATTGATGGCTTTCTTCCATGTGACACATCTCTACCTATGTGTGAGATTGCTTAATGTACATTGTTATTCTGATGAAATTAATGCATGATTACAGATGTTTTTTAAAATATTATTTTTGTAGATCTGAGGAAATATACTATAAGGCCACTTACTGATGAGTATTTTATTCACATGTGTATCAATATTTAACTTTTTAAGAAACACCAGTTTGGCTACAAAAAAGGTCTGTCTTATCCGTGTGCTCTTTAAAAGCAAGTGCCCTATAATTCGAGAGAAGTTGAAAGCATGTTAATTTTTAAGACACTTCTCTGACAAATTTACTGGATTTAATAATGTGCTAAACACTCCATGTTTTCCACATAGTTTATTTACTACAATATTTAATCTTGATTTTCAATTGTCTCATACATTCTTTCTGCCAGTTGCATTCATTTTAGTATTACCTTTTAAATAATCTTTTGAAAGAACACAAAGGAACATTGATGGTTAATGGCAAATATTTCTGTTTGAACACAGTTGCATTTCCACCTAAACATTCAGAGAAAATATCATATTACTACACAAAGAAGGAAAAATGTAGGAATTTCAGAATGTAAATAAACAAACATGACCAATGTTTATGCTTCAAATATCATAATTTGCTTTCTAGTATGTGGTGAATATGAATCTGTATGTGATTGCTGAGCCATACTTTCATACCTTGAAGAAGGCCTGGAAATGGAAGGTCCTAAAACAAATCCTGCAACTGTAACATTGGTCAGTTGCACCGTTGAAATGGAAGACATACATAGTAGTAAACATTACAAATAATGCAGCAATGCTAGAGCTAGAAAGGAATTATGTTAAGATACTTCGATGTTTTAGTTTGTTGTTCTTGAGCTATTTTAAGGATTTTTTGAATCGGAAGGTCATGGCAACTGACCAGAAGACAGAGAAAAAGTACATTCTGGGTTTAGTGTTTCTTTACATCACGTTTTTGGACAGTATCCAGCACTTCTTTTGGCTATGTCTTCAGATTGATACAGCTGTCAGAAAGGACCTTCTTTCCTCACTAGAAATACTGTTTATTTTATTTTGGCTGGAAAAATCAGAGTCATTTCAGTGGACTGTTGAAGATCACTATCTAAAATAAATTCTGTTCAGAGTTAGTCTGAGGCTAGAATGGCGAGTTGTTCGGAGCCTCAGTTTTCTTCCAAGGTTCAGATTTTTTAATGTGAAGCAGCAATTTCTCCAGCCCCTATACTGTTGCCTTTTATCTTGCTGAATAGTTATGGAGCACAGCAGAAGTCTTTGGCTGTGGTGAATCGTGAACGCTGAATCCTTAAGCTTGTAGCAGAGGGGACCAAGTTGTAACATGACCTTTAAATATAGGAATTATCATAGAATTTATGAAGAAGATTTTTTTTAATTTATTTTTTTTAGCTAAAAGCTAAAACTTTTTTTCAGTGGGATGTGTTAAACAACCTAAGTTTCTCAGAAAACTTTGTGAGAGTCAGTGTCTCTTGCTCAAAGCATGTGGTGACTGTGTCTGGAATACACATGGGCACACCCATGTGTACTGTTTATAAGGCAGCATACGTTCTTCTGTATCTCGAAGTCTGAAACGTGTACTTCTTATATGCCTTGAATCAAAGCAAAAGGAATGATGTTGGGTAATTAAAAAAAAGCCTAACAGCTGTAATTAGCAGCTGTGTATTAGTGCCACATTCCCAGTGTTAGTGATCAGAGTATTTTTCTTGAAGTGAATGCCATTGCTAGATATGGAAAATTATAATGGAAGTGTTAGAATATAATTCCTTTTTTATGTACTGCATGGAAATTAAGTTACTGAAGATTAGAGTAGCAGCTGTACTTGTATTCTACAGGTTTGAAGGTGAGGAGGTATACAAAAGATCTTAAAAGGCAGAAGGGACTATTGTGGTCATTTACTGCCATCTGTCGCAGCCCAGGAAAAAAAAAAGTCTCATTCCTTTGCTTGACTGCACCTCTCCTTGGGTAGCTATACAGAGTCTGGCAACTTGCTGAAACTACTCCCTTAGTGCAACTACACTTAAGCACACTGAAGGTCAGTAGAAGTTTACAGGAAGGAATGATAATATATAGTGTTGTGTCAGAAACAGCACAGAAACTGGAAGACCGTTGTAGCTGGGATTTCTTTTGTCTCCAGTCATTGTCAGCTGCAGATGAGCAGTTTTAAGGTAACAGCTCCATCTGCACACAGGCTTCCTTTTTCCCATGAAGTTCCAGAACTGTTACTTGCCCTGTGAGGAGCTTCTTGTAGTAGTGCTAAAAATTACTCCTGTTCTAAAATTCCTTCTTCATCCTTCCAGCTTGTTCATTTCTGTATTTTCATCTGAAAGGGGGAGGTCCTAATATATAAAATTAGTCCAAGTTTGGCCATTTATGTATAATTTTTTTTAAGGTGTGGGTTTGGCTTGCCCTTTAAAGTACTACCTGTTCTGTGGTTCCTGGGGCTCTTAGCAGAGTGAGAGAGTAGAATCAGTAGCATTCAGAGGACACAGCCATTCTGATGTGGTGTTTTGAGAGAATGCTGATTGACTTTAAGCTCTGGAAACAGAAAACATCTCTAGAAGATTTGTTTTTATTCTCAAGGTAATTTGGTGGTTTCCAATTTAAAATTAATAACGTGAGTGACAGGTTTTGAACAGGCTCTACCTGTATGTGCACAGTTGCCATCTACACGTGCACTAACATTTGTCACTAAACATTTTCCCATATCACCTTGTATCAAATATAATTGTGCGTGTATTGGTTAGCAGCAAATGGATAATTGTTTCTGTAACTTAGTGGGTATGCAAAGAAATATTTCCAGCTTGTTCACTGAGATCTCATAGAGTCCACATGAATAGACATGTATTTGTAATATGTCTGTACGATTTGGGGTTTATATTATTGATCAGTATTTCTTGAATTGGATAGCTATACTGTAAAAGAACTGAAAATCTGTAAAGGAACAAATCTGCACTTCAATGCTGGATCATGAATGTTGGAGAAATGTCCAGAATTTTACTATGTGTGGGTACATCTTGTACTTGGTAAACTTTTATTAAGATCCCTGCCACTTCCAGGCATTTGAATGTGTGTTATAGAATAGTGATAACAGTTCCCAGACAGTGAATGTCACAGAATCTTGAGTGAGAGATCCCCTTCTTATACCAGGGTGATGCAAAATTCATTGGTAATTTGGCTATAATTTAGACAACAGTCTTGAATATATGAATGTTTTTTTTAGTGCATTGTTCATATTTCAGGGAAAATGACATGAACATATGAGCAAAATTCATGGTTTAGACACAATATCTTGACTTGGGGCTCAGGTGTTGTTTCTTCTATTTTTTTAGTATATAGTTAACATTAGCAGTCACCCTTATAATGATATGACATGTACTGCCTCCAAGTATGGTGCCTGTCTACTCCTGCTGTTAAGGAGAGTTGATTTAATCAGTAGTGTGGTCTAGCTTCTGTGACATCCTTTGGACTGAAGAAGGGAGTCACATACGGTCCTGGGGGCGCG
>JAVKLA010000007.1:23668570-23683628 GCA_034782735.1 Sagittarius serpentarius | reverse complement strand
AGGGTCGTTCCCCCCCCCCCCCCCATTCTATCAAGAACTATTTTAGAAATATTTGACAGAACTTCTTTGGTTGTTATTTTCATACCAGAATTTGGGTCAAGTTTCTAAGTTACTTTATGTAGAAAATGAATATTTTAAAGCTATTAAGGGAATACTTTCAGTGTGTAGTTATAGTACTGTCAACAAAAGATGTGATTAAATAAATTTAATGTTGAAGACTTTCGGCTTACGGTTAACACCAGGTAATTAAAAGTAAGCGCTGCTGTGGGAGTGCATTATATATCAGCTGCACTCTTTACCTCATTAGCTGGGTTTTTGCATGTTTATGGAGCTAACTTGCAATTAAAAATGCCTTTAATGTATGCTTAACAAGGCCTTTTAGGTATTTGGAATAAAGAACTACAATTTAATTGAAATTGGTATAGCATAAATAGATGTCTTAGTAACATGTGAGATAAATCTCCATGCCTAACTTGTCACTTTGCGTCTTTTCCTCTTGTGTAATCTTTAACGCTGACTGTAAGGCCTGACATTTAACTTGTATACAAGATGGAGATTCTCTCTTTAACTCCAAAGAATGTTTTGATTTGTTATATAAGTAAAACTTGATTGAAAAGATACATTCATGCCTTAGCCATATTTTTAAGATCTGTGAATCTTTGTATGTGCACATGGGTATGTGTTAGGATGGTTTTAGCTATAGTGTATACTTCTTCAATTAGTCTTCTGTTCTGCATTAGAATACCAGTAGTAGTACACTGTCAAGGCAGCCTTCAGTGTTGATAATTTATCTTAGTATTTTCATTTTGAATGCTGTGATACCTGTTGTAAATAGTTGCCTGAAGTTTAAAACCAAAACTTAGTGAAACTAAGGTGAAAAGTAAAACCTACTTGCAGGTCACTTATCTTGCTGATTTTCTAACTGTCTGCATATGTCAGGGATTTTGCAGAAGTGGATGAGATATTAAAGTGTACTATAAAAACTAAACAAGGGTGAAGTGTCCTTTAGGTTAAGGTAGGTTGTCAAAGATGATGGAAGAAGAAAATAGGGAAGGACCAGTTCTTTTGCAGGACATAGAAGTGTATGTGCTAGACACGTAAACAAGGATCACGATATGTGAACCTTCATACAGTATTACTTACTAACTTTTTGCCTTCACCTAGGAGTGTCATTGTACCACCGAAGAAATCAACCATTTCCTCTTCTACAGCTGCTATGGGTATTCCTACAAATGCTGTCAGTGTGGTTTCTTCTTTAGATTCAGCCCAAGCCCCGGATTTGTCAGGAGAATCTCCAGGTGAGTAAGGGTAAATTAAACAACTTAAATCCCAACCCTTCCTCTTTTGCTTCTCCCTCCCTCACCATTCACTCTGAATAAAAATGAACAAGTTTTTGTTACATGTTTTTGTTATGCGTTACATGAAGGCGAGATGTTTTTCAATAGTTATCTATATCTCAAAACACTATAGGTGAGAACAATTGTTTTTCAGACATTGTCATTAGTTGCCTTCTGTTGTAATACTGGTCAGTGTGTGTGTGTATATATAATCTGTCTATATGAGTCTTGCTTATACTAAGAATATTGATGCTTATTGCTGGTTGTAATGTGCCAATAATCTGGGAAGATGGTGTTTTACACTTTATCTTTTTTTTTTTTTTTTTTTTTTTTAAACTGGAGTGTATTTGGTGTAAAATGTCCGAAATTATAAAGACAAAAAAAAGGACCTTTGAGACCTTCGTATCCTGTATACTACTTTGTCTATATCTTTGTCAGGTCCCCTCACATAGCAGCTTGCAGGCCTGCATTCAGTATCCGTGCCACTAACAAAGACCAGTAGCAGGTACTTTACAGGAAAATAGATGTGACTCTAGGTTAGACTGGACCAATTGTCAGTGACATTATATGGGTTCACAAATATAAGAATTCGTCCTTTTTGATATTTTCTGAGAGTTTATCCCCCAGGTAATTTTATTATTCCTAGTTTTGATACTTTCGCTACACAAATGTAAAAAATAACCTGTTTATAAATAAAAAAAAAATACAAAAGTAGTGTTGTATTTAAAAAAAAAAGACTTTCGTAAACTTTTTGGGGGTTCTCCTTTTGCCTTCATCTAGCAGAGCAAATGCAAATATCTGAGCAACATTTGTCATAATTTCAAGATTTCTCACAATTTTTGTAAAGCGGTCATACTATATTAACATGTATTTAGTATAAATATGGTGTATTCTAAAGACTACTTTTTGTTACAGATTTTTTGTTATGTAAAATATAAGGTTATTTATAAATTGTAGGGTATTTGTCCAAGGATATATGTGTTAGTGCTAAGTAGGACTGAAAATTATATACAAGTGTTTCCAATAGCTTTAGCCTGAGGTCAGATTCAGTGTTGATGCTGAACTAATTGCTTTGGACAGTTTTTTCAGTGGGGACAAAATTGAGTAGGTTGTTTATAAGCAAGTGGTCCTTTGAACCCTTAGTCTCTCTGGTCGTTCTCTATGAGATAAATGATGTTTAACCTTATATGCTGTGTCAAAGGCATGCATTTCTACTTAGCCATGTTTAAGTCACAAGGCTGTTTAGGATCTCGTAATTGTTTGTGCCCGTGAAGTTTAACGTCAAGACTTAGAACTGATTTTCATCTTAATCGAGGGAATCTCAATCTACGCCTGATTGTTGGTGTTTCTTTTCAATGTTTGAGTTTCTTGCTTCCTGTTTTTATGAACTTACGTGCAAATCGCAAAGACTGAGGAAACAAATGTAATCCGTTGTCATGTCCTCCAGTACTCATGTGTCTGGAAGGTATTTGTTGCCATCTTCAACCTTCCATTGCATTTCTTGGGAAAATAAAAAAGGTTTTGTTCTAGCCACAATAAAGGAAAAAAAAAGCTATTGAAATCTAGTATGTTCTTATTCTTTGCAGAAGGGAGAATCCATTTGGTCACTGAAATTGCAGGAGGTAGCACTATACTAGTCTAGGAGTAATGTTTGGAGAAGGAAAATTAGCTGTCTTTTAAAATGTCACAGTTCTTTGGGGAAGATTGGCTCTGAGCAGCTAATCTGTTTTAAAAATAATAAAACCTTACCTACATTGAAATTGTTTAAAATAATTGCTAATTTATTAACTTCTTACTGGTTTACCGAGGTTAGATGTGGGCTTAATTATTCCACTTTCTGAAGTCAGTATTCACTTGTTTTTAATAGAAACAAAACAGATGAACATTGATTTTCAGATTTAGTCAATCTTTTAAGAATGTATAGAAGAAAAAACAAGTGTTCCTGTGCCTGTAGAGTGTGTAAGAAATCCAGACAATAAACAATACTGATGTAGTTTGTAACTGTGTGACTTCCAGCATGTCTGGGAGTTTTGGCAAAAATTGGACGTGTAATCTGAACTGATATGCATAAAAAGAAACTAATCAGGATTTAAAATAGTAGACATGTTTAGGCTGGCAACCTAATTAATTAAAAGAAAAAGTAAAGGGATAAATGAAATCATACCTTAAACAGATTAAAATGTGAGACTTTTTTTTTTTTTTCTCTAGTAAAATAATGGCATGGAAACAAATTTTGCAGAGTTGGAGTGGTTTACACTTACGTTGCTCATGTAAATTGCACACATTTAAGCTTGAAATAAAGTTCTGTGCAAGACCTTTAACTTTTTATTTGAGGATACAAGTAGCAATAAGTGAGCTTCCTGTAAAGCCAAAATATATAATTTTCCCCTGAGTTCAAATCACATATTCTTTCACTAATTTTTGTTTTCATGCAGCAGAGAATCAATACATTGTTCTAATTTTTTTCAACTAACATTCATTGTAAGTCTGTTTACTTTTGTAATTAAGAAAAATAATGAATTAAATTGTTTTTTAAAAAGTGCTGAGACTAGGGGTTTATGTAGTGAATAAAAATTTTGGTCTTTTTCACATTTTTTATAAAAGCTATTTATTAAACATTATTGCTACATTTAAAAATACATTTCAGCTGTTTTTTATAAAGCCAAAAATTTTTTTAAAGTGGAATTTTGTATGCATTTGATATGTTTTTAAAACTGATTAAGCAAACAGAACCTTAATATAATTAGATATAATGCTTTACTGTAGAGACTTGAGTTCATATACTCCAAAACAGAGATGAATGGGAGATACAGACATTGAAATGGGATTAAATAGCAAGTGATAATGTTTTAGTTGTAATGCGTACATAAGCATAATTTGGGAATTATATAGTATGTGAGCGTGCTCCACCTGTAGATGTGATGTAAAAAATTTCTTGGTCAAGGTAGGATCTGTGTTGAAATATTAGTCAGTCTATGTGGTTCCAGATGCCTCCATTGCCATTTGTGTGTGCTCAGAATTCATTGACCTCCTTCCCAGTATTTTTTCCTGAAGTTTGCATCAAGATCTCTAGCTCAAGGTCTGTGAGTACCTCAGATATTTGACCCTTAAGATTGTCCTAAGCTCGTATCAAGTGGATGTGACATGTCCTGGCGTACCAAATAGAAAGTGTTGACAAGTTGGAAAGATAACCATCTAAGGACACTCTGTTCCTCTGATACTTTGAAAGAGGGTGAAAACACGTGTGGCCTCAGACAGCCTGGCCTTTACACAGGAGAAGTTTCTTCATCTTTACTCATTCAAGCCACAGAGTATTTCACAGCGCAAAAAGCCTTTCCTGAATACAAATGTCCCCCTTGTGGTCTAAACTTGCCTATCAGTATGTTGCTGATGGCTGATATTTGGGTTGTTGGTCTGCTGGAATTGCTACTCCAATTGTTGAGCGTTCTTGGAAATCAATGGAGAAAAAAAAGCTCCTTCGTGGCCCATGTAGGGCAAATCATTTCTCTGTTATGGAGGGCGGTACTGAGCAAAAGAGCATATTTACTAGTAATAATCTAAGGAGGAAAGATTCACGTGAGTTGTTTCTTCCTTGGATTGGCTCATAGACTGAATGTGAGATTTGACGCAGAGATTTTACACATGCTGTGTCCAGGAAGGGCTATTGGAAAGGCAGGACTAATGTTTGGATAGGCAGGACTTGGTGGTCTGAGTGATTGTGAATATGCTAGTGGGATGCTTGTATTTTTGTTCGTCGCTTATTTTTTCTTTTTAAATGTTTCAATTACAGTTATAATGTTCTGAAGTGGTGTGAACTTTTTTCAACTGTTTTGTTGTTTGCACTCCCGCTGTTTTCTCTGATGCTCTGAGTTTCTCTGTTTATGCACTTGAAGGATTTCACATGCGTTTCATTAGTGCTTCAGTCTAAAGAACACAATTTTGAGGCTTTCACTATTCAATTTGCAAATGGTTGTTCATATACAATTTTTATGAAAAGAGAGTATGAAAAGTCCATAGGAAGCAGGAGTGAATTGCATCTTGTCCTTACTGACACTCTGAATGTAGAAAACACTGAGAAGTTCCACTCAGTTTCTGTTGCCTACCTCCTCCCCTCTTACTTGGTTCTTTGGGTTTCACTTGTTTTGCCTCTGAGCCACACAGAGTTGCCAGCAGGATTTCTGCTTCTCCTGAGCAGAGGCATGGGCTGTTCCCCAAAGTGTAAAGTCATAAACAAGGTCATGTCAAAGGCTGAGGTGAAAAAGGAGGTGGATGCTTGGAAGAATCCTGGGAATAAGCAGTAACAGGAGATTGAGAGTTGTGACTCCTGAATTCTAATCCTACATATAGGAAAACGTAGTTTTTTCTCCCACAGTTGGCTTGTTTTGCAAAGAAGAATGGTATTCATTGATTTTTATACGTAGGTGAAAATAACCTTGAAGTCTTGCAATAAAATAAGTTAGCGGGAGACAAGCTGAAGAAAGAAAAATGAATGTCAAGTGAGTTACCATCAGTGCAGAGGTGGTTCAAGAAATTCACGGGATTATAGTAACTTTTCAAAGAGAATTCCAGCTTTACAGTGACAGTAGTTGAAGGCTAGTTACCAAAGCAGAATGATGCTTTTAAAAATCTCAAATGCTAATGATATGCAATGGAAATGGTTTAATACTGTTTCAGTATAAAAACTGTTTTAAAGCACCTTCTCTTTAGAGAGAGCACCATTGTTTCATGAAATCTGTTTTGGTTTAACCTATAGATGTGTTTATGTAACAGATCCCTTATATTAGCTTGTAAAACCTTTTATTGTAGTCTTGCCTTGTATACTTTCAGCCCCGGAAGTGTATTTTTGAATGAGCTCATTATTTTACTAGATACTCCTTTCATAAAGGGCATCAGTGTATTTAAGTATGGTAGGTTTGTTGTACAAAATGAAGGTGTGGTTATTTAATTCAAGTCTCTCTTTTTACTTCACTTCCATCCTCCCAGAGTAAAGTATATCATGCACTGCTTGTGTATTGCCAAGTGTATACACAAAAGCATAAGCATCTTGCACAAGGAGTTTCTTTAACAGTATTTTATTGCTAGAGATATTATTTGTTTAGACCCTTGGGGACCTTGAATAAACAATAAGGTTTCACTGTAAGGGTGCTAGACAGATGATCTATTTGCATTTTCTTTTATGTTCCTACAAATGTCTGTAAAACTGTCAGTTTGAAGGAGCCAGTTTATCAGTGAAAGGATAAGGAAGAGATAAGTCAGTTCAGTTCCACATGTTTGAAGTAGCTACTGCACTTACCCACATGTGTGTTGTGGACGAAAATATGCTGCTGAAGTGTTTTCATTTTTTTACTAAAGGCAGAAAAAATAGTAGAATAAAAAGCCACTTCTAAGTTAAATAAAGTAAAAAAAAAATACTTTCACAAAACAAAATTTGAATGCAAAGATCACTATGCCTAACCTTATATAAACCCCCCCTGGAATTCTCAGCTGTGATAAATCTGAGATTCACCCCTTTTAGTGAAATATATCTGAGTTTGGAATGTGGATTTAGGTGGTGATAAGCATGAAGAAATTCAGGCGATAAATGTCCTTACATAATCTTCAAAAAGAATATCAGTTTATATAGGTGCCTGCCTTATGCTGTTGTCAAATTCAAATTATCAGTGCTTTTTCTGATATGTCTATATTTAAAAGTTGATTTTAACTTAAAACTTCATAGAGTTTTACATTTATACCTAATCTGTTATGCACAATTTGGTTTGATTTCTAGAAGAAAAAAAAATCATGACCTGTGTTGTCAGTGATTTCCTTTACCTCCCACTCTAACCATTTTTACCAGTGCCATTGTGTGTAAAAACAGAAAACCAAACAAAAAAAAACCCCATCCCACAAAATAAAACAAACAACAAAAAACCCAAGTTACCCTGGTCTGAGTCTATGTCTCTATTTAGCCTTGTGATGGCTATTACGCCCTTTCATTGTCCTTGAAGATGTTTCCCTTGAATTTTTTTTTCTAATTTTTTCCTTCAGGTATTTTGCTTGTGGCCTAAATATTGCATTGAATTATTTTCATCTCATTTAATTGTAAAACTCATGCTACTATGCTGCACTGTTGAGGTCTTATTTTTTACTGATGAAGTTACCCTTGATTTTGCTATGCGTTTAATATGGTGGGATTTTAGCTGTTTATACTTTGACTTTCTAACATACCCAATATTTAGTGGATTACTGGTCACAGATTTTATATGTAGTAAAAAGGATGCAAGCTTTTATATAACAAGACATTCTGCATGTGCTGTCTGCATGTTGAGAGGACTTTCTTATTTTGAAGGCTTTGGATGCCATTTCCGTTTCTGTTGAACTACCCAGATGAGTGTGCTGATTTCCCCTTATGGACGGTGTGTGGGCTTCAGTCCACTACTGGGCCTGTGGACTTAAGAATATTTTCAAGTCAGAGGGACTTGTTTAATGAGAATAGGAATATTGGGCTTTAGGGAGAAAGCTGGGAATTCTAGTGAAATTATTTAAATATAAAGGTTATCATAAAAATGAAATAATTGCTTTAAAGTCTTAATCCAACAGGCAGCGTATTGTGTATACTGAAGTATGAATGTCTGTGTGTAAGTCAAAAAAAAAAAAGAATGACTGTAGCTATTAAGTATCCCACAAACAACTGGAGTCTTTGGAACTGCTGAATCATATGGCTTTTTGCCTTCTGTGGGCTTTGTTTTGCTTTTAGGTACGGGAGGCTCCATTCTAATTTTTGGCACATCGTTTGACTGCTTTTACTTTGGGAATACCCAAAATACTTTTTGGTGGTTTGACTATGTAAAACTAGATCTTAAAGAAATGGAATTGTATCTATGAAAATATTTACAGAATCTAGCCATCACTATTGAAATCTTCAGAAATATATTTTTGATTTGCCTTTATTAGATAAATTATTTAGGAAACAAAGCCCAGAAGATTCGGATTCCACCTTGCTTTCAGCTAACACTTTGTTCCCCACTTTCTTTGTCCTTCATTTTGCGTGGCCCACTCAAAATTTCTTTGACCCCATCCATCATCCCATACAAAAGTCAAAATAAGAGCTTCATGTTGAATTTATGAAAAGCATAAGCGAATCACATTCACAGATATCTTCTACCTATGAAGAAAGAAAAAGAAATAAGAGCAAAACTTTTCACCATTTTGATGTATTAGTTCAATCTATTGGCTTCTGTGCTGCCTTTGAAGCAAGATTAGATAAAAACATCTTCCTCGAATAGAAAAAAACCCCAAACAACAAACAAAACAAAACTCTGCAAAATATCAACATTTCTGGGGGGGAAGCTCTGTGTGCCAGTGTTTTGGAGCAGAAGTTTGAAATTTGACAGGAGAAATAAACTTGGTACCTCAGAGATCTGTCTTTGCCATCTTTTTACAAATCTATTCCACTTCGGTCAAGTAGAAAGACGGAAAAGTTGCTGTTGACACATCTTGGTAGACACTTTAAAGATCTTAGCAGCTTATTTCCAGACAAGTTGCATTTAACTGAGCTCACTCCAGTGTAGGTGGGATGATCAGGAATTTTTCTGTAGTTACAGTTCTGGGAAGGGTCATGCCTTTTCCAAGGTAGATGTGAGAACTGAAATGATTAAGCTCTTTTCTTTCATGCTTTTTTCCTTTTCCCCTCTTTCCAGCAGCATAAGAATCTGAAACTCGTGAGGTGAGAGGAAAGAGAATAGGACAGGGTCTAAGGTTGGAAAGAGATAGGATTGCAGATGGACTAGAAGCAGTCATGCTCCTGGGAAATGCACAGAAATCTGTCTGCTAAGATTCATTCCTCTCTATAGTTTGGAATGCAATGCAAGATTTGTGAGTCACCATTCCTATCCTGGCAGCAAATATCTGTGAAATCTCTGGCTGTCTTGCTTACCCCCTTTTCATCATTGCTAGTACCAATCCATACTGCAGCATGGAGGTTGTATTTCTCTTTATATACTGAACAGCAGAATTTAGTATTTACGGATTCCTACTCTGCTGATGAGAGCCATGTAGTGTCAATTTGACATAACACAATTGCATTTTTTTTTTTTTTTTTAAAGCGCTGGATATATAAATGACCCAGTCTTCCCTATCAACCTTTGAATAATTGATGTGGCAAAGTTAATAACTCATAAATGAGGTTATACCACTGCCATCACGCTAATGATGCTGGCAGTGCAATGGAGAATTTTATCATAGCTGCCTTTGTTAGAGTGCCAGTGTTGCAGAAATTTAAGTCAGACTGTTGAAAATACCCACTCATTTTGTATTCTACTTCATTTTGACAGAAATATGTTTTAATGTTAGACAAAAAATTAAGAGTTTTCGGTGCAAGTTACTTGAAATTGGATGAGCACTTCCAGTAACCAAAAGAGATGCTTTAAAATATTACCATTTGGCTATATATTAGTATACATTAGTATACTACAGTAGTATTAAGGGTGTAAGATATTATTTGTATTCACTGCTTAAGGTTGTAAGTGTTCTTAAATTTGTTCAGAGAGAATCATGGCTTATAAGGCCAGAAGGGATCACTGCAGTCTAGTCTGACTTCCTTCACGAAGCAAACTCCAAGGCTTCCTTATATTACTTTCTATTTGTGCTAGAGCAAAATTTAAAAAGCTTACCATGGCATACCTGCTAAATATGAATATAAGTAAATAGGAGTCTTATGGCAAAAAAAGCCAGTTTGAGGTACAAAGAGGTGGAAGGGTTTACCTAGTTCTCACACACACTTGAAAACCATGGTTTCTCAGAGGTTGAGCTCAAGGCTTTAGTTTTTGGTCCAGTTGTCTAACCTCTGGCATGTTTTCTTATAGAATTTGTTTATTTATTACTTTCTCTTGTAGGAAGGGGATCATCTAATTCAAAATTGCCATCTGTCCCTGCAGTTTCTTCAGTGCCTGAGGATTCTGCTACAAATATGAGGTAACTTCTTCAGTTGAGCATCTGAACAGCTGTGCTGTCGCTCACATTTTTGGTATTACAGTTGGTATTCTGATTCCACATCAGTTAAGGATGTTGTTTTGCTGATGTTCAATACCTAACAAAGGTTTGGAAAAATATGAGTGTCGGATTATTGATTCCTTCTTATACATGTATAACTTAAACGTTGCCAAAACCTACACTCCTTTCTACAAAATTTCCTTATTTTTTTTGTTAATCGCATGTATCTCTCTACTAGTATTACAGATAGGCTTGAACATGCTTTGGAAAAAGCTGCCCCACTTCTGAGAGAGATTTTTGTGGATTTTGCTCCCTTTCTTTCTCGTACTCTTTTGGGCAGCCATGGGCAGGAGTTGCTGATAGAAGGTACAAGTAAGTTTCCATTTAAAAATAAGTTTGTTTTGTTTTTTTTTAATGTGTGCTTTGTTTTGCCTTGGAGACTCAAAATGTCTATATTTTTTTTTTCTGCTGGCTGTGCCTTAGAAGCTTTCTTCCTGCCTTCTCACACAGTGCTGTCCAATGGATTTCACTGCCTCCTGTGCCTTCTGTCTTTAGTCCTCTGAGGTCATTGTCATTGCCTCCTCATCTTTGCCATCTCTGCTACCTCTTTGCCTCCATCTCATCTTGTGGTTTCCTATATCTCATTATGTGGGATCAACTGCTGTTGTCTCTTCCTTAGTTTTCCAACTTTTCCAGGGAATCGTCCTATAGAAGCTGGTGTATGAAATGTGTTTTGTGAGCCGTAGAAAGAAAACTTGGTCTCAGTGTCAACACTTCAATACAAAGTAAAGTATAGAGTATAATACAGAAAGTTAAGTACAAAGACCTTGCATTTTTACTATGATATTGTAAGAGAAAGCTTATTGGGAACTATGTGCAGAGCATGTTATGGCGTATCTCTTGCATGTGAATCTGCTTCTGTCTTTTTGGTTTCTAATTGGATGGCAGTCATACAGGTAAGAGGAATACATTGTCAGTATTGAGATGAATTCTCTGGTACTTCTGAGATGATGAAGATTTAGGTGCACAGCAAGTATCATGGCTCTTCCTGGTGTTGGCTTAAAATGATTGCGCTTGAGATGATTGAGTTTTCTTTCTACTGGTGGGTTTCTCTCTGTTTAAAAACAAGGCTCAGGTCTGCAATGCAGACATTAATGTCCTCAATTTAAAAAATCATGTTTATTGGAACACTGTGAACTTAGTGGTGAATATCAGCTTTTAAATTTTCTCATAATTTGGTTAGATCATATAAATGGCTTTGTCCGCTGATTTTTAGAGTGAAAATTGCAGGTTTTGTCCAGTGAAAGTAGTGAATTGAATTAGGGCCTGTTGCAGCTTCTAGTAATGAGCATTCCCGTGTTAGAAACTCATGGTTGCTTAACTTGAGCTGATCACTTGCACATGAGCTGTATTTGCACTAATAGATCTAGTTGCTTCCCGGGGAATTAAAGTTCTATTTTTAAAACATTTTTGAAACTACTTGTTTCGTGGATTAGGACAGGCGTCGTGTATGTAGTGCTGAATACAGTTAACATTGTCAGAAACACAAATAGAGTGTCAAACACTGACAGGTGTTTTACTGAAGGCTGCTGATATCAAAATCGAGACTTCATTGAACTTCACTGAAATTGAAGTTATTTAGTTTAGGAATTTAGCTTGCCTACCTTTTGGGGTAGGAAGAATTGGCAGGGAGTGTATGAATTGTCTCCTGTAAGACTGAAAAAGATAGGATTCTACTTTTGATTATACATGTGGGCATCGCTTTAGCTGATAAACATTTCAATAGAAGCTGCCTTGTGAACAAATTTATTTCATTCATTTAATAAGAGTAACAGGAAAGAGATTTTTCTCAAAGCTTTGTTTACCAGGGAAGTAAATATCCTATTTAGTTAGGTTTTTTCTTATCTGAAGATAAAGAAAAGATAATCTGGTTTCAAAGTATTTTGACTGTGGTATACATTATATACACAGAGATGAGCATTTCATAGATTGGATGACCAAAAAAAAGCAGGAAAATTATTGGGAGTGTATGAACTGTCTAGACAAAAATGACCACATGAAACCAATTTTTGGGCCTAAAAACCAGTTATAGACAAATCCAAACCAAAATGTGAATACAAATAATAAAAATAGCCAAATTAGTTTATAAACAATTGAGAATATGTAATAGGTTACTGCTTGCACTTCTGCTAAGGTTTAGTGTGGGGTTAAGGGTCAAAGTACTAATAAGAGTGTTTGGGATGTCTGCTGCCATGAAACAAAATGGAAACTTGATTGATAGCTGGGGGCTGAAAGGAGAACGCGCAATGGAGAAAGGAAAGGTCATAAAGCCATTTCCCTTCTCTGCATATATAATGACCCAATCCTTCAAGAAATAGCAAAATGTAGATACAGTGGATTAATATAACATATGTTAGCCATGCTTGTGATTGTTTTGACATACAAACATTTATGAAACTGAATAATAGAGGTAATGTGTTACTATTAGCTGCATCTTTAGATGTAAGGCATGGGATTTATGATCACCTCACATACATACTTTTATTTTGTGCTGCTAAAGTACAAAATTTAACTGGAAGTGGTATGAGAATTTCGTCTTTCTTTTGATTGTCAAAATGCTTCTCATCTATTGCACTTCAAAATAGTTTGTGTTAATAGTTGCCGCTATATAGGTATGCATTTACATATACCATTTTTTCCTTTTGTAGGTCTTGTGTGCATGAAATCTAGCAGTTCAGTTGTGGAGCTGGTGATGCTTCTTTGCTCTCAGGTGAGGTTTAAGGAACAATGTAGTCTGAAATTGCTGTTTGAGCACAATGGAAGTTACAGTTAAAATTTTACTTTAAATTTAAGGTTATGTGCAATAGGTAAAAAGATTATGTGCAAGGCATTTTGATTAAAAAAAATTCATAGTAATTGTCTGTTCAGTTGGAGAGAGAAGATACTAAGGGTTTTATGTTACCTTACTATTGAGCATTTACATAACCTTGATGGTGGTGTGCCTAAGTAATTCTATGCTGTCATTTTTGTAAGATAAAATAGGATCAATAAAATACTAAGGTTATAGAAACAGATTGATTTCTGCATCTTGGCATGGTGAATCCTCTGGGATGAATAGAATTTTTCCTTTTGTGTAGAGGTTATGAAATGAGTGATAAATACTTTTGCAACCCTGTCATTCCTAATTGATTTGACAAGTACTAAGAATTTGAGAAAAATTTAAGAAAGCAACCCTGGTTGTCAGCAGTTTGGGGCATTCTACATTCCTAAAGGCAAAGTGACTTTAGATATTTAAGAACCTGGGAATTGCCTTTTCCTATGGTTAGAAAAGAGCCAGAGCCTAAGGAACTTATACTTAATTGTATATGCTGTATTAATTGGATTTTCTTTTGCGGTTTCTTGCTTTCTTTTTTGTAATTAAATGGAAGACTGTTTTTATTGAGCCTTTCTTTTGGTGCTTTAAAAATGATACCTTTCTGGTAGTAAATTCCCCTACTTAAAACTTTAAAATAGCCTTTTTTAATGGGAATGGTATTGGTCTAGAGGTCAAGGGTTCTGACCCATTTCAAAACCTTTGACCTTCATTTACTACCCTTATGGTTTGCTTGCCTGACGAATAAGGATAATGCAAAATTAATGTTTCTTCACATCGATTTATTCGTTTTAGTGCCTATATTGCCAAATTTATTTAGAGTGTGCTGATAGACATTTCATGAATACAAATGAAAGAATCATAGAAGGTGTGAAAGATCGATAGTCTGCATTGTCAATAAAGTGCAATAAGAACAATTACTTCTGGAGATTACACCTAATAGATTTTACAATGAACTAGTGAAGAGTAGTTATGTTTTCTAGGGAGCTTATTATTAATGAATGTATCTAGAACTTCGCTTATCTAGTTTTCCATGTTCCTCAGGAAATATAATATATTTTTACCCTGAAAGGAATTTAATATTTCTTATGGAACGTTTGGAATTTAGAGATGGTTATTTTGCATATGACAATACTCAAAGTGGACATTGTTCACAACTTCTAGAATACAAATTTGCTGCTGATTTAAAATAGAAACTAATCCTTGCTACCAAGAAATCCATATACAAGTTTTACTGTTCATTTGTTAATGTGTTAGAGTAAAACTAATCTGAGTATTAAATATGTGCCTGACAGCTTGATATTACCATTCTAAAAATTAGTTTTTGGTATCCATGCTGCTTGTATCAATAATTAGTGGTTGACCTTTCCTTCTTTTTTGGTAGGATAATCTAATCCTCTTTAGAATCATGTTGTGCTCTGTACTGTATGTCACTTGTTTGGTTTTGGGAAGTGGAAAGGATAAGGAATAAATGACGTGCTCTAATGCATCTATTTGTCATATGTGTCACAATGCCACTTAATGCTAATCTAATCAAATTGAGGATATCGTGATTGCTTAGCAGTGCTAGTTGCAGAGACTGAGGCTGTTCATTATGAGACAGTAGAAATAAACCAATAAAGTCACAAAGACCTCAAAGTCTTTTTAAAGTTACATAGCAGCTGTAATTTTTGGCAGAATATGAAAAATGATGTGAGAAATGAATCTAAAATTAGCTCCAGATGTATACAGATTGTTCTGGGGTGATAATTACATTTTTCACTTTGAATTTTCCTAATTCAAAGAGGTCAGCATGGCAATCACAAAAGTGATTTATTTTATTAAGAAGTGAACTGTCTTTTGCTACATGAAAGCTTGAGAGATACGAAATTGAATTTCA
>JAVKLA010000007.1:23654426-23668560 GCA_034782735.1 Sagittarius serpentarius | reverse complement strand
TACTGGGAGGAGATGGGGTTGAGCTTGATTGATTTTTTTTTTTTTTTTTCCCCTTCTTTTTTTTTTTTCTTTTTTTTCTTTGGCCCAAGATAGGATGGGAAGTGAAGTGATATCCTTTTGCTAAAATTTTAATTAATTTTTAAGAGGAGATGGAGAGGATGAAGTGCCAAAGATCAAAAGATCAGGTCAAAAACTAGTTTTTAATCACATAAATAATGTGGCATAGTTACAAAGTAAGTATCTGCAAATTTGATTTAAAACTTCACAAATTTGTCAACCATCATTTTATGAAAGATTGCTCTGATTAATATCTTCAGTGGTTTTTATGCTAACTTCTTTCTGAAAATTTGTTTTAAACATTGTATATGTAAAGTAGGCACTTGTTTTTCTGAAACAGCTATTTTTCTGATGTTTAGATTCGCAGCGGGAATATGTTTTCTCTTAGAAGTGCAAAATGGAATAATAATATCTCACAAGTAATTTTTTCATAAAATTGTGAAGATAAAGCTCTTTCCTAGTGATTTAAAAAAGTGATTTAAAAATCAGAGGATACCATTCTGTGAAACTATTTGTGAGACCTGGTTAATTTCTTCCCTTGTTTAAAGTTCATATATTTAGGCATATGGAAAAAGACCTTTGCTTTTGTGTTTTAGTTTTGTGTTTATATGTTGGTATTTTGTTTTATGTGTAACACAAGAAACAGGTGGTTTGAGATACAGACAAAAGGCTTTTTCTAAGACAAAAACAGTTGTGTTTTTTGATACACATGCTACATTTTGAGACATGTCTCTGTGTGTATACTTACATTTATATAAATCTATCAAAACATAAAGAAATCCTTCATTTAATATTACTGCAAAGTGTTCCTGCTTATTTGACATTAATATCATTTTTGAAAGAATTGACGTTGCATTCAAGGCCACTTTATAAAAGCGTTGTGTTGCTCATCCTAATTCAGTCTGACACACATTCCAATAACACTACCTCCCTTCTAGGGTTTAAAACTAAATTTATGGCTGAGCATTGTGAAGTGCATCATTTAAAAATGGTTTCAACCCAAAACATCTAATAAATAAATAATGTGTATGGCTACTCAGTAGCAGACTTTCCAGACTAGAAATCATTCCATCGGATACTCAACAGTCCACTATCGGAGAGGGCTGTCAGATAAATCTTATAGTAGCTGCATTCATGTCCTGTAAATCACATGTTATTGTCTGAGCCTTCTGCCAGGTCATCTATTCTTTTCCCATTTATCAGAAATGCATACAGTACAGTGAACCTAGAAGCACCATCTAGTCTGGCCTGGCATCCTGTCCAGGTAATTAAACCAGCCAAAAGAGAGAATTCCTGTGTCTATTATACCTTTTAAACGAGTGACGTCACGATGTTGAAGGTGCTCATATGCTATTGTGAGACAGGGCTTCTGTATGGAGAAACTGTGGTATCACCATGAATAAAGCGTTTTCGTCTAAAAGGACTCTCACTCTATGCCTGAAACACAAAAGAGCATGTATGAATTGAGTGCAGGTTTATCCATAAAGCAAATGTGCTACTGTGCTTCCTTCCTTTTGTCAGATGTTTTCTTGAAATACATGACTAAGTAGGAAAAACTGTGATCTTTCCTACTCTCAAGTTATCAAAAACATTTACCCATTGCTCACATACATTTGTCCTATTATTGTAGCTCCAGGGTGAAAAGGTACAAAAATAGGTGAAATAGATTCCATAATTTTCCTTGATGCCTTTGAATTTACAGAATTTGCAGCACTTGAAAAATGCTTCTTTCTGTAGTAAATCAACTGAATTGTCAGTAGAATATGTGTAAGAGAACTAATTAGGTGGTTCTTGTCAGATCCATCGTTGACTTAAGAGCTTTTTTCCTACTGAATCTAAATTTTCTAGACCATAAAATAAACTTACACTAACAGACTCAAATACTGTTCAGCTCTTGTATAATTTTCTAAAATTGGTGGAATGCCACCCAACCTTTTAAAAAGTTTGCAATTAAAAATTAATGAATACTTTTATGACCCCTCCACCACCACTACCCGCACATGCACCCTGCTTGCTGGTTCAAGGTATAAAAGCTTCTTGGTCCTCCTTCCTCTGTCCCCTGTTGTTTCAAAGGGATTAAGGGCACATTCTTGATGGCTGATGGCATATATAAAACCAAGACCAATGTGTTAATACATTTAATCTCTAGGTATTTTATCTTCTAGAAATATTAACATGATATATTGCAATATAACTACATAGCTGTAGCTATTAGATTTATATTGGACCTTGATAAAGTATATCTTCCATGGAGAGATGGAAGAGGGAAGCATAAACTCTGATACTCCTGATTTTTTTTGTGTGCAGTGATAGCGTCTGCTCATATGGCCCAGTGAAATATGATTACGGTTTAATATGTCATGTGCTGTGCTGATAGTTTTTGGAGTTATTTTTTGGAGAGAAAAGCATGATCCAAGGCAGTGCATGTGCATCTTAAAAATACAGCAGGGGCTGATTAGTAGTATTAAAGCAGAAAAATTTAGACTGTGAAAGTTGGTCCTACTGCCTGTGTAGGCAAACTTACAAGTTTTCAACTCTCTTTTTTTTTTTTTTTGTCTAACTCAACTCAACAAACCAATTATCACTGGTTAAATGGTGAAATGTTTGCAAAAGGTTTTTCTTTAGCATGATCTTTCATCCGTATGCTACTAAATCACTTTGCTAACAGATTCTGTTGCTCATAAAGAAGTCAATATTCATCTTTTGCATGGGCAGTATCTTAGTTGCATCATATCTCTTAAATGATAAGGAATCTTAATTATTTAAACAATATCAACATGTGCCATGCAGTCATGCACCTGTACTAACAATATGATGGCTTATTTCCCCTAAGGAAGAGCAATGGGATGGTAGTTAAGATTCTGATTTTTCAGCAGATTTATTGTACACATACATCCATCCCCTCCGTACTTAAATGTTTGTAAAATGCAATAGGATCTTCAGGCTTTTCTGGGTATCCTGTGCTCAGAAAAAAGCTTTGTCTCAACAATCCAAATTCGTTACCTCAGGAATGGATTTCTGCAGCGTGTTCTAAATGTGGTAAGCCTTTGAATTACTTGGAGATTTTAGTTGATGTAGAAGATGGCTGGTTTTCAGTGTTTGTTACTTGCAGAGAAAACACGTACTGATGCTCTGTGATCTGTGCTGGTTCCTAATTTACTTCTAAGTGCAATTTGATGTGATGGATAACTATAGTGATCGCTATGAAGTTTTAATTGAATTTGGTGTAGGTTATCTAAAGGGCTATGTCACCATGGCAGCTGAACTCAACAGAAGCACCAAAACTCTTAACAATATCCTGGTTTAGATATGAAGAGAATAAATGCTGTTTGAATACTTTTTACGTGCCCCAAGTGTTAGATGATGACATTTTAATCAAGTTAATATTTTTCCATCTAATCACTTTGTGTTTTAGCAGTTGAAAATAAGTTTAAAAAGGATCTAATATTCCTTTAGATCTGTCATCTAAAAAATATGTATGTTTTGGTACAGAGGATAGATTTTGTAAGCTGCCAAATGACTTTCTGTCAATTTTAATGCATGTTCTAATTTCCTTTTAAAAGCCATGTAGAAGATAGCGGGAGTCGGAAGTTTTTCTTTTTATACAGTGTGAACTTCTGCCAATACGATCTTTGTTTTTACCAAAGATGAATGTAGCTGTATTTGAGTTAAAAAAACCCCAACAACTTCAGTAATAGATTGCTTTCATGATAGATAGTTAGAAACGTAACTTTATTAGGCAAATGAAAATTATTTAGGTCTTAACAAATAAAAATAGAAAAAAAGGCTTCTCAAAGTCTAAATTGTTAAGTTCAGGGGAAGACGTTGCATGAATCATGCCCATAGGTGTTTACCTTGTATTGCTAACTTTCTTTGCAATGCTATAAAGTATTCAGTGCTTCTAGTTTAGTATGAAGGCACTGTATTGAGATGCACAGAAAAATACTTCACCTGCAGGTGTGCCAGAGACTTCATAGTGTACTTTTTGTGTGTGTGTGTGCTCTTTTGAAGAATTTGAAGATTGGAAGAGTGTGTGCTAGCGTAGCTTAGCCTAGCTTTCTGTAGAGATGAGGTGGCTGTGGAAGGAAGTGAGAGTATTCAAGATCGTCTTACTCTGCTGTGGATTATTTAAATTCTGAAGCTGTCTCAGGTCTGCTTCATACCAAGTGAAGCTAGACATATTAATAAAACTGTGTAAATCTTAACATTTGAAAACATGGGATTGCCAAGCATGTTATTAATTGTTATGCAGGCAGTAGCAGGAACATTCCTAGTGCAATTTTGTAACAAATATCGCATGACCCTTGTAACTGATACACAAAATGGAAGATTCTTACCCTATTCTTCTTTAAGATGCTGTTGGATGGAAAGTAGTGGGGAAATGTCTCTTGAGCTTTATGTACAGTGCTACTTCAGGATATTTTCTGTGAAGTGATTTTACATTAGAAACTGTTTCCTCTACAAAAATTCTTGTTATTCTTTTCCCCCTGCAATGTATATTTTCATCTACAATGACTTAGTTTTGCAGGATGGAGACTGTGGTCAAAGCTAGAGAGAGGGAAAGGTAGATTGCACAGTAGCCAGGGGCCATGTTATCAAAGTGCTCTCCTGGGATAGAAGAGACTTAAGTTTCAATTAGTGTTTCAGGTAATAGTTATTATTATCACTAAGTAGAATAATCTGTCAGAGGAAAAATTTCAGCACATCCTCCCAAAGTAGCTAGTAGTCCAGAAGCTTCAAGGGCATTTACCAGGCATGTGGAAGAGTCCAGTTTTGAAAGCAATTAAGCTCTCTTAATCTGTAAAAGCAACATTGTGATTCATTTGTATTGTCCTCAACTGCAGTTTCCTTATGTGGTTGTGATATATGAAGACATCAGTTCTTTTCTGTAAGGTTTTGGGGGCTAAAGTTTATGTCTTCTGCATTCTCCTGCATTGCAAGGCGCTTCATATCAACACAGTGAGCTGTTCAGTTAGTGGTCAGTAGGATTAACTCTGGAGAAATTGAATGAAAGGCCTGGAAGATGTGGGAGGGCACTGGCTGTGGAATCCACACTCCTTAAACTCAGTCCTTTGGTGCTTGGATTTTAGATACTATCTTGTCAGTAAGTTTCCTTCTAACAAAACAGAAGGTTAAATTACCAAACCTGTTGTCTCGATCACTTGGGTTCTCCGTTACACTTATTAATATATCTGGGGTTTTTTTATGCATAGTGTAGCTTCCTTCCTTCTGGAGTGGCAGTTTTCCCTCCATCTCTGAGGATCTCACTTTGGGTGCTGAAAACGTATATTGACAACTTTTGTGCTTGGTATATGTCACTGGGTAGAGTACTTGGAATAATTACATATGGATTACTTGTGCTATGGATATTTTGCTACTTCCTTCATTGAACTATGTTGTACATTCTAAGTGTTTTGGAGATCAGTTTGGTAGACAACTGTCTGAAGTGCAATTCTGATAAGATTGAAAAAAATGGAAACAGCTGGGAAAACTTTTCCTTTGAACTGGAGTATGTTGAAATTACATTTTAAATTAGTTGCATATATTTTTTTTTTCTTTGACTTAAGCAGTATGTAGATTTTGTCTCTCCAGAGCTAGATTATTGTAATACATTCTGTGTGAAACTCCAGGATAATGTAAAATTTGTCAGTTGGAACTTCACTCCTACTTTGATTTCCTGTTGCTTTCTAAATTGTTTGAAAGTTTAATTACCTATAATTGCCTGCAATATTTAATCTGTTGAATTCCATGGAATTGCTTGGAGAGCACTCTAACATCTTTAATAATAGTAATTCTTCATAGTAACAACTAAGGTTCACACTTCTCAGATCCTGCTTAAGATATGTTTGAACTCTGTCTTTTCTCTTAGATGTGCTTGTTGGCTTCAGGAATAATGTGCTTTGTTTACTATTAGTATGGCCTACAGATAGGGAGTTTAAAACATCTGTGTCCATCACTGGCTAAATTTAGAAAAAATAAATTCTGATACAACATTGTTTCTTGTGTGAGTCTGAAGTGGATGTATGTTAACAGTTTGCTTAGTAGTAGAAATCAAAGAAGTTTATAACTTAAACTTTGCTTTTGCCTTAAGTGTGGAAATAGGTTGGAATGTATGGGGAACGATTTGCCGATACTGCATGAATAATAAGTGACCTTTTCTTGACTTAATGATGCAATAAGCACTTTATAGTTATATCCTGACAGGTAGTGGGTCACAGTAATTAAAGTGTGTGAACTAGGTCTTTGGCTTTATCTCCTTTCATCTTTCCGTAATTCTTAGCCTAGGAGGATATTTTAAAGGTTTTCTCACACCTTGGTGTGGAGATGAAATGTATGATGTGGGACTTCAAGATGAGCAAAAACCATAATGTGTTACATTTAGTATGAGAAAAACAGAAGAATATCTGGTATGTTATACTTTTATTAAACAGGGTTGATGTTTCTGCATATTAGATCTAAATAATCATCAAAGTGTTAGAAGTGGCTTCCTAACTAAAACTTGTTTTATCTAGGCCTACTTTTGACCCACTGGAAAATGCCCTCTGCAATTTGCAGCCACTGTATTTCGAAGTGTTCAACAAAAGCAGGCTGTATCAGCTGCAGCTGCAAACTGAGAAAAGTAGTGTGAAAGAACCAGTGGTTTTTGGTTTATACTACACAACTGTTTTCTGGAAAGTAATTGTGAGCTTTGTGGTTTTGAACAAAAATAAGCCAATACATTTATTTGTAAAGAAATTGGGTGCTATGTGTTAGACTAAGAAGTTGTGTACAGAGGAACAAGTGGTTAGGTGTAGTAAAGCCATGATATTCTGTTGTGGACTGATGTGAAGCATTGTTTCTTGGGACAATACACTTGGAGGAGCCAGTATGACTTGCAGACTTTGGATAGAGGAATGGATAAAAGATAGGGTTAAAAACCACAAAACCGTTCCTAGAAATAGTTTGCCACACTGGTGTTGGAGAGAGATGAACTTTCCAAAGATCATCTTACTAAAGCATAATTGTTGCCTACAGTAAAGTTCTGGGTGGAAAATGAGGATTTTTCCTCCCTGATTTTCTTTTTTTTGAAGTACAATCTTTAGTGGTTGTTCTATAGGCTTTTCAGATATTATAGGCTCTAAGAAAAATTCTCTTATGAAATGAAAATTACTTTAATTTGGTCAGGAATCCAGGACATGGTGTTGGTGTGTGTTTAATGGAAAACATGTCTGCTACAGCTAAAAATACTAGCCTTGAAAACTGTGTTGCTGAGAATTTGTACAATTAATGTATACATTTTTATGTTTAGGGAGGAGAGTGGATTGTCTAATGTAAATGTGAATCTTGGGGGTGTGATAGGGGAACAGGACAGCTTCATTTCCATGAATGTACACTGCTGCAGATGTTCAAAACTAAGGAAACATAATTTAGCTACAGAAGCAGGACTTTTCTGAAGAAAAAAGGCATCCTGTTGCTTCACCAGCACACTAGGACTTAAAAAAACACCACCATTTAAGGTGAGTTTTGTGCAGTGAGAGCACACCCCGTGGCTTGGCAGTCTAGTCAGAAGGATGATACCATGCTGACTTTATAACTAGATCTTTGAACAATATTCTCATGGGTGGTAAATGCAAAACAAAGTAATATCAACTGGCACTTAATTCTGTGAGCTCCCTGCTGATGGGGCTCTGCACTGAAATGGAACTCTTCCTGACAGGAAGTCAGCCGCGAAGTGTGGAGACCTCTGAAAATGAAGTGTGCTTTAATTTGACACCCTGCTGTTTTACAGCTAGTCTGTTTAATTTGAGACTATGGAGAGAGGTTTAGTGGAGGGGAGGGGTATGAGATTATGGAAAGTTCAGTGAGTGGCAACGCTTGTCGCTGACTTTATACTAATTACAAATATGTGAACGTTTTTGTTCATGTTAAGAAACCAAATAATGTGTCTCTGTTTCCAAGCAAAACTGCCTAAGAAACTCATGATTTGGGGAGCAGTGCTGTTTACTCAAAGTTCTGGCAGGAGAAGCTTTGCATAGTGGTGCTGTTTAGTGTATTGTTTAACCTTTAGTCTTATTTTTACTCATCTGTGCCTTTTTATGTATCTTTGCAACTGGGAAAACGTCTGTCTTATCAAAGATGTTGATGATGTGCTAATCTTTCAATAAATGTTTTAAGATAACTTGTTTAAGTGAAAAAACTCATAGTTTAGATTATGCAGCAATCAATATGATAGAGGTGCATGTCTGTTAGGCATTAAATCCTAGTTCTGAGTCAAATTTGATTCAGAAGAATCAGCTGGATTTTCCAGTACCCTCTGAATATTTATGAAGACACTTGTTTCTATTTCTACTTAAAACAGAAATGGTTATATTTTTGTTTTTGTAAAATTTGCTTGGTGAGTGCAGGGGAGGATTTGCAGTGAAAGGAGCAGAAAATTATTATTTATCATGTTTATTGTAGCAACATATAAGGACAGATGAGAATAGAGCCCTGTGTTGCTGGGTGTTGTGTAGCAGTGGAATAATGGATACCCAGAATATTTTAGTTTAAACGAAGACAACAGATGCAGGATGAGGAAGGGAATACAGTATGCAAGTGGAGTGTAATGGAAGACACACGTTAGTTTTTCTGCCTTTTTTTTTAATTTTCTTAATTTGATTTGATTTAGTTTCCTTTCGTCTAACTTTTTTAAGAAAAGATCTGCATTAGGATAGGATTACCCAAGGGAATGATAAGGGACAGGTTTGGACAGCCTGTCTTTTGAGTGAGGAGGTGGGATTGTTTCACACACTTTGGTTTCATTCCCTCAAAGTTACGATGATTGCAGGAATCTGGCTCATTGTTTGCATGCATACGTTATGAGAGTTTAAATTGAAACTAAGCTACATTTGGGGAAAGGGTAATATAAAGGGGCTTTTACTTCCCAAATAGTATTCACTGTGTGTATTGTTGAGGTTTTTTACTAGTTAAATTTATTTAGTTAAAGCTTATCAGACATTGAGCAGGAAGGTTGCTGCTGTTTGGTGGGGGTGATGAATGCTGCTATTGGTGGGATCAGTCCATCACTACTAGTGCAACTGTGCAGAAGTGAGTATGCTGTGATTTTCTTGTCCTTACAATTAGTAGTCTACCTTGGAAGACAATTTTTCCCATGCAGTGGTTTTACAAAAACTCAAATTAAAATCACAGTTAAACAAAAAAGCACTGAAATCAAGAGGTGGTTGCCTTATACTCCTGCTATTTCTTGATTTGTTTTCCTTTCTTGATAAAAATGATGCTGGCACTGCAACTTGCTTATTTGGATCTCTTCCCTTTGTTTGTCTTACGTTGTCCCTTCTTCTCACTTCTGTTTTTCTGACTCATCTCCTTTGACTTATACTTTCTTGCTTCCCATTGCTGCATATTTACAGAACTGCTTGGTACTTTGATTTCTCAATTAATGTTTAAGATTTCTGTTCCTATTCTTCCTGAAGCTACTGTCTTTCATCTCAACATTGAAAATAGCCAATGGTTAAAGAACCTGAAGAGGAAACTGTGGTGGAAAAGGTTTGCTGCTAGATGAACTCAAACCTGACCCCTAATTTCGTTTCGTGAGGCGTCATGGCAACAGCCGCTAGTGGGAGAAAGAAAGGGAGAGGCTGCCGAGGCAAATTGCTTCCTCCATCAGAAATCTGTGGACCTGAAATCAGTGATCCGCTCATTCATTTTTTCCCCATTCTACAGTTTGTTGCTGTACTGGGACTGTAGAGGAACAGGAGTTTAACACAGACTTACCTGTTTCATCTTAATGTGACATTGGTTCTAGGGGCAAAAAATTATTCATCAAGTCATGAGTTAGATCAGTATAAAAGGCATGTAATAAATGTTTTTCGTATACATGTTCATACTTTTTTGAAACTAGATACAAAAATGAAGTTTATGAGTTTTGATGATATGCAGATTTTATGCTGTGGTAGTTATTACTGATAGCATTTTATTTATGCAGTGATATTTTCATAATTTTATATGAACTTTTGGACTGAGTGATTTAAGTTTTCTTTTATTACTAAAATCCTGTTTTAATAATATTTGGTAACACCATAAATTATGACAACTGCAACCTGTGTTGAGATTTTCTGGCTGAATGTAATTGTTAAAGGTTGTATGTGCTGTAACATTTTATGTAGCGTATCTTTCATAATATCTTTTAGGATACGTTTGCATAGTTTGTAGAGAAGACAACAGTTGTCACTTTGAGAATAATCTCATAGCATAAAAGACATTGTCTGACAAGCTGACAGTTTTTTATTTAGTAGTTTACTGAACAACGTAGTACTTAAGTGTGCAAACTACTCTGGCTCTATATGTGTATAATTTATTTTTAGAATCTATAAAAACTTATTGTGAATTGAACTCAAACTTTTAAGTATTGAAATTAAACTCTCATTATAAGGTAGTTTTAGGCATTTACTACTAACAACATAATACCAGTTTATAGGAAGCTCTGTTTACATGGAATATCCCAAATGGTTAAACAGCAGGGGAGTCTTCTGCTTTTAGTTAAAAAACTGCTGTTTCTATATGGCTTATTTACTACTTCTTTAATTCTTAATGTAGTGTGTTGTGGAATTGAGCATGCAAAAGTCAGCAAAGAGTTCTGTTTTCTGCGTCTAAGGTTATTACTTGCTGTACAATAATAAAGGCACTATTTTATTGGGTTAGTTGTAATTAACTTCAGCACTAGGCATTGATATAAATCATTCCTAATCTGTTTTCTTTACATTTTCCTTCTTTTAAACTGGTTTAACATAGCTTCTTTCTGTCGTCCTTTTACATGAGGACTAGGGTTGTAATTGCTTTTTTGAATTAGGCTGTCGGAAGCTAATGTGCGTGTTGATCCAAGAATTGATTAAGGAACACTAATGAATTTCATATAGCACTTTTAAAAGATTTGTAATAAATACTGTGTAATAAATACTCTATGGCAGTGATCTGTTACACCATTAGAATTCAAGACAGTGTTGTCATGCTGTGCAGCTGGAAAAATGTTTTGGTATAAGAAACTTTGATTCTGTTTCATAGTTAAAATAGTAAACAATTTTGTGGTTATGAATTAAAAAAAAAGTGTTCCAGCTCTTCCCCAGAGTATATTTTATGAAAATAGCTATCGCTACTATAATTTTTGTTTCTGTGTTTTATCAGAGAAAAAATACTGCAATACTTCTGGTTTTCATTTTTTTTCTGCTCAGTCTTGGTGTTTGATACCAACTGGGCCACGTGCCTTTTTGACTGATTTATCAATACACTAGTGTACTGCAGCATTTTCAGTTGTTCGTTAACAGCATAGGTTTGAAAGAAGAATGTTATGTGTTCTTTTCAGTCAGTTTTGCAACACTGAACTTGTTTGTTTCTTGAATTTCTTGTCTTTTTTGGTGTAGATAGTCAACACATACATAATCTCAGGCCACCTTTATAGTTC
This sequence comes from Sagittarius serpentarius, assembly GCA_034782735.1. Taxonomy (NCBI): domain Eukaryota; kingdom Metazoa; phylum Chordata; class Aves; order Accipitriformes; family Sagittariidae; genus Sagittarius; species Sagittarius serpentarius. Next base: position 23,657,066 of record JAVKLA010000007.1, on the reverse strand, counting down.
ATTAGTTAGTTTGATAGGAGTGTGTTCAGAATATTTTCCCACAACAACGTGCTTGGTGTTATACCTCCACTTGAGAAGCTGTCTCCTCTAGTTAATTTTTACACAACTTTCTCCAGGAAGACTCATTAAAATTTTTAATACAAAGACTTTAGTTTTGTACTGTCACTAGCTGATTTTTTGACAAAAAGCAATGTCTTTTTAATGGAATGCTGGCAGTAAATACTTTTTATTGTAACTGAGTGTGTTTGATAGTTTAAAAGTCTTATAAAAATAATTAGCTCTTTTATATAGTTCTAATGGCAGCCTTGCAAGTTTCCCCTGGAGCAGTCTCTAATGAACAAGTCTTGATTTTTCCAGTTGGGCTTTTAGATTCCCTGAGGACTTGACTTCAGACCTTGAAGGGCAGCAGCTGCCATTTGTCTTAAGACTGGAGTTGCCAAACAGACAGACCATGTACTAATAGGACACATTTGTACAGCCTGAGTCTGTGGAACCCCGATAGAGGCCTAATGATGATCATCTGTTGAGAGCTTGTAGCTGGCCAGGGTTAGGGTAACTTTTATCACCCGTATTGAAATCAAAACCTCTGGATTGATTGGTGAGATAGCTTGACTTGTTACATAGATGCTACGTTAAAGCTTTCATAGACAAGCCATTGTTTAGTGTGGAATAGTATCCATTGTTTAAATTTCAATAAATTCAAGCCTGTTTGATAAGTTTTTCCCCTGACGAGATGTTCTGAATTTTTGGGGTAGCAGTAAATATTTTTGCAAGCTCCCTCCTTTTCTGTTATCAAGATTCAGCAACAGTGATGTTCTTCTGTAGAGAAAGGACCATGAATATAATTATTGAAATTATTTTTTCTCAATCAGTTTCTGATAGTTCTTCCATTATTGACTTATGTTTTATAAATTTTATTTGAACATCCAGGTATGACTGTATATAGACTGAATAACATTGTCTCCAAATGTTTTTTATGTTACTCTTATGCTAAAACGTGTCACATTCTTGCAGAATTATTTTTGTACACTACTTAGCATGTGCTAATTTTGATATTAAATTGCTACATAGAGTTTCTAGATATGATTTCCCATAATTCCATGTTGGGTTTAATTTTTTTCAATGGAGCTTTGTAGATTAAAATAATATAAGCATGCTTCAACTCTTTAAAAGTAATTTATGTTTGCAGATATTCTGCTTAACATGCAGTCCAAGTTTTTTTTTAATTATGAAGAACCCAGCTGAGATATAATCTGCTTTTCACTGTATGTTCTTTATTGCTGGGTTCATTCAAGCCTGTAGTGGATGTGGTGCTGAGAGAGTGCTGACACCAAGTGCAAACACTGCTGAAAAGTTCTTGATAGTTTACTTTAGGCACTTAAAGATTACTATATCTCTCTATGAAAAAGTTTTTCATGCGGATTTGACCTTTACTCTAGGATATAATATGTCTCTTAGTCATATGTTAACACGTTTTCCCACCCTGCTCTGTAGTGCTCCATTCATAGTTGTCCGTACCAAAGTCATCCTTCTCCTTTGTTTCATAACCAAAATAAATGATTAAAACTCCACCAGTTTTGTGGGAAGGACGGATTAGTAAAGAATTTGCTCTTTTTTGCTTGCTTATGGGTGTGTATTTCAACCGTTAGATATAGTTCTTAATTGTGGAATATGTTAACCTTGTTACAAGGATATTTTTTTAAGTTTCTGAGAACAATGAATTATTAAGGAGTATGCATGTGTACGTATATATGAAAGTAGTAGTACAGTTTGCTACAGTTGAAAATAGAGCAGTTTTCATCTATTTTAAGTATTCTGTTAAAGATCAGTGTTTAATTGTTTAGCCATCAGACCAGTTGATGGATTGGACTTGCAAATGTTTTTCTATAGCTTCAAGAATATATATTTTGGGTTAATTGTTTGAAATATGATTATATTTCTTTCCTAGAAGTGTACAGGTGAGGAGGAATATGTCCATTTGCTGCCTACAGGCAAGCACTTCAAATTACAAACCAATGAAAACGTTTATCAACAAAATAAGTCATTAGAGTTTAGGAATGGCTATATTGGGTTAGATAAAGGCTCCATCTTGCTTATTATTGTATCTCCAACTGTAGACACAGAGATGCTAAGAAGAATAAAACGGGACAAGTGTGCATGATGCTCTTCCACTCTCCAGCTATTTTCAGCTTGGGGCATTTTCTGAATTGGATGTAGTTTCTGTGTATTTAGTCAATATCAATGTATTTTCCTTCCACGTACTTGTACAGTCTCCTCTTGATCCTGTTGAACTTTTAGTCACCACAACATACTTTGGCGATAGATTCCACTGATCTGTGTAAAGAATCACCTGCATTTGTTTGCTTTGAAGCTCGCTGCTACTGGCTGCTGCTTGTAGAAAAGGCTTTTGGGCAGGCCTGGTTGGGTAAATAAGAAGCTTCTGAAGTATTAGATCTGAACAAGGATCTTCAGAATGAGTGGGGAGCCAACAACAAAGGGAAGAAAATGATTAATCAATGGTGATGACACTGGAAAATTCAAGTTCAATGCAGAATTTTTAAATAACTTCTCACTTATCTGATGATACCATATGATTAGAGATATACCTTATTTTTAAGAAAGAAAATAGGATCAAGTAGT
>JAVKLA010000007.1:23635130-23654326 GCA_034782735.1 Sagittarius serpentarius | reverse complement strand
CAAGTAGTACAAAAGACTTTTCAATGCATTTGAAGACTGAGATAACTACACATGCATATGTAGCTGAAATGAAACGGGACATGGAATTACTAAAGATTGTTTTGCTAGACTAATCTCAGTGTTGGTTATGGTCTAATGCATGTTGTGGTCTTGTGCCAAAATGTATTTCCTAGATAAAGGAAATGTAGTAACTTATATGAGTTTTATCAGAGCATTTGGTACTGTAATGTGACTGATCATTAGTTAGAATTCATTAAAAAAATGCACTGTAAAATAGATTAAAAAAACCCAACCTGACTCAAATGGGACAACAGTAGGTCATGATATAGACCTTGAGGGAGATGATTATTTTCTGAAAGGAGCGATTTTAGACCAGTACTGTTTAATGTCTTCATTTAATGATCCTTGTGCACTCAGTAAGAAGTAAGCGTTAATGAAACTTCTTGATGATATACAATTCATGCTATAGAGGGCTGGGATATAATTTTGCTTATGGCAGAGTTGTGCTGTAGCTACAGGAAACGTAATATGTTACTCCATACAGAATTATAGTTCAGATGAGGTTTGAAGCACCATTTCAGGAAAGGATATAGTACTTGCGTTTTATCTAGAGTACTTATGGAAGTGTTTACAGATTCCATTAAGGAAATAGGTGAAACAATAATGAGCTAGGAAATTTCCACATCAGACATAGTATTTGAATAAAATGTGATTTCTTACTTGTCTCTTTGTAATGGTTGTTTTTCATTGTATCTATTTGTGATAGTGTTTAGTGCTTCTAGGTTTTTTTCCTGCTTCACTATTGAGTGTACAGTGACCAAAAGCATTAAAAGTAGATTATCTCTCAGTTACTAAACTTTTATAGCCATAGGAAATGATGGTCAATTAAGTACGGCTTAGAACAGGTATGAAGTTATTGACTTTGTTGCTCTTTCCTTAGGAAAGTGCTGAAATGTGTTTTCTAGTTATTTAGTTGCATTAGTGGTTGAGTTTGAGGCTTTTAACGTGTTTTTTCCCTAATACCTTTGGGAGATGGATAACTAAGATGTTGATATAATAATGCAATATGCATACTCAGTGTAATTGTTTGAGAGAGAGCATATACTGTGGGGAAATATTGAATGGATCATGAAAGATGATGACCATTAGTCTTTTCTTTCAGCTATTAAAATTAGCTTTAGGGTGTGTTCAGCTGTGATTTATGAAATTGTTTAGACTAACGCCGCCTTTGATGATGTCTGATGTAGAGAAAAATGCTTAAAAGTATCATGATAAATGCACTTTCTTTTCACTTTTGGCAACCTCCATCTTCACCAATTAAATTTTCAAGTATCTTAGCAAGCTCACTTAAAGAGCAGAGCAACAGATGGACAGTGTCATAAATGGAAAAAATTATTTTGCTTTTCTTGAGTTTTTACATTAAGCTCATGCAGTATTTTCAATTATCGTCATATGAAGCTGAATATTTAGAACTTGGTATTACATTTAAAAGAACTCTTATGAGGATTAGTTGCATATGCTATTTTGTTTAGAATGTTAGCAGCTCAAAGCTTTTTTTTTTTTTTCGTAAGAATAAATGCTGCTTAAAGCTATTTCAGACAGCTTACAGACTAACTTGAAGTCATCTAATGGTGGCCATATGAAGGCAATAGGGGAGAACAGGGGAAGGATGGTGGGAGAAATATTAGTAAGATATATGTAGCAATAAGGACCAATGATGCTACTTGATGTAGCCTCAAAAAAACCCCACACCCCCAAAACCCAAAAAACCCCATATGTGATAATATGTAAATGGAACTTAGCTGGCGCTTAGAATGTTGCTTGCCTATTAATAAATATAAAGTAGTTATATAAAAAGTAATGAAATACATTTATAATTAATGATGAATAATACCTCACAAATTCCAATTATTCCACTCAATTCTGACTACTTGAAAATTGTAATACATTGTTGCAACTTAAAAATGATAAACCAGTATGTTGGGCTTGGAATATGTAAAGCCTTGAGAGATCAGAGTTATAATCTCTCCCCTGCATTTGAAATCTGGAAATCTTTTTCTTTTTTTTTTTTTTTTTTTTGGGAGGGGGCCAGGATTTAAATTGTAAAGAAACAACATTGTTCTACTGGCTTTTGTGTATGTCTGATCAAACCTTCGTGTCACTGACTGAGAGGTAATTCTGCAACACTGAGCAGCAAAAATGTGCTCTGTAGACATTGGGTATATTAAAAAGTCCTGCATTCAGGAATCTGAAATTTATTTAAAAGGTATTTGCGATTTTGCACTTTTTGCCTGTTTTGGAGCTGATGAGATTTTTGAGAACGACCACCGTGGTAGAAGTAATTATGTGAATACTCTTTAGGATTATTATTTCATACAACAAAGACTGAAAAATCAAGGAAGCTGATGTGGAAAAGCATATGAAACTTAAGTATCTGTCTGCTGCAGAATCATTCTTTTGTATTAGTTTAGAAGAGTTGTGCAGTTTAAACCAAGAGTTGTATTTGGCCTGTTCTATCCAAATGCCTCTACGTTTCCCCCAAAATATAAGGTTCACACATTTACTACCCTAATTTGTAGCTCTGTCAACTTGTTCCTATTGAGTCTAGGATTAAAAATCTTCTTCGTGTTTTTGTTAACCAATTCTGTTTTCTCCTCAGTTTTCATATGGGGGAAGCAAGCCCCGGTGACAGGTCATCTGGGTTGATTACTTTCCACTGTGTCTCTTCTGGGGGCCAGGCAAAACCCGCCTGCATGTTTAAGAGGTGTAGAATTTTGCTGTAATTCAGGGCTCAGTTAGATGTAAGAAATGTGCAGTGCATGCATGTCTGCTGTTACCATCACTTCAGTGTGTTAAAAATCCAGACTGTTAAAATTTTTTGAAATGTACAGGTTAATGATGCAATATTTGGATCATTAGCTTTTTTTTTTTTTTTTTAGTAGAGTCGGCTATGTGATGCTGAGTTGAAGATTATTATTGGCATATATGTTAACTAGACTTTAAGCTCTAATAGAAATTTATGTCTAAAGAATGAGCCTTACATTAACGTGTGTTGTGGCTTAACTCCAGCCGGCAACTAAGCACCATGCAGCCACTTGCTCACTGCTCTCCCACGGTGGGATGGGGAGGAGAATGGAGGAAAAAAAAAAAGTAAAAGTGAGAAAACTCGTGGCTTGAGATAAAGACAGTTTAATAAGTAAAGCAAAAGCTGCGCGTGCAAGCGGAGTAGAGACAAACAAGGAATGAACTCGCCACTTTCCATCAGCAGGCAGGTGTTCAGCCATCTCCAGGAAAGCTGGGCTCCATCATGTGTAATGGTTACTTGAGAAGACAAATGCCATCACTCCAAATGTCCCCCCCTTTCTTCTTCTTTCCCCAGCTTTATATGCTGAGCATGACATCACATGGTCTGGAATATCCCTTGGGTCAGCTGGGGTCAGCTGTCCCAGCTGTGTCCCCTCCCAACTCCTTGTGCACCTCCAGCCTCCTCACTGGTGGGGTGGGGTGAGGAGCAGAAAAGCCCTTGGCTCTGTGTGTAAGCACTGCTCAGCAGTAACTAAAACATCCCTGTGTTATCAACACTGTTTTCAGCACAAATCCCAAATGTAGCCCTGTACTAGCTACTGTGAAGAAAATTAACTCGATCCCTACCAAAACCAGCAAAACGTGAAACAGTTTGTTTCTAGCATTATCAGGGTTCAATAAGGCAAAAAGCATCAATGAACCAGAGTAAGTTCAGAATTATTACATAACATAGGAAAAGAAAATTATGCAGTTGTTTGTGGAATGTTTTTGTAGTTTTTTTTCCCTTCCACAGAATATGACTTTAAGTAAATGGTATTGTTCTCTTTCTTCATGATGGCAATGTTTCCTTCCTCATTAGCACACGATTAATGCCTTATATATTTGCTGATGGTGGTGTAAGTTACTAAAATTGAAAAGAAAGTGCATGACTGTAGCTGAAAATGTGTTTTCTTGGTTTTGTTTTTATATAACTAGTTTTCTCTTGTTTTTTCCCAGGAGTGGCAGAACTCTATACAAAAGAATGCTGGCCTTGCCTTTATTGAGCTTGTCAATGAAGGAAGGTAAGTCACAATATTTGATAGCACCTCTGCCTTAGCCTTCAAGTTGTGTGGCTTGAAACTTTCTTTAAAGAATTTTTCTTCTGCCTTTTTGTGTCATTTTCTTTGAGTTTTACAAGCATGATTTCACATTCTCTAATACTTCGGTTCTGTTCTAATACTTGAATATGGGATTTTCCAGAACCTGAATGCTCTTTAGTTTCATTAAATATTTCACTTATCAGTGTGTCATGGATTTTCTTTCTTCCTGTCCTTGTGCACTGGTTAATGTTGAAACTATAATTTGTATTCAGCTAATCTCTTGAGGAAGGGAATTGATATTTGGAAGACATTACAGCTAGGAATTCTAAGATAAGCCTCTGTCTCAAAAATTAGATTCCAGTTTGCTCATTTATTGCCTATCTACCTCATAAAAGAGAAAGGAAGAGAGTCCCTTTAAGGAAAAAAAAACACCCTGTTAATATTGCCAATTAGTTTAATGTTCTATTTGTAACTATATATGTATATTACTGGAACTTATAGAAAATGACAGAGCAGGTGATGAGGCCATGCTCTTTGCCTTGTAGTGGCTATTCAAAACCATCAATATTTTCTTCATTAGGAATCCATTGTTGAGGCAGACTAAGAGAAATATTTACTTTTTCTAAAGGATTTTTTTTTAAGATGTCTTTAATGAGTTAGCTAAGGAGTATTATAAGAAATGCCATTTATCTAAACCTAAATTCTGTTGGTGAGTAACTTGAGCTAGTAAGAATCCCAACAGAAAATAAATTTTACGGGATTAGGACAGCTACTGAATTAAAAACAAAATAATTTATCACAGAAATTAAAATGCTACATAAATATCTTTTTATCAGTGTAGGAATAGGGCAAATGGCTATTTGAGGTTTTTCTTTTTTTATGTATCTTGAGAACATCTACACGTTTTAAATAATGACCATTTTACTGGTTGCATTTCAGTTTATGGTGAGGGAAACACCATTCTGAGGCAGAAAAAACATTTTGCTACTAGTCTTGATCCCAAGGGCCAAGGTAAAGTAACAAGGGTGTTCAGTTACAGTGTTAAGATCTAGCCTGTAGTTGTTTCCTATTATGTGAGGCTGACCTGTCTTGACCTTACTTATAAAGTGCCTGCTATAAATTTGGCCCTTGATTAATGTTTTATTAGCATAGATAACATAGAGATCCCACACACATGTAAACTACAATGTAACGTTCATCTGTGTAAGATGATTATCATGAACAAATCAGTTGCTGAGACTGAGTGGTAAGTAGCAGTTACCTAGTAGTTATTCAGCTTGTCCAGGTCAAGCTTTCAGAGAGCATTCTATCAGTAAACTGTTTGGAATTGACTATTTTCTTTTAAAAACCTGCAGTGCCCATCACAGACAGATGGAATCACTCCCCCACCTCCATAAACAACATCAATAACTTACAGTCTAGCCTTAGCAGAGTGGTTGTCTCAGGGACAAATGATCCCTTGAAGACTGAAAAGTGTGGTTTTGGTTAGCAGAAAATACCTAAGTAGTTGTTACTTCATTTCATTTCTGACTCACAGCAGAGTTGTTTTTTTAAAAAGCAGGAACATAACTTTCGTTATGGGGAAGAGGAGAGGGGATTAATTTCTTTAAAATAGCTTCTTTTATCTGTCTCCATTTTCCTCCATTGCTGTTTATAGGAGCTTTTAAAGTTATTGCCGAATTGATCATTGTGGTGCTTTGTGGCTTTTCAGCATTCACTAAAATGAAACTATTATCCCTCATGTGACATGAACTATATTCCAGAACTACTCTTTTCTTCTCTTTATGCAGGTTGCACATTATTTTTCTTGCATATATACTAACACACTAAAACATTTCAGGCCTTGTGTTTTATTGTATTTGTTATTGTTTTATGTATTTTTGCTATAACACTATAATCTTAAAAACTCCAAAAGCTGAAATCTTATAATTGAAACTTAAAAATTAAAATAGCTGAATGATACTGATTTAGACTTTAACTGCATAATTGTATAATAATTTTTGAATTTTTACATTGTTTCTATAAGTACTCAAGAAGACAAAGTAGTTGTACAAAGGACAGAACTGATTTCAGCAAGTAAGGAAGGATGTCTGTGGGGTACCATGACATGTGGAGTGTTAGAATAAATAAAATGAAATTAAGAACTGGAAGAACTGCCTAGAATGTGTGGATTCACAGAATTGCTGTTGTCTGCTGCCTTGGTGGAGAAAGTCTTGGTCATCCTGTAACCTTTGTAAACCAGGGGTTTATTCCTAATGTTTATTACTAGTTTTTTGGATTTATGATACCAGAGGATATTCCAGTTTTAAATGTGTTCTACTGTTTTTGTTTGTCAGTCAAGTAAGACAACTGAAAAATCTTTCTGGAAGAGAAAGACGTCTAAAGAAGAGATTTAGATCTCTTCTTCATGCTTGCTTTCAAATGTATTTTTTGCTTTTATGTGAAAGGTATGAGTGTACCTCTCTCTCTCTCACAGCAGGTGAAAGTTTTATGTTTAGGCTTGCCATGTTTTGGCTAGGATTCCCCGGACAGAAGTATGTGCAGAAAGTTTGCCTGTGGGACTCATAAGATCTAGATGTGTGCTGCATTAAGAATGTGTTGGTCTGAATTTCATCATGTTCACAAGTAACTAATGTGTTACACATATAGTTGATCGCAGGCTTTCCAGATATATCAGGTCCACTGCACATGTATGGCAGAATTGATTTGTTTGTGTCCAGAGAAATTTTGAATCTTTAACTGAAGAAAATGTCTAAAGAGGAGACTAGTGTGTGAAAATACAGAACTGCAAACGTACCTAAAACTGAAATACACAACTGAAGTCTTTTGAGGGCCAGGTTGCAAGCATGGTAAAAAAACCAAACCAAACAAAAAATCAACAAACCAACCTCTGTAGAAAAACAGGAAGGTACAGAATGTAAGTTAAAAGCTAACGGAGCAGGTATTGGAAAATAACCTCTTTCTGTGCATGAAAAGAAATGTCAGTTTCAGTACCTTGCTACATTGAACTTTAATCTGTTTTTAATAAAAATGAATAAGCATTGTTCACTATTATTGTAATGTCTGGGAACACTGTTAGTGCTCTTTGAAACCTTGTTAAAAAGGTGCCTGTACTGACTGCTTCTCTATTTACTGAGCCATCTGTGCAGCAGAAGTATAGATTGCAAAACATTTTCCTTAGCCTGCTGAACTTCTGTCAGTCTAGATTTCAGTCTTTGTGCTTGCCTTTCACCTTTGGGTCCTCCCTTTAGGGAGGTCTGTTTTGGTGTGATTTGGTTCACTGTCATGGCTGGTTCTCTACTTTGGAGACTTCCAAGGTGTCCAGACAGATTCCTTTTTTCCACCCTGAAACTAATTATCTTTCCTCCTTATGCAGGAGATGGTCAAGCTGTTATTTCTGAACTGAAAAAAAAAGCAGTTTTGTTTTACTTCTTTGCATGTACAAATATGTTTTTGTGTTTGTTTTTTTTTTTTTTTAACTCTTATTTCTTCTACTTGACTATTTAGCAAACAACTCCTTTGCTCTGTGAAGGTTAAAACTCTCTCCTGTCGCTTTGATTCATTAGCACACTTTAGTGTGAAACATCTCTTATGCTAGACCTTGTTTTCTATATCAGTCAGTGCACTAACAAACGTACTCGAGCTTGAGACTAGGCATGACAGTTATTATCCCCTTTGGGGTGATAATGGGTTTGGCATGGCAGGGGTTGAGGGATCAGTCTCCTAAGCATGCAGCAGCAATTATTCTTTCCGATTTTCAGTTGAAGAGACTCTTGAAGATGCTTAATTTTAATTTTCTCAAGCATAGTTTCCTTGGTTATCTGAAGAATTAAGTGCTGTGTTTTATACATATATTTTTATACATCTGTAAATATGCAGACAGCAGTTGGTTTAAAAAACTGTCACATAAAGTTTGGTTGAAAGATAACTTCATTAAACCAGCAGAATACATGTATAATTTCCTCTCCTTCGCCTTTGCCCTTTCAAATCCTTAACCAAAACAAGCAAACCAAAACTTAAGGATTCACAAGTGTATCCAGGAGAAGCAGAACTAATGAAGTTTGGTTTTCTGTAGCTTTTTCTCATTGCTAGATTCTCTGTTGTCTAATGAGGAATGAAAACTAATCAAAATTCTCCTGCCATATCAGAGGATTCTACTCCTATATTGGATTTTCTATTATGGCTTTCAGTGCAGTTGAAAACAGCTTTTTTTTTTTTTTTAAGTATGCTTGCAAGGGTTTTTGTCATCTGTTGGATAAAAAACTTGTATAAAATTAGTATTTTTGAGAAACTCTAGCCTTCTATTAAAAAAACCTCGGAATTATACAATGAATTCAGAAGTCACTGGGAGGAGGAGGAAGGCAGACAGCATGCAAATCTAATATCCTTGGCAAATAAAAATTCCACTGTCCAACCAAAGAAAAGCCCCAAACCTCTCCAGAAATAACCAGATGTACTGGTATTATTCTCCCAATACATAACATCCAGTATTATAAAATCTGGAATGCTGTATTCATCTGTATTTCTATAGGGTTGTTTGGTTTGTTTTTTTAGTTTGGGGTTTGTTTTTTTTTTTTTGGAAGGAACTGTACTAAGAAAACTTCAACATATGTCACCTGCTGTTCCTTTTCTGAAGTTATATATATTACTTTTGACTGGTCATAGATGCAAATATCTTTTAATATTGAAATAGTTGGCAATCAAACTAGCTGGCCAATTACTTGCACACTTTCCTAACGGAAAATAGGGGACAGATGTAGGCTGCCCCATTCAATTGTCTTTCACTTGCAATGGTGCGGTCACTCTCAAGGAATGAATGTTAGAGAATGTGTTGCCATAGGAGCAACTACTGTGATGGAAAATAGTTAGAAAAATACAGCTATTAATGAAAAAATGGATGATAACTGACAGACTTGTGCTTTGTGCATAATTGACCAAAAAAGGCTCAGGGAAAAAATGATAAATGTAGTCACATCCAAACTAGAACTGATTACTACCAGTCTGCTCCCCTTATTGCAGCCTTCTTGCCCTGAGGTTCTGATAACATAGAACCTGCACCTTAGTCTTGATTTGTAAGAGGAAAAAAAAGTGTTTTCCACATTTCCTTGCTTTTTATTTTTAGCAACCCATTCTGTTTAAGTAGTAGGTTTTGTAAAAGGGATTTTTGGTGATTTATTTTCTGAGGTTTTATGTTATTGTTTTGGTTTCATAGCAGAAGCAGCTTTGTTAATGTGTGAATTTGAACTACAGAAGATCATTAGGCTAGACTTTAAGCAACATTTTAAATGTGCTGAAAATTAGAAATTGTAGCCTGGATGTGTTTCAGAGACGGATAAGTGACTTGAGGTGGGGTTCTTGACATTATATGATTTGTGTGTGTGTGTGTGTGTGCGCGCGCGCGCGTGCACTAAAGTATAGTGTGACATGCACAACCATTTTTAAAACAATTTTTTATTTCACTGAGTTCTGTTTGATCATCTGTGCATGGATTCAAATTGCATCATTTTTGTGTAACTGGAAACACATGATCTTTGCTGCAACTTAATGAGTAAGCAGAAGCTTTTTGGGGAGAGCTATGTCTTAATGATTGAAAATTAATGTAAACTTTTATTATTGGAGATGCTAGTAACTTTGGGGAGTATGCACATGACAAAGGTAGGTTTTGCTTGTGAGAATATGTCATTAATTTGCTGGGTCTATGAAAAAGCAAAATCATAAACCACTTTTGAGTGCCTGGGAATTCTTAAATTTTTTTTATGTAGAAAGTTTTTAGTAACATCTGCTTTTAAAAAATAAATTAATGCAAGAGTAGCAAGAAGGTATTTATACTGCACTCTGTGTGTATGCATGTATTGTACTATTGCTATCTGATTTTCAGAAATCATCTGTTGTACTACCATGCAGTCTCTCTCAGAATGTGAACACAACCTCAGATCAGTTTTCACTAGGCTCTGACATGTCCTAAGTGGCTTTCCTAGATAGAAAAGGTTGGATTGGTGTGTCCCCTCCTAGCTGTCCTTTCAGAGTGCTGTTAAGTTTTATGCTATTGCATGTCCAAGTCAGCATTTTGAACATTTTGGTGAGTCTGCATGATTTTTTTTTTTTCCCTTGGGGGTGTGTTTTGGTTTTTGGTTTTGTTTTGTTGTTGTTGTTTTTTTCTCTCCTATTTTAAGGGGGTAGATGTGTTGAAGCTTCAGTCTTTAGGACTTTATGGACTTGTCTGTATTTTTTGATGATTGAATAGTGTATCTCTAAATTATCTGTGTTTCACAAAGTAATTTTAAAACTTCCTTGCAGCAGTAATTCCGACACTTAGCACATTGAGCAGTCAGATCACATAAAAGACAGCGTGTATCCGTGTTGAACATACCTCCTTTTGAAGTAAGAGAATCTCTTGTATGCTAGGTTTATGAGGAGTGCAAGTAGGAAAGCTTACCTTTATGCTCCTTTCTTGGCTTACTCAGAGTTCTCTGTTGTGGTAATGTCTGGAACATACATAATCTCTCCCTGGAGTACTTTGAGAGATTTATGCCTAAACAGCTGTAAATGTCACCTGTAAAGCTTTTTCCATATTTTGACTAAATTTGATATTTGTTGAACATCAGTGATACTAACCCAAAATTTATCCATCTCACTTTCTTTGTTTGCACATATTTTTCTGTTCCATTTTTTCCCCTCTTGTACCTTCTTATGTTTGGCCTTTGTAAGGAGAAACTTGACTTTTTACTTGATCATCTGAGCATTCAGCAGACAGAAACCAGAGTAAGAAGATTTCTTGTTTTGTGTCTGATAGTTTTCTTTTCCAGCGTAACAGTAAAAATCAGAGTATCTCGTGTAATTGGCTGGAACTCCTTCTCTCAGTAGTTTAGCACTTAATTCCTGACCCAGCAAAGTATGCAAGTATATATTTAACTTCCAGCATGGGATCTGTCCCCTTGCTTGTGTTTACCAGGTTGTTCATCTTTTCAAAGTTAATTACATGTTTTTAAATATTTTAGTCCAGAAAGAAAGTTCTTAGACAAAGGAAGAAAAGTCTGTTTGAGACCTTGAATCTGGTATGCACTGAAAACAGAAGAGTAGGCCTGGTATCCAGAATTTTTACCCCTGTAGGTGTTACGGTGTAACTTCTAGAGAACACGACCATCCATACTCCATCAACACTCTTCTCATGTTGAAGATCAGAAAATAATCTTAATTCAATAACTTTTTATAAATAAAGCCAAACCAGGAGGAAATTTATCAGGGAAGGATGAGTGTAAATCACCGCATTCAACAGCATTTTCTTGTTTAGTAACACTGAAAAAAACCCCCAGATATGTGAGAGAGTACTATAAGGGAAACATGGTCCCTAGTTCTACATACAGAGATTATGAAGCACAGGCAAGAAGGAAATTATTAGGCTTCAGTTTTTCTTTCAGCTTGGGTATGCATACTTAGAAAAGACAAGAAATTCAATGAATCTGTTTGTTTAGTCAAAGAAATGAAAAGCTATCCTTTTGCTGTGAAAAAGGTATTTATACAGAGATGTTTTGGATGGACTTTTTATTTAATAGGAAAAGAGCTAATGTTGCTGGAATAAAAAACAGGATAAAAGCAGACAAGAAATAGTTGTGGTTAGGTTTTGTTTGTTTTTAATTGACACTAATTACCTTATTATGAAACTTTATGGGGAACATGGTTTAAAATATCCTCAAATCTTAAAAAAAAATGTTGGGGCATCTTTCTGAAAGCAATGGTGTAGCACAGACTTGATGGAGGAAATGAAATTATCTTGGGGAAAATGTGCATGATCAATTCTGTGTAGGAGGCCAGAGCAGGTACCAGAAAGGACCATTATCATCCTTTAAATTCATGAAGTGTACTTAACTGTCTTAGTGAGGAAAATCAGATTTTTCTAAACATCATTTTTTTTCTTTAGAAGAAAGCATTTGTGTCTCAAAGTTACCTGATCTAGTTAATACAGTTTAAAGCCTCTCACATATGTACAAAATGTGTTGTATGTAGTTTGGAGTTGAACTAATACTTTTGCAAGAGTCAGATTCTTGTCCTTGCCTCAGCAGTGGTCTGCTCAGCTGGAAACAGTTGTTTCTATTGCAAGCAGTGAGCTACACTTAAATTTCTGTTCAGCGTTTTGTTTGCCTCAAATGGAAAAGTAGCAGCTGCCAACGTTCCCAAAATTAGTGTTTAGAAGTAGATGATTAAAACTTCATTTTAGTCATATAAGCGGAGGTGTGTTCATTTATAGAGATTCTGAGAGCTTGTATTCGCCTTTGATTTTTTTAATGATGGCTATAGACTCCTCTGTTATATCACACCATCATTACATTTATGTTATAGATATGTATTTAGTTTGCTAAGTTCTACATTTAAAGAGGTACATTCAAAACCAAAATCTGTGTGGCATGCTATGTATGTGGATACTGTTCTCATAAAGAAAATCCAAACTGACCTAGATAATGATACAATTTGAATCGTTTGTTAGAAGAAAGTTAATCTAAGCATATGCAGTGTTTGGAAGAGGTGACTGAAAAGAAAAATTAAAATTTGAATTTCTTGAATGTAAATAATGAACATGGCTGTCATGGTATAAGCCAGTAAATTATTTCATATAGGCTTCATTTGTATTAGTAAATAATTTTTATCCTCACCTCCTGAAGACCTTTGGTTGCTGAATTTGGCAGTTTGCAAGAAGGGAAGTAATTGTATAATAATTTGATACCTAATAATATGAAGCTTTTACCTTTTTCTGAAAGCAGCTTGAAGTTACCACTAGGTGCTTATGCTAAGCTTGGACAATTCCTTAGCTATTAGCCATAAGAATTTTTGGTTGCCAAAACAACAAATTCAACAAGGATTGATCTGCAAAATCCTGTGTAAGTTTTATTTAGCTGGCCTAACCCTGTATTGAATATCATAGAGAAAATGAGGGAAGTGTGTGGGATTAGTAAGGAGAGGTGGGGGTGACAAAAGTGACAACTGATCCATAGGAGACCAAGCTCTTCCTGATACTCAAAATCTGTTTGGTTTTACTAGGTACACTTCTAGGCTGTTTTGAGAATGTTGTTCCGATATGAGGGAATGTAGTTCTTTGCTTTGTTTGGAACACATCCATCATCTCTGCAAATGCATAGTAAGTGCCAGTGTACAGTCAGTTGTGTACTGGGCTGCTTACTGGTCAGGTTTAGTGGATAAAAAGGAAAATCCATGTTGTAAGTCGTTAAAAACAATTATTATATAGGGTGCTTTCTTGAACAGATGAAAAGAAGTGGACCTTTGAGGATAACTAGTATTTTTCAAAGTCCGATCAGGTTAGCAGAAGGTATTGGTATTGACACCCTCAATGAAATAATAAGATGCTGTCCAACTGTGTTAAATATAAATTGTAATACATTAGTATTTACGATCCCCATATTTTCTGGACAGTTTTTAGTTAATAAAAAAATGTTTATTTAAATACTTATGTGACAGATTTGAAACTGCTACTGGGGATCTTGGAGAAAGAGAGGAATCAAATGTTTAGAATCTGCCCAGACTATGAAATTGGTTATGCAAAGTTTCTTGTTGCTAGTTTATTAGTAGGGATTTATTTTTAGATGAACATTATTGTAAGTTATTAGAGACAAAGGTCTGGGGTTTCATTTTTTCAGTGTGTGAGCAATGGCTTTTAACTAGTTTATTTTCCCAGTTTTTTTGAAGCCATGAAAAGTTAAGAAATCAAAATTACATTATTGCAGCAATGTTGGTTCTGCAGGTTTTTGAAAGTATAAGTTTGTCACGAATGCATGAAGATAAATTGGCCAGGTATGTTTGTTGGTCAACAGCCACTTCCATTCTAGAAGTGGCTTAAAATAGAAAAAATAAAAAAAATTATGTGGCTCTAAAACAGTGGCTTCTGTACAAGCCTTCTCAAACAGAAAGTGAAGTCGTGTCAAATAATGAATTGTGCATATTTCTTATTTCAAGACTTTGTCCATGGAGAGACAGTAATCCACTGGCTTAACTGGTTCATGATCACATAGTCTTATTTAGCTGTTGAGCTGCAGTTTTCCTAGCCTTGTAGTGAGGGAGGCAATGAGCAAAGAGCTTCAGGTGGTGTTCTGCCTCTGGGTTGCTTCTCATTGGAGTAGGCTTGTGGCTTTTGACCTGCAAGCCTACTGCAAGTGTAGAATTGTGAAAAGCATAGGAAAAGAGATAGCAGAGCATTGACGATCATACTGTCAAACATACAGATAGTGACAGGTGGAGCCTTAGTTCAGATAAATGAGTTCTAGAGGATAAAATTAACTTTATATACATTAGAAGGCATCCTGCATAATAAATCCTGTGGTTGTAAAGAAAGGCTCTCAGTAGACTCTGAACTTGTTGAAATGTACTTTAGCTTATATGTGCAAGGCAAACAAGTGATTTTATGTTCTGCTATTCTTTCTCAGTTGCTAATGCAGAAACCTTAAAAAAAAAAAAAAGCTTTAATAACAGATATTTTGAAAAACTAACCAGTAGAGCACGTAATGGATTTGTCTGGTGTATCTTTGAGTGATCCTGTGGAAATGTGCACCTTCTAAAACAGTGTAGCTCCTGTATAGCCAGTTTTAACTTTATGAATCCCAATGTAACTAATTAAAAAGGAAATGTTTTTAGTAACAATATGTGAACTCAGAGAATAATTGGGTTATAATTCAATCTGTCAGCTCTGCTGCCATTCATAAACTCAGGGTTTATGAAGGCCTCAGAAATCTCAGATTGAATTACAGCTTTATTCTGTACATAACCTGAAACAATGTATATCTTAGCATTTCATTCATGAGACTGAGGATGTTTTATAATCCTGAAAATATTACTTAAATGTATACTTACCATAAAATTCCAATTTTACATTTGGAGAAAAAAACCCTATACTGCAGTGCAATTCACATTTTTTTTAATTTAGACTTTACATCAGTTACATTAGGGCTTTCACTGTGGACGTTTACATGCATAAACTGCTTACTTTTCTTTATACTGTGTTGTGTGTATATGAAAGATTTTCTTACATATCTATACTTCAGGTAAAACAAATGACTGTCTATAGAGTGTTTACATTTTGCTTAATACTTAATTTTGTTTACTATTGAAATACAGTTTTACTAGTTGCCAGAAAATTACTCTTCAACCTTATTTATACCTTTTTCTTAACACAGTAAAGTCAGTTATGGAACAGAGCTCAAAATATTTGTATATATACTGTATTTACAGATTTTTATTTTAGGACTTCATTCTCTCAAGGCAGTTCTTAAATATTCTCTGTCCTCAGGTTGCTGAGTCAAACCATGAAGGACCATTTGGTAAGAGTGGCTAATGAAGCAGAATTCATCTTGAGTAGACAGAGAGCAGAGGATATTAACCGCCATGCTGAATTTGAGGTAAGAAATGAAATATTTTTAAAAACAAACAAACAAATGAAATACCCCACCAAAACATAACAAGCCCCCTGTGTTTGAGGGTTCCAATGTGTCATACAGGCTTTTCAGGCACAGGAGGTTCCATCCTGAAAAGTGCTTTGCAGTCGTAGGGTATTTTGATAATTTGCCACCAGCTTTGATTGAAAAACAGGCAGTGCAGAGCAGCTCAGAACTTGTCAGAATCTACAAACCATAGTTTGTGGGGGAAGGAATTTTATCATACCAATGCTGCTCTTTTCCATGAAGCAAGTATCACTGTGTTAAAGCTGCTTAGTGTCATAGTCAAGATATAACTGTGAAAAAAACACCTTGCTGAAGATAAATGATAACAGCCTGTTAAGTGCAAAAAGAGAAATTACTTTTTTGTATTATTTACAGTTTCACTTAATCCATCTCTGAAACCATTTTCCTTATGTTTTACATGCCTCAATGTGATTTTGTTCCATTTTTGTATTTTCATCCCACTTAAGGGATTCTGAAGTGAAATAATGATCTTTGTTTTTATAGACTTGTAATAAAAATACAAGCCTCTTTTTCTGAATCACTTTAGTCATACCTCCAATTTTGGATTTTGGTTACATCATGTGTCTCTGTTCTCTGTGCTTTAATTATTGGGTTGTTTAAATGAAAACGAAGCTAAATCTCACTAAATTCACTAATATTCTGCTTAAAGAGTACTTAGTCTGTCTTCTGACATGTGATACCACTTGTGGTTTTGTTTTTAGAATGAAGCATTAAGAGATTGAAGGCACATTTGTGCTTAACGTATTTCTAAACTGTTTTTCTCTTAAATCTTTACTTGAAAAAATACTCCCCAAAGATGAAAGCATATTTGTCTTAGACAGTGCTTGTGTTCTAAAGGTCATCTGCGTTGGCCCCAGGATTCAAGCTGTGCGTTGTTTAATAACATATCTGCACTTCATCTAGAGCTAGTTACCCCCTCCTGCAAACAGAGATGTTGTAAGATATGTACAGTACCATTTTGCAATGGTGAAATAGCAGGCATGTTTCATTTATTACATCAAGGGTCTGGCGACAGTCCTGTGGAGATGAAAAGTGCATCTTTTTACTTCACTGCCTGATAATCATTGGAGTGGGACATGCTTGACATCTTTTGCTCAGGATTTATGCAGAAGCTCCATGCATGACATGGCATTATTGATTAGATGAACAGCCCACTTTTTTTCTTCAGATGCAGACTATTTGCAAAGGTGTGCGTGTATGTGGGAAATCTGTGTGAAGTAAAGGATTCTGTCATGTAAATACAGGCTATGAATGAATACAGTTGTTCAGTGACAAGTTCACTGTTAGCCTTATTTCAGTCTCAAGACATTTTTATGATGTCTGGAAGAAATTTACACTGAGCATCAACTTTTTTAATATAACTGAGTTTTGATGTGACAACTCTCTAGGATAAGAGTTGGCTGATACTTTTTTAAGTTGATGCTGCTTTTGAATCTGTGCTGTCTCACAATGATGGCTTAAGGGGTTTAACTCATCAGGCTGAATTTAAACAGAAATTAGTGTACTAAAATAGCAGTAGTCTGTTTATCAAGCTTAGTTTTGTTACTGTGTTGGAAAAACTTAGGCCTAGCATCACTTCTGCAGGTGTGCAAGTTGAGGATACACAACTACTGGATTCTACCAAATGCTTAAATAACAAACCTGGTGTCTCCTGAAGTTAGTGATACTGATGTCCATGGCAGACTTCAGTCAGCATTATGTTTCTTTTGTGGAAGGGGAAACCATTAGTCCTATCCATTTGAATCTGCAGGTATCACATCAGCAATCAGAAATTCCTGTGTACCATATTTAATCCATCCATGGTATGGTCTGTTTTTCACATGTCCTGTCAAGTGAGCTTGACTTCTTTTAGCACAATGATATTTTTTTATCCATGGTGTTCCTCATAGCCTTTTCAAGTGGTGCTCCAGGCTATAGAAAACTTGCCGTTCTTCTGTGTTGCCTAGTTGTCACTTGACTAGGCTGGAGCCATTCCATCACTTAATGGGAATGGTTCTGTGCTGTGTTGGGGTGCTGACATGCTTTGTACTGCAATTAGTAGATATGTTCCCATTGTATGAAAGGGTGTTGATGTCAATGCCTGTGTTTTGGTCCTAACACTCATGTTGTGACACACTGACAAGCACATGACAAGAAGGACTCGCAAACGAGAAAAAGGACTTTGAAAACAATTGATACGGCCTTTGATCTGGTTTGTTTCTCCAACCTGAGGACCTGTAAGGAAGCAACGTAGCAGATGACGACCCCTAAGCTAAAGATTGTTTTGGCTAGCCTGACTGGTATGGTTTGGTCACCTGCATGCACCTGTTTTGCCAGTTTGCTGCTTTGTCCTCCATCTATTCCTGAGAAATGAGTTGGAATGAAGATGGTATTCTTTCAGTCATGGAAATACTCTGCTTCATCAGTCCATTGAATGCAGTATCCCATCTGCCATGGCATATGTCCAGAAAAGAGCAGTTATGCAAGGAAGCAGATAGGCTATACTTTCATAAATTCTGTCTTGTCATACAGAGATGTGCAGCTCAGAGATTTCTCTAATTAGAGATATGTCTTTAATAAATAGTGTTGTGATTTTTCTGCTGTGAATTTTTTCCAATTCCTTTAAAAGTTGGTGTAAATATTTTGCACCAATAATGTCCTAGGACAAGGAATTTCCCTGCTGTGATAGTTGAAGAAAGCGAGCATATCCTGTGTACAACAAAAAAATTAAACAATTTCTTGGAAAATAGTGTAATCCTGTAACACTTAGCCCTGAAGAATAGTATATGCAAATGTGGTTTTGATCAATTTAAAAGCATTTTGTATATGGTGGTAATACTAGTTGCAAAGCTGCAACTTTTTAAAAAAAATATTTGGGACAAACGTGTCATTCAGATCAGAAGTAAGCTTTGCCACCTGAGCTATGGGGAGAAAGAAAGGAGATGCGGCTGGTTGAGTGAGGGATAAATATCCAGAGACAGATGAGAAATGTAGCAAGAACAGTTACCCGTTTTTCATTTTCATTCAGACTTGCGTTTCTGGTGTTTCAGATCACATATGAAATATTCCATGATAACATTGATTCAGCAAAAATCCAACCCCCAAATTTCTTTTTAAAGATCTGTAGCATGTTTACTGCTACCTGGTTTTAATTCTCCCATTTTTAAGTCATGGCAAAGATGAGTCTTGCAATATGTGCGTCGGATTTTGGACAGGTTTGCACCATGGTGATAAAGCAATCTAGTCTTATAAAATTTTCTGTAGAACTCTCTTTTTTACTTTTTTTCTTTACTTTTTTTGAAAGGCAAAGGCAGTTTTAAAATAAAAGGCAAAATATCTTGTCATCATTTAAAACTGAAGTCTAGTATTTGGGGCACATAGAGGCAGGGGAAAGCAATGGGAAATTTAGAAAAGCTTCATAATGAAGTTCTGTAGTTATATATTATTGTACAGTATTTGGTTATAAATGGGGTAAGGATGGTCATTGTAAGAGGAAGGAAAAACCTAGGAAAATA
This sequence comes from Sagittarius serpentarius, assembly GCA_034782735.1. NCBI lineage: Eukaryota > Metazoa > Chordata > Aves > Accipitriformes > Sagittariidae > Sagittarius > Sagittarius serpentarius. The sequence continues at coordinate 23,635,267 of JAVKLA010000007.1, read as the reverse complement.
GGTAATACTAGGAAAGGCACTGCTGTGCTGAACAACTGCGCTTTAGAAATGTGAAGCAAGAAAGTGTTTGTCATGTGACATTTTAAAAGTTGCACAGGGTCCAGAGGGGAAGGTACCACTCCTATTTGGTTCTTAAT
>JAVKLA010000007.1:23611447-23635124 GCA_034782735.1 Sagittarius serpentarius | reverse complement strand
TTACAGAGCAGATGTTTTTCTTCCAGAAATGGATTGAGAAGTGTCCACCTATCAATTCTTTCACAGCCAGGAGGAGACAGGGAAGCAGTAGCAAATGTGGCACGTGTTCACTTTGCCACATAAGGTCTGATTGGGCCTTTCTTTGCAATGTCTCCATGTGGTGGGACCCTGCATTTGTCAGAACATTGAAAGTGTCTATACCCTTTTCGTAAAGTAGGATGACCAAAAGCACAGAAAGAGTCTCTAAAGCAAGGGTGGAGTTTTTTTGCATACTGTTCCAGTTTGTGCTGTAACTTTAGATATGCAGGAAACTCTGAGTGCCTGGGTGAGATAGGCTTAGATTAAAAGGATCTGAAAATAAATCTTTTCTCTCCTCCCTATGTCTCCTCAAGGCAATTCTCTCTCAGAAACTTCAAATAAAGTGTCTTGAACAGCAGCAAAATCTTCACATCTGCTTCTTTTGTGTGTGGTGGCAAAAAGGGCAGCTATCATCTTGGCTTGGCTGTTTTTCTGTTTCTTCTTTTTTGTCAGGACTCTCTGTTTCCATTTGCATTGCAGACCCCTCCTTTGCCTCTGCAGTCTTGTACTCCAGAAGCTTCTTCAAACTGGAGGTGCTCAGCTTCCCTTATGGAAGATGCCATCTCCCACCCTCTCTAGAGGGCTCTACCTTGCAACTTGGCAGCCTGGACAAAGACAAAAAACTTTTTTGGTTGTAAAACTTCCTCTTTGGTGCCTGGCCGCTTCTTTTTTTTTAAATAGGAGAAAATATAAGTAATGACAATAGATTATGAGCAACCAGTTATGCTGTCTTTCTTCTAAGCTGGTATTGTAAAAACCAAAAAAATTGCTTTGGATTTGTGAAGGATTGGTTGCAAGAGGTTTTTCTATGGCTGAATACAAAGGTCAACCTTTTTATTTCTTATTTTTTTTCTGATCCTTTCTTCACCTATGTTTTCACTGCTACCTCTATAAGTAGTTACATCTATGAATGTAGACGTATGGAGAGGTCACAGGGAGACCTGAGACACACTTCCCATTTTACAATATGATTAAGCCTCAAAGAAGCCTGATGAAGCAATATTCCACTCATTTCTCTAGTGAGGTGGCAGTGAAGCACACATTTTTACAGAGAATGTGGAAATGTGAGCATTCCTAACATAAACCTTATAAACTTAAATTTTGCCCAGTGTCCCTGGGATTTATTTGCACAGGTCTCTTAGGCATCTTTCAAAATCTCACCCTGAGTGTTTGGTAGAGCTGAAAATCCTGAAGAGGAACCTTTTTATGCTTGAATTCCAACAGCTAGTTTCATGCTACCACCTGGACTGCTTTCTAGAAATGACCTTGAAAAATGTGGTGATTCACATTGTGTCTTAGATTATGTGTGCAGACCGCTGCGGAGTTGGGCCTACGAGAATAATTGGATTTGGTGTGAGGAGGGGGAGGGAATTTTGTACTCTAATTGACTTTACTTTATAATTTATGACAGGAGTGCCCATTGCCTTGGATATGCCTTCTGTCTTATATAAATCTCTTCATGTATTTGTGTGAGAATATACATATTTATAGAATTCTAAATATGTAAACCTGCAAGTGTTTTAGGCCTGGGCTGTTCAAGCATCACAGTGTTTCATCTTTCTAGCAAAGGTTTAATTTGCTACTGGGTGGCACTACTGGATTTTGACCAAAATCTATGATACCATATCCCAGTGCTTGTGTAAAGTATTTTTGATGAATATTCTTCCAGCAATATGGGGGGGTTTGCCTGGAAGATTCACATGAAGGAATAGAAAAATGAGGGGAAAAGTACTATACAGAACCATTCATAATGTTGCACACATCATGAGTGTGTGTGAAGGAGCAATAGACAGTGCAACATAATCATTTTCAGAAAACTTTCTAGGACGGATGGACAAGGATTCTTCGTTCTGAGTCTGTGAGGCAAACACACTTTGGTAATTTTTTAACTAAAATGTGACTGGTGCTGTAATTTACAAACTAACCTACCTCCTCAAAATGTCTTTTAAAAAGACTGTGTGGTGTCATTCCTTTGAGTTTTTGGTCTTATTTTTTCGCATTCTCGTCATCCATAGAAACATAAAATGCTGGCATTCTTGTTATTGGCTGGTTCTGTTGATTAACTGAGGATTTCACAATACTTTCCCTTTGCATTTGTTATAAATCATGCTAGGCAGCTAACTTCTCTGCATGATTTCTCTTTGATAATTAAATCTAGCACTTCCAGCTGCTGTAAAATTTGTTGCCCTTTTCTGTTCAGTTATGTTTTTTCATGCGGAAGACTTGGACTTCCTCACAGTTTTAATTCTTATTCAATATCAATTTATAGGCTGTGTGTAATAAACTGAATGTTTTACTTCATGGCTCATGCTGAGAAACGAATCTTAATGTTAATACAAGTATTGCCTTGACAGAGGTAAGATGCAAGGCTAGGCAAGCGTTCTGATAGTGACTTGGATGTAGCTATTTGCTTTTTGTTTCCTTGGCAGAAAACAAAATTCAGTGGTTCTGTTGATTGATAATCTTGTATATTCTGCACCTTTTGCCCTTTGGTGTACTAAACATTAAATGTTAGAAGATGTTATTTGTATCAGAGGAAGTAACTAAAAGTACTGCAAATCAGTTGTGGCAGAATACCCGTAAGTCAAAGAGAATGTTTGAGAGCCCTTGAAAGAATTATGAAAAGGTATTTGGTGTCTTTGTAATTTCTGTAGGTGATTGTTACTTCTATATGTAACAAACAGTTCCTGCGGGAAAGGAAGTTTTAATCCTTGACTGGGTCCCTATTCTCCATACAGTTTTCCAGTGTTTTTAATAAAAGCTGCTTTGTCATAGAACTCATGCACCAAATAATCTTTCTGTGGCTCTTACAGCATCCTTTTATATGAAGTGTTATTCAACACACTTAATGGCAATTTATTAGAACAAAAGATTTTGGAATTCTTTCAACGGATATTCTGTCTAGTCGTGTGGGTTATCAGCAATGAATCTTTACAGAACCTACAAAGATAATCGATAGCGCGAGTTGTAGGTGTCCTGTGGTAATGTACCCAAAAGTTATAGTCCTTAAGACAGCAAAAAGGTAATGTGGCAACCCAAAGGAAGCTAGATGTACCCTCACAGAAAAAAGGCAGCTTTTCAGGTTTCATTACGAGTGGGCTTAACTCTCTCTCAAATGTAGATTTTTGTAAACAAAGGCTGCCTGTTGCACTGGGCGGGTCAGGCATTGTAACTCCATCTGTCGGTAGAAGGAAGAAAAATGTTGACTCCCGTTTCTAAAGACTTGGGGGGGTTTGAGGGACTATAAACTCTTCAACAGAGTGCTGGGCATGGAAGAATTTTTTTTTTCCCATTGGAGGATTAACCGGTTTTGTTCTGCTGTAATATGTTGACAAGTCCCAAACTGGAAAACTAAATTTCTTATATTCCTGAGGTGGCAATTTTTAGGATTCATTGTTTCATGTGAGTCAAAGGATACCGAAATGAGAAGTTCATTTTCTGTTTGAACGTTATAACATTTTCCCTGTGCTCTGGGAAGTGTTGGTATAAAGTATTGCCCAATTATGAAAGGAGGAGTGAAAAATTGTGGTTTCTCTTTCACTATGCTTTAATAACCAATGGGAGGAGAAGGAATAAAAACGCGCTGGTATGCTGAGAAATCTTTTTTGTTAATCTCAATTGTAAATCAAAATATATTACAGAAATATGTCTAAGAGCTATCAAAGATGTAATAATATTGTTTCTGAAGCAGCTTGAAAGAAAATCCATTTTAGAACTACTGTCTCCTATAGACTTTTCTGACAAAAGAAGTGATGTTATCTTCATTACCATTTTTGGATAATGTTTTTTGCAAATTATGAGACAAACTATACGTGAAGAATTAAAACTAATAAGTATCAATGTATTATTGGGCTTTTCAAATTATATTGAATATGGAAATGAAATAGATTCATAACCGTAGCTATGTCGTATAAAAAAAAAGTTCTTGTTTTTTCTGATGCTAATGAAGTCCATTGCTTTATAATTAATGCTTAATGTTTAGCAGTATCTTGTCGACTCTTCCACATTTTATAATCTATGCTATGTTTCATTTACATACTAAGTGTAATTTGAAAAAAAAATCCAGTAATGTCATGAAGATATGAGTCTTTTCTGCACAGTGTTTAACAATATGAGCTGTATGAGATTTTAACTTTTTATGGCCTTTTTTCTCTCCTTTTACATATTCAACACATTACTTATTTTTAATTTCCTGTGAGTGGTAAACTTTCCTTTGTTTCAAATACTTTTTACTCCCTCTTGTAAGTACTGCTACAGCTGATTATTTTCACTAGAGATTATCAATGATCTTAATTAATCTACTCTCCATGACTCTGGAAGTCTTAGCAGAACGTGCTCTGGAATTCTTGTTATTTTAGCATTTGTAGACCCTGGAAACCTAAAAAAACCTCTGCCAGAAGAAGCCAAAGACTCAGTTCCTGTAACCACTTATGTTTTACAATTTTGCCCTGCTTCTTTGATGGCTAAATAGAAATAGCATAGGCATGAAGAAAATGGGGTAATTAGAAGAAGGGAGAGCAGCGTTGTATGCTTCTGCTGTGATCTATCTTCTGCTAGACTGGGAACAGACATTCCTTTTTGAACTTATCTTTTGCTCTGGCAGTGCATCTTAACTTTTTGTGTGTATGTGTGAAATTCATAATCGTAAGGCTGACAGGGTGGTTTTGTTTTTTGTTTTTGTTTTTAAATTATTATTATTTAGCTCACTAGCTAGCTAAGTACCATACAAAATCCAGAATAACAATTAGTGTATGTTTACAAGATTCATCAACATAAATAAGGCAATGTCTAAACAACACTTTATTAGGATTGGTTTCTGTTTTGTTCTTTTTTCTTTTTAATTACAAATTCTAAGTTTCAAACTTGTTACTTCTTTGAAAGAATAATTCTTGAAGTAAAATTATACACAGTAGGAAGTGAGTAAATTATAGCAATTTATACTGTGGAATATCTCTTCCACAGCAATGACTTGATGAGTTATTTCTAAGTGGTCATGTGTTAGGAAAACAAGTACAGAAATATGAATTTCTGGTCTTACATTAATGTATGCAGGATTTATATAGGTAAGTTCCACTCATCGCAGATAATTGTGAATACTGACTTGTGATGGGAATTGTTCAAATACTCAGATGAACATCTCTTAGTTATTAGGGTTTTATAGAGCCACGGCTTCTGCCAGTTTTCTGGATAGGAAACAATTTGGCAGTAAACTTGAATAATTTGAACTTTGTTTAGGACATTCAAAATCCAAAATAATTTAGGGTATTAACACAATCCACTTGGAAATTCCATGTCTTTTTTTATTCATTTACATTAATAATGTTGTTCTTTTGTTTCACAGATTAATAGTTTGTTGAGACTTAAGAGCATCTGTACCGGGTTAGACCAAAAGTCCATCAGACTCAGTATTCTGTTACTAACAGAGTTGAAGAGTACATGCCTGGGGACAAGTGTAAGAACAGTTCAATTGTATAGGGGTGGTTCCTTGTTTCTACCCAGGTGTCAGGGATCACAATTTGGAAAAAGATTTGCAGTTCTCTGTATGAATGTCACCTGTTGTTTTATCTCCCAGTCACTGTATTAGCATTTTTCATGTTTGATTGTTGTTTTTCCTACCTTGGATTACTTAGAGCTACCAGCAAAATTTGACACCTTTTCTACTCTCCAGTCATTTCTAAATATGTGTAGTAACAGAGTTGGTTTCCATTGGTGATTTCCCTCCACTCTGAAGAGTAGCTATCCTTTTTTTAAAGCTGTTTCCTTTGGTTTAATCAATTTTTATCAACATAAGCATGTTCCCATATGCCCTACTGCATCCTGCCTTTCCTTAAATATCTTTTGGGCATTCAAACAGTGGACTTTATAAACTGGATCTTTCTTGTCTGTGTCTCCAGTGGCTTCTTGAAAGAAACCTAATGAAGCATGACTTTGCAAAAGCAATGATGACTCTTGCCAGTGTGTTTATTCCATTGTTTGCTTTTTGCTTTAAATACAGCTACCAATTTGCCTTTTATAAATTTCAGACTTATTGCTGTGTAGTTCCCTGCTGTCCTCCAGAGTCCATTTGACATATTTCATTCTTCTGTTACTGAGGCAGTTTGAACAAGAACACTGTAGCTAATGGCTCAGCTGCATTCGTCCCAGAGTTCTTCTAGATCACCTGAGAGAATACTGTCTGGTCCTAGCAGTTGGTCACATGGGAGTTTTCTTTTATGACTTCTCTGCTAGCACTTCTCTGTGGTGGTCTTGTGTTCCAAGAGCTGTTTTTATCCTTTGATCTTCTATTAGCTCTACAGAGATACCTTAACGGGCTTACTGCTCCCGATTTGTTTGAAAAATAATTTATTACTGCCTTTTATGCCTTTATGCAAGTGTTCCTCAAACTCTTTTGGCCTGCTTCATTCTGGTTTTAGAACTAACATGCCATAGTTGACATATTTTTCTGTTTTCCTTCTTTGAACAGACTTCTTGAAGAATGCCATTTTCTTACAGCCTTCTTTCTCTGCAGCTTAACCATTGCAGCTTTTTTTGGTCTTTTAAAAAGCCTTTTGATGGATGGTATACATTTCCTTTGAACCCCTAATATTGTATCTTTTTATACAGTTTTTGTGTTGTCTATAAAAACATTTTCCATGTTTTGCTGCATTTTTTTATGCTCGTAATGTGAAAACTAAGCTAGCTAGCTAAGAAATTTCTTCCTTCAAATTAGAAGTTCCCATCAGAAATGTTGTTGTTCTCACCTATTCATGAAAAATAAATCAGTAGTGTTTACCTTGTTTATTATTCATGTACAGACTTTTATGGTAGCTCATGCCAGGCCGTGATTCTAAAAGACTCTTGACTGGAGTACTACAGTGTACATAGAGTATAAATTTCTAGCGTTAACAAAGCAAATATCCTATTGCGCTTGATTGGAGATTTTCTTCTAAAATTTCTGTCCAAAGATGACTTGCATTACTTATGTACCTTTTTAACAACAGCGTTAGCGGTTGTTCAGCTTTGAAGAAAAAACACTGGTGACAGTACACATCTGTATGTGCTTTATTGTAAGTTGGTTTGATCTAAATGAGAAAGACATTATATTAAAATAATTCTGATTGGTGCTGACAGGGTCACAAAAGATCTTTAGGGTCTGGATACCCGAAGGTGTGTTTTCTCACTATTCCATCTGGTAGGTTGGACTTAAATATTCTGCTCAGTTGTAAACTTCTAATTTATTTTTGCTTGTATTCGGCATATATTTCTTTATTATGTGATTATTATCTTTTGGCTTCACTGGTCTTTTTTCTTTAGGTTTTCTTATTTTTACTTTTTTTTAAAATCTATTATTTATCACATCTCCTCACTTCATTTCAGTAGGCTAAATGAGTTTTATTCTTATAAGTTTTTTTTCTTCTAAGGTGGTGTCTGCATGCTGTAGATCATCCTAGTAGTTCTACTCTGTGTCTGTTCTTGGAAGATTGATTCCTCCTGCAACATGGATGAGCAAGACTGATCACATTGATAAGTCTGTTATCAAGCTTATTATCCTATCTCAAACTGTGGATACTTAAGGAAGAGTTTATTAAAAGGGCAAGCATGGTAATGGTTTCCCAGAATACACTTCCACTCTTCTGCAATTTGAAGTGACTTCTGATTGTTGCGTGCCAGAAGTGAAGGCCATGTGCTCAGTACCCCTTCAGGGATTATTCCATTTGCCCAGTGAAACATTGAATCCACATAGACTTTTGCTAAGAGTTGCACTGAGTTAACTGCAAATTGTACTGGCATCTTAGTTTCATTCTTGTGTTGTAAAATGCCTTTTCCCTGGTAGTGAGTCAGGTTGGAGGGGAGATGTGGATCACAACCAGTATTTCTTAGAACACCTTCTGTTCATTGTACTGTTGTAATTAATAGATTAAAGCTGTTACTGTTAATAGCTGATAACTACACACAATGCCATCACTTACACACTTACGGTTGGAGCTTACAGTTGGGAGGCTGACTCCGACTGTGTACTCCAACATGTGTAATGAAGGGTTTATTCCAATAGCTTCAGAAAGTCCTGCAGAAGGTCCTTTGCTTCATGGGGGTGTATATACAATCCTGTATTCCTTTTTTGCATACAGTAGCAGTCACTCTCTTGGATGTTGTCTGAGTCATACAAGCTGCTGCTGGTACTAGCGTGTGCTAGTGGTGGTGTACAGATTCAGCAGACCTGTGGTATCCTGAATTGATCATATTTTGTAGGTTCAAAAAGACTGCCAGTCCCTAGAGTTTACCAGCACTTGGGGAACTTTGACACATGACCTTCTCAGCATGCACTCTCTATCTCTTTGGCCTGCTTTTTTCTGGTGACACTCTCCATCTAATGTTGTAAGAATCTATAGAACCCATTCATGCACACTCACCTAGAAAGGGTCCTTTATACCACATGATATTACAGAATTCTCCTGTCCCTCCTCAGTTGTCTCTGTTTTTTTTCCACATTGAAAAATCCTACTGTTACATAGTTATTTCTTCTGTGACAGTGATTCCAATTCTGAATCCTTCCAAAATGCTTCTCAATTCTCTCATGTTTCCTGATGGAAGACCCAAAACTGCACCTAGCATTCCAGATGTGGATACACCATGAATTTATAAATACACAATGTTTTCTGTGTTGTTCTTTTCCCCGTGGTTCCTAATTTTTACTTGATTCTTGCGTGCTTGTTGATTATCCTGTACCAAGCTGGTGGTGTCATAGAACTATCTGTCATTGATAATACCATCTCATTATGGCAAAAAGGAGTGAAGATAAAGGTGAACTCAAAGTCCATCATTTTATATCTAAAACTAGATTCTTTTCTGCCTTTTTTATCTACACTGAAGTTCCTGTGCTGTGTTATTGCCACGATGACTTTAGTCTTCCAATCTCCCCCTCCAGTTCCTCACAGCTCTTTCGTGATTATACAACTCTGAATAGCTTAGTATCAGCAACAAACTTTGTCACTTCATTATTCACTCATTATTCAGACTGTTTTTTACATATATGTTGAACAGCCTGAAATGATCATAAAGTGACAGGAGTCGTATGGTTAACGTTAGTTTGACCAGAACCTTATCTAGTATTTTCTCTCCTCTCTTTCCAGAAGTAGCTTTTCTGATTCTTGTCATTTACCCTTCCTTTGGCTGCTTTAAGTTTTGTTTTTCTTTTGTGATGTTGGTCTAGAGAAGTCGTCATGCCTTCCTAAAATGCGACTTTTAAAATCAAATTAGTTTGCTTACATGAGTGGAGAATGTGTGCTTATGATGTTTTAAGAGCTTCGATGAAATAAAAAATTAGAGTATACTTCTATTGTTATTATTTGTACAGTTAACATTTCTATTGAAGGTGAAAATATAAATGCCAAAACCATTCTGAAAAAAATGTAAGTTACAGCATGAGATGATAGTTTTAGTTTTTGTAAACCTACAGGAACCTGATAATGCTCTAACACACTTTTTTTGTTTCTGCTAAAACAGAATGGTAAATCAAAGAGTTTATAATAGCATTAGCTTCCAGATAAAATCTTTTCAGCCAGTCTTTATAATTCCAGAATTAGTGGAAACATTTATGTCTTTAGATTCTTCCATCAAGGCACAGGGAAGTGAATTATTGAAAAGATAAAAATAAATTTGTTTGCTTTCTGTCAGAGTTCATATCCACAGCCAACCTTGATAGAAGACCAGAATGATTTAGACAAGTTTGCTTTGGAGATTCATAACATATGCTTGCTGGACAGAATTGAGTTATCTGTGCTCTGGAGAGTAAGTTATTGTAGCAGGAGCTGACAGAGATGAAGATAACTGAGGGAAATTCAATTACCTTTTAGTGTTTTCCTTCTAATAGGATTCTTAATGTGAAAAAGATCCTTAGATGATGCACCTATGTTGCTTTGTGAGATCTGCTTGGATACCTGCATCCAGAATAAAGTGAACTCTTCTTTTCAGGCCTGCATTAAGGATGAAATATGCATCTGATTGCTGAATGGGTGTTAACTTTTGATCCAAAATACTGTCATTTATAGCCCAGATGTATTTGACAGTCTTTTGGTAGTAGTCTTGAATATTTTCTCAAATACAATTTCATTTTCAAAAGTATTTTTTTATGTGAGAAGCTTGTTTATAACAGGAATTGAAGAAAGAGGTCACAAAACTGCAAAATATTTCCCTACATTCTGGTTCTGTTTCTGCATGTTTGTTTTCTCATTTGACTTCTCCTGGCAAATGCACCCGAGTTGCAAATACTGCTTATGACTGACCTGAGTCAAGTCTCTTGTGTTAAAGCCCATCCCACTTGACTATAGCTGGATTTCATGTGAAGCCTCTGCAGTTCTGAAGTTAACAGGGTAAGCTGGTGCGTACAGGCATTAGGATGTTATTATTTATGTTACTTGTAAAAATTTCATTTTTTTCATGACTGATGGTTGAAATGAAAATTCATTCTGCAGCTGTTTATATGAAAACATACCATGTACAAGTTTGTGTACCTGCAGTATGCTTTCTTTTACTGACCTATTCAACTACTGTCTGTAGGTGAATGTAGTTACGTGTATATCCTCTGAAAGATTTTATGTTAAAAACTCTGGCACTTACCAGCTTTGGAAAGTAAAGTCCACTTTTTATCTGGAGGATTTATCCTAGCACTTGCACACCAATATTTCTATAAAAGAAAGGGAGAGCAAGTAACTTCATGTTAGATTTATTTGCAACCTCAAAGCAGGTTTGGATGTGCCTAAAAGACATAGCATACCTGACCCTATAGAAGTCTGTTTTGAAAACCTAGTCCATAGTTTGAGTAGTTACTTGTCTTGACCTATGGCTTACTGATTATATAAGTTATAGATGCACTGGTCATTCTCTTGTTTGCGCTCAAATCGTAGTATGCATAGTATCATCCTGTAGTTAATGCGTTCTCATTTAGGCATGACAAAGTTTGATTCATGCAGGTTTATTGTTTGATGTTCATGAAGGTGGCTTATGAAAATCAACTTTGGGGCATATGGGAAGTAAAACATATGCGTTAAGATACTGAGATGTTTAGAAAAGTTCATCAGTAGAGCCTGAAGGCATTTACAGTTAAGGTTTTCAATGTTACCTGTATTTCTTAGTTGCATAGAACATTTTTCCCTTTCATTTATTGGAATATTACTGAGGAGGAAGTTGTGCAAAATACTGCATCTAGTGTAATAGTTTATCCTGAATTGGTATTTCTCATTCCAATGAGAGCTTCAGCTTTTCATTGAGAATGTTCTGTTTTGAATACAAAATACAGTGACTGTGCTGAAATAAGTACCTCCATGAGTGATGGGTGAAAAGAGACAGTAATTGTTTAAATAAGGATTTTACAATTAAATTACTAAAACAATCTTTATTTTGTAGTAGATGAGGTTTGAAGTCTGCCTGGGATCCAGGGAGGAAAATGATGGAAAACTGTAAAGCCACACCCAACCAAGGGTGATGTTCCTAATCTTTTATAAAGGTAGCCTTTTGTTTCTGAGTAGACCTATACAGCTGTCCAGGGAAGGGAAAAAGACTGCACTAATCAGAATTCTTAACAGGAACTGAAAGGTCCTTTTACATTGCCACTTTTGTCTCACTGCTTTGCAGTCCAGCTTTTCATCTTAACTTTCCTATATTAGCTTTTAAATGGGAATCACTATAATAGACTTTTTGAATCTTTTTCTTCCCCCTTCATCTGATTCTTTTATAGAGAGGTTTACAGAATGAATCCACCTACTGATTTTTCTCTTTGACCTAAATAGAAGAAAATTGAGCTGATCCCTTTGAAAAGGTCTTACATCATGAAAAGGAAGATCTATCAGGCAGCTAAGTTGCTCTTCAGATGATCAGTGTGTTGGGGAAGGTGCCAAGTGACTTAGAGACCTCTGGATTTCACTGTTAATCTGAAGTCCTACTGAAAGTGGCAGAGTCAATCCTTTAAAAGTCTTATCATTCAGAAAACCGAATTGTCCTCACTGTTCTGTTTCACACAAGGAAGAAAATGCATTTCCTCATAGTTTCCTCAGCACTCCTCTTCTCCCTCCCACCTTTTTCCTGCTCACATTTCTACGTCCCTGTTACTAATTCACTTTTTAGAAAATGCATCTTCAAAGATTTCTGACCATCTTAGAAGAAAAGATTTAGATATCTCTTTGAAGTAGGGCTTGGAAGGCGATGATACTGACTATAATGATGAGCAGTGCAAGTGCTTTGGTCATCATTAGACTATTTTCCTTTGTGCCCTAGTGCCAAGATACTGTGGTTTTTGTCAAAACCTTGTTGGAACAAATTCTGGGTCTTAGTAGTAATGCCAAGGTTACGGCATAATGGATTTTGAGATGACTGTGCTCCTTCCATCCTTCTTCCTGCCTGTCCTTGTGGAAACTTGAGATTTAAATCTCTTCAAACTGTCCTGAATTGTGTGTTGCCCTTAGGGCAATTTGAGATTCCATCCTTCACAACCAGTGCCAATTCTTGCCTCAGAAATATTTAAGGGAGGTGACAGATAAGTCAAGCAAAATGCTCAGTTATTGGAGGAGTTACTGTAATATAGAGAATATATGGCAGTTGTGAAACAAATTTTGTGATAACTTGAGACTGGAGACTTGCAATACGCTGTCAGGGTGCCACGAGGGCTGGCAGCGCCCCGCAGGTGGTTAAGTTGGGCACCCACTGCAGTAGCACAGCCTCCTGGGCAGAACCTCACCAAGCATCTCCAACCTGCCACCCGCCGTAAGAAGAGCAGGGCAGCCTTGGGGGAGGGTGGCCAGGGCCAGCACAGACCCCCCCTGCCACTATAGGGCAGGGCCACGGGGCCAGGGCCAGCCTGAGGCTGGGAAGCCCACCTGTCCCATGGCTGGGGGCCTGGAAAGGGTCAGGGAGCCCACAGCAAGGTGGTGGGCATTGCTAGGATGGGGGTTGGCCCTGCCTCTGGCCAGCCTGTGGGGCAACTTCTCTCCACTGCCACCAGCAGGACAGGGTCCTCCTTCAGCTGTGCTGGCTCTATGGTGGCCCTCAGCTCCGGGAGGAACTTACGCCACCTATGGGCATCTCTAAATTATGCTACCATTAGTTCTGAATGTGTTAAACACTTACAGAAGAAAAAAATCAGATATTCTGACTTCTGAAATATTTTTGCTTATTTTTTCCTACGCTGCCTGTTAGAAACCCCAAATATCTCATTTCTAAGCAGTTGTAAATAGTCTTGAAGCCAGCATCACCCGTCTTGGCATTGGACCAACACTGTTTTGCAAGGCCATTTCATATGATCGGCAGCATAGGAGGGAGGAATGTTTCTCAGGTTATTTTTGAATGGCAGTTGTTTGAAGCTACTCGGAAATGTGGAACATTAGAAATAGACAGAGGTAGATTATTGGCTACAGTGTAACTGAAGCTATTAAAGTGTGTGAGATGTTGTTACATGGCGCTTTGGTATGACCAACAACTGTCACTTACATGTGTTTTATATAGCGTTTTATATCATTTCAGTAGTTTCTTTCATTTTTGTGCATGCTTGGTGGAAGCTGGTGATTTTGATTAGTCACTATACTTTCTTTCAATACCTATAATGTTAACGAGTGAACTGAAATTCACATCAAATCTCAGATTCTTGTTTTAAAAATCCACAGAATTTGTGTTGCTTTTTTATCCTGTGTGGCTGTTGTGCTCTAAACATAACAAGCTCCAAGTATTGTGTTTATTATTTTACACTGAATTAAAGTCAATTAGTGAAATCTAGTGAAGCAGGATTTGTGCAATTGTGCTGTCTAATCTGTTTTGTGCCATTACACCAATGTCTGTGAGTTCAGCTGTTTGTAACAGTGCTGATAACTGTTATCGAGGCGTAGTATGAAAACACCCCCATACCATTTAAAAAACCCAACCAGACAGAAAAACCTTGCATGCTGTACTGAAACAAAGCCAAAAATAAAACTTGACAAGAACATCAGAGCCTTGGAATAGGGAATAGGATGTTTCACAAATTCTGGTGTTTAATATTGAAATGAGAAATAAACAGGAAACTCATGAAATGGATCTTGTATGCTCTTATGTAAATGTATATGTTCATGGAGTATTCTCCCTCCCTCCCCCTCTCTCCCTCTCTCTCACACACACAAAATTTTAAATGTTGACAACATAAAGGATGATGCCAGTAGAAACTGCTTGGCGCTACATAGTACTTCATTTTTCTCTGAAGGTAGCATCTGTGGTAGTTGCGATACTGACTCTTGTATCATTGTGGTCTTTCCATTTAAACCAAGTGAGCAAGAAAAAGAAAAATTTTAAAGCAATTGTTATGGAGTATTTTTAGTCCTTGTTCCATATTGCTCAGTATAAGGTTCTAGAGTTGTTTGAATGAATGTTTTTAACTTAGCTGTAAATTAAAGCAGAGACTGTTGTCTTCTCACACTTTGAACAGTCAGAATATTTCAAATGCTGTCTTTTTATGGATAATAAAATCACAGAGTTTCAAAAATAAATGAAATTATCCTTCCCCAACAATTTTTAGAGCCAAATGTCAACCTTTCAAGGGTGCTAGAACTTTTTCTGAATAAAAAATGTTAATTAAAACCCAAACCTATTGATGCCTATCTTATGCTGTTCTGAAATTCCAAAGTTGTGTTACATAAATGAATAAGAACCAATCACAAAGGAAGAAACCTCATACACTAGTTGGAATGAAATACAAAACATAGACTACTGAAAAAAGGAGAGGGGAAAAAATAAAATTAACATAATTTGCTTTTCATAGTTTGATGCTATAGGAAGTCTGACAGGAGGCTTTAAGTTAAGGCAGAGGTTAAGCAAAAGCTGGGATTGTGACTGGTTAACATGTTTCCAAAGTAAGTGACTAGGAATGATTTTAATGAATAACTGCTATAAAAGACCATATTTTAAGAGTCCTTCCCATTTGCTTCTGGATTTTTTTTTTTATCTTTGCCATTTCATCATCATCTTAATCAAAATATCTTGCTTTTAAAATACTTGGTCCTCCAAAGAATAAGCCTTTCAAGAATCTCAGTTTACCTTAAGGTGAAGAGTAAGTTAGGAGTGTAAGTTAGAAACTTGTCAGTCAGCAGCATTGAGTGTGTTATTTTTGAATAGACTTTTGAATAAAATCCCATATAGTCCTTTTTTCACACATTCTTTGATAGTCATTTGAAATTCCTCTGACAAAAAAAGAAGCCCTCAATACTTTTCCTTAATAATGAATTAAAATGTTTCTGTAGATACAGATGAAGGTGCAATGACTTAAAGGTTTTTTTTCTGTGTGTGGGAAGGAAATACTTTGCCAGCAAACACGTTTGTCCTGTTATGCAGTGCTGCTCAAGGATATGTGCCGGTCAAGGTGATCATTTTCCATTGTGAGAGGCTGAGAAGGTCCTGAACTGTCCGAGATCAAGTCCACTAAATTAGCTCTTGGAGCAAGCATGATAGAAGCTGGTGAAGGACAGATGGGTTACCTTTTGTGTTGTGAGTTCGTGTTCATGTCTGAATGTTTCATAGCTGAGGTTTCACAAAAGGTTTGCCAAATACAGCGCACAACTCTTTTAAAGCTTCTTCTGTTGCTGGTGCAGAATGATAGGTGATTTATTCTTACATCTGCCTTAATTGCCATTATGTATATCTGTATATACATTGATTTTACTGTGTGCTGATGATATTTTCCTCTTTGTTTGTTCTTAATGTCTAGTGAGTACTAGACTACTATACAGAGTAGAACACCTTCAAAACATGCCTTTGATTCTGTTACCAGGGTACAGAACAAAGTTACAGATTTTAAGGAGCCCAGTCAGGTCTGAAACCAACTTGATATCCAAAGTATTGAAGCTTATTAGAGATGTACTTGTCATTGGCATGCAACCAGTCATGGCAAGAGAGGAAACTATTATGCCTGAACGTCTTGTTATCTTAATTGAATGTGATTTTTCTGTTCTTTGTTCATGAGTTGGAACATTTTGATACATTCTGAAGCTCCTAGATTAAAATCAGAGTTGTGTTCTCAAACCAAGACACTAAACAGGGAAAGCTGAAAAGTGCTTGAGGGGAACTACAGAGAAAATAGAAATAGAAACACAGACCCCAGGCTGCAGGGATATCTCAAGGGGCTAATCTTTCTGTCTTTTGGAAATCTGGAACTTTACATAATCTTGGAAACTGTTTATGTAGATATTTTGGCTGGAAATGAATTTGCTTTGCGTGTGTTTTGCACATTTATCAGGAAATTTAGTGAGTGTGATGTAGCAGGAATATCAAACAATAAATAACAAGATCAACAGAGATATACGGATTATTTATGCATTGTTATTCTACATATAATATGAATGTGAGTTCTTATAATAAAAATGAGTCCTATGTAGGAATACATGTTCCTATAAGGTAGGTGTTGAGACAATTAACATGTCATGTGTTAAATACTAATACACCTAAGTATTTATAGTTGTGTCTCTGATAGCTATAGAAATTAAAAAATTTTAACTCGGGCAAATGCCTTTCACTTTGTTATAGCCAGAGGCTGAAGCCACATTTATGGATTAAAGTGGTACAAGGCATTTTGTAATAAGGCTCCAAATTATCTTTTGGTTTGTCTGCTGATCATCGGAATCATTCTGGCTAAATTCTTCCATTCTTTGTGCTCTCAGAGGTTGAATTACTTTAAGGTTTAGATTTTTTTTTTTTCTTTCTTTGGAAAAGAAGGCTGGCAAAATATTTCCAAATGAAAACATTAAAAAATATGACTTCTTTTTATTTCATTGAAAATTTCCATTTTCCCTATGTTTTGAGGTATTATTGTTTCCCCACTCTCAGAAATTTATCTTTTGCCCCTATTATGAAAAATGATTCAGAATTCATCCTACATAAGACTTCCTATTTATGTAGTACCTTTAAGGGCTTTTTAATTAGTAAGTTGCTTTGTTCAGAAATACACAATAGTGTGTGTTACCTGCTCTTAGAGACTTCATTTAAGGTTTATCTGTGCCATCTGAACTGCATGTGACTTTCAATCTGTTCGAGCGTTGCTCCTGTGCCAAGTCTTGGTGCTGTAAGTTGTAAAAGAACTGTGCTGGCAATAGGAAATGTGAATCCTAGGGAAGTAATTTTTTGGCTCCTGGGGCCAAAACTGCTGGACTACTTTCTACCTACCTGGCAGGTCACAGAGGTCCTTACTGTGCCTCAGTGGAACAAAACAGTTGGAAAGGTGGTGGTCCCAGTTAGTGAATGAGGACATTTCAGAGCTTTGGTTTGTTGTGCTTTATTGGGAATGTGCCATCTGGCCCCTGGTCATATGAAGATTTTCACAAGACCTTGAAGGATGGATTGAAAGCCACAACAAGACTTATTTGGCAAATGTTTCCTGAGCTGACAGCACCACCATTGCAGCAGATGATAACTATTTCCCCTACTTCCACTTAGTGTTCGTACTGTACAGAGGGGAGGAAGTGTCCTGATGCTATGGCTAGAGTAAGGTACTAACAGCAAGAACAAAAGGCAAAGTTTGGGTGGGTAATATGAGAGAGCGCCTGCAGATAAAAGGGAACAGAAAGGAGAGCTGGGAAACATTGAAAGGAGAATGGGGTCAGTTCCCTAGGCCAGTCTCCACCACACCTTTGGAGACTGGAACTAAATACTGTATTTCTGTTCTGGTAGTAGCAAATTGCTCACCCATCTTTGCTGGTTACAAACAAAGTAACAGTCAGATACTGCTTTGCTCTGGTTGACGTGATTGAAGTCTTTTGTATTTGGCCCGCTTTTAGACTTACATATATATGTTTTCACCTGATTAGAAGGTATTTTTCCCCCTTTTAAAAACTTAAGTCATGTAGAAATGACAATATGAAAAGACTGCAAAACCAAGTATCCAACAGTTATGAAAAATCAGAGCAGCACAACCTTAATTTGGCCCTCACTAAGCACGTGTAGTGAATCCTTAGATTATGTAAGTATATGTCTTGTTTGCTGGACAGAGTGGATGTTCCTTATAAAGTGAGTGAGTTTGTCAATTCCAGTTGTTGTTCATGGAACTGATTCGCTTGTTTCATTGGACTAGAAGTTCTTTATTGAATACAGAACTAATCTCTGTGGTGGTGTTGAAGCAGCTGAATGTCACAACGTTGATACAGTGTGGTTGGGAAGTGGCTTATAAGATCATTACTGGCTCCTTCTTTGCTTAATATCTAATCTGAGAGCACAGAGCCACCTATGCAGAAGTGCTGAGCATTACTGTTTCTAGAGCATAAGGGAATTGTACTTTGATTATTTCTAGCTTGAAAAATGCCTTGTACTTGATAGACGTGGACCCAGAGAATCTCAAATTTAATGCCCAAGCATAATGTTTTTAGGATCTTGGCCTGTTTTAAAACAAGAACAGTATGAAGGGACTGCAGACATAAACTGGATTTGCAAAAGAGAGAGGGAGAAAAGTGTCTATCCTAGTGCATGCTTTGAATGCAAAGCATTTGGGCATATGTACAGTAAGAACTGGCTTCTTGGGTTCAAAAAGAACATTTCTCTCTGCATACTGTTTATGCCAGTGGTTAGCAGTGATGCTTAGAGACTTAGGATATTGGAATAATGTAGGGTATGTATAGCAAATCCCAGTTTCTAGCAAGCAGTAAGAGCTCTGACCTGTTTGTGTAAAGCTTTGCTTTTGACTGTGATTCAAGGCTGCTACTGGAACACAATATCAATTAGATAAGCATCAAAGAAAAAGGTGAAAAAAAGAGTCTATGGTACTAATGGATACTGCAGAATAAATCTGATGTTATTTGTCTCTGCTCTTTACTGTTTATTTATTCTGTCAGTTGTTTTTATATTCAGTTGGACTCCTGTTAGTTTGTCTCATTTACCTACTCTACTAAATTGGGTTCATTTGAAAGATGCAATCTCAGTAAAAGTGCTGTTGCCTAGCATTTAGTTGGGTTTACTAAAGCTTAATACAGTGAGACTTAAAGGTAAAAAATAAAGCTGCTGACTCAACACAGATTAAAACTAGATGTCTCTTGAGATCCTTGCATTTCTCTGTAATTACTAACCCAAACTGACTGTGGTAAGGGTTTTTTTTCTGGTCATGACCATAGTTTTGCCAGTCTGCATTTGGTGTGATCTAAGTCAAGTGTGGTGGTTTTTTTACCCCTTTTGTGATTTTAAAATCATGGGTTTTTTCCATTGGAATGTCTGCCTACAAAACCACTTTTTTTTTTTTTAATTCCCCTCCCATATCTGTATTACAAACAGTTGATTTAGATGCAGATTCTTTTTAACCTTCAAATCAGGTAAAAGTCTGGAAAAGTGGATAAATGAGGTTTGGAAAACTGTAGATTCAAGAGATGAGAAGCCATTGCATTGTGTTCAGTCCATTAAAACAAGAAGAAATAGAAGAGATACTTTGATAAGTGTTCTGCTGGTGTTAACCTTGATGGCTATTATCGGGGGGATGATGCTATATCTATTTCATTGGCTTAAGCTTTTTTCATGCTGAGAGAAATCAATACTTTGAGTCGTTGGATGACAGAGGCATCACTTCAGAATTGACGGTGGCTGTCAGACGTTGTCATTGGTTGACTTTTGTTCGCTGTTGAGGTTTTAAGCTTTCATTTTTCTAAGTCTTATTCAGGAGTCTTTGTAAGATTTCCCTGGGTAGCATTTTCAGTCCAGACTTTAAACCTCAGGTCAGAGGTCAAGTGCAAAGATGTGTGAAAGCAGAGGATCGAGGAGCTCCTTCATTTACTAAAATATCCTTATTTGTAGGGAATTTGCATCAGTGGCAAGACTATGCATTATCTTATGGATGACTTTTGCTCTTAAATGACACCCTCCGAGACAGGTTGTTCACAAGGCAAGTAGCTTTTAGCCAAATTAGACAAAGGAACTGGCATATGTAAAAGCGTTCAGTGATCTCTGAGTTGAAGAATAAAAGTGAAAAAGTGCAATATTGCTTTTAAAAACCCTACCCTATTAAACGTTTTCATAGTTTATAGAAAGCATTACATTGTAATTTTGGGACTGCAGAGGTGCACATGCAGATAGTGCCGTGCAGAGGAAATCTTTTACTTGACATTCTTGTAAAGATCAAAGACAAAATAGTTCTAAAACCACTAGGTTAATCCTCCTCTTCACTGAAATATAGACAGGCAGAATACGCTAATTCACCTTGTCAGTATTTTGCAATAGTATTTCTGGAATATTTCCTGCATACAGAATATATTGTATTTTCATACTTATAACTTGTCTTTCGGATGACCTTGTAATCCTTTAGAATTACTGTTCCTTAAAAATAAATCTTCAGATAACCTACATGTTCAAATAGCCTGCAGTCTTGTCCAAGCATGGAATGGGAGAGAGGAAAAAAACCCTGTTCTGCAGTAATGGGAAAGAGGAGGTTTCTGTTCCATCCTGGATGAAGGGGTAGAGAACATGCGTCTTTCCTCTGCTCCATGCTGGGTCAAAGGATTCTGCTTAATACACTTCCCCTTTCTAAAACTTTTAACAGCCACTGAATTTAAGATCTTTTATAGGTAACCTGTGGAGTGTATATATGAAAATATATTTTTCTCCTTTCAGCATTTTTTCTTTAATTATGAGTGTGACTGCAGTACTTTTGTGATTATACTTTCACTACACACTTGCCCAAACAGATAACAAAAATTGTGTAGGCCAAAGCACTAGCAGAAAGAAGGTTTGACAAATTTGTTTGCATGCAACTGTGTATCTAATTGCAAAACCATACTCAAGCATGACAGGGTGCATATTGCAAGAGCAAGAGATCAAACAATAAAGAAGAAATAAAACTGTAGAAATATATTTTTGAGTTTGTGCATGAACAGAAATCAAGCTAAATTTTTATTTTACATAAATGGAACGACCAGGATTTAGTGTGAAGTATTAACATGTACCACTCTATATCCTGGTATTGCATCTCTGAAAGTAGTGGATCAGGTGAACCTGAAGGCATCTGGAAAATGAAAAAATACAGTAAAGAAACAGAGACTTTTTAGTGCTTTCAGAACAGTCTAGTGGTAACTGACTAGTTTGTGATGGATCTTTTCCATTTCTTTTGGTGGAGCCAGTCTTCTTTCACTCCTGCATTAAAATTTATTTGAGGGAGGGAGGGGGAGAAATAGCTTCTTTTTTGCTGAATATTTTGCATATATCGTGGGTAGGAACCACTGAACAATCGACGAGTCACCTGTATGATCAAAGAGAAGATAATTCTTGTAAAACTTTCTTAATGTTAGTAACTAAACATGCATGTGCCAGATATTTGGCAGAACTGTGGCTTCTTTCTGTTCTTGTTTGTAAAATATATATTGTAAAGGGTGTGCTATGGTTAAGAGTCCCTCCTGGAGTGATGTTATGATTTTATGGGATTGCTGCATGTGGGAGTCTCTCAGTTTTGGTAGGTAATTGCAAATTTCTATTCATATTAAACGCTGAAGTTGCTGAAAAGTGGAGTCCTATGCATTTCTGTTTTGTAACAGGCTGATTCTGTTTTCATGGAAGTTGTCAGGACAATAAAATATCATTTTTTCCTTCATTTGAATGTCACAGATATACTTTGAAAATCTTTGTTGGTATTTAATGAAGGATGCGTTCAAAATTACATCATGAAGAGACTTTTTTTAAAGAGGTACAAGTTCATTATATCTTTTACAAAACATTCTAGTTTGATTTCCATTTTATCATGTTCTAAGGTCAAATGTGACTTTAATGTTCCATAAAGAGACAGAGATTGATAATGGGGAAAGAATAACCCTCTAATGTGATTTATATCTATGGATTTTATGTCAGATATGAAAAGTTGCTGTTCAAATTGTAAAGGAGGATCCATTAAAGAGCACTTTAAAACATTTTACTATTTAGCTTACCTTATACACTTGTTTTTAGAATTCTGCCCTTTCAGGCAACTTAAAAATAACAGCTTAAGAAACATTTACAAAGTGCTGAAAAGAACTCTGTATCGTTGTGAGTGCAAAATAGATAATGTATTGGAAAAGGCAGCTGTATTTAAAAAGAGCAAGAAAAATCTTGTTTAGTGTTGGTTATGATTTAGCCATCTTACATTTTTGTGAAGAGGGGTGGCAGAGTGCTTTATTTAGGAGTACAAAAGCCAATTTTTGATGTCTCATTGACTTGGAAAGTCAGCTGCTCATTCTTCACTCCTTCTGGATGTCTGTTCATCAGGTGAGCATTGCTCTAAGGTGTGGGAAAAATTATGCGGAAATTCATAAATGTATTAAAATTGTTAAAATAGCTCTTTAAAATTATTCATCTGTTAGTATATTTTTATTATCTAATGTCTATGAATATCTACACAACCCCAAATTTTATTTTACTTGTTTTTTTCCCCATTCTTCCTATCTTTCTCTCACTTTGACATATATATATTTTTATAGACACATATATAAATAACATTCATAGCCTGCCTCTTTTTTTTTCAGCAGTTTTCTAATGCTTGTACGTATAGATAGATAGAGAAAGCATTGCTACTGTTTTAAACATCAAAAACATTATGATATTGTGCTGTTATCTAAGCTCGAAGAAGTAATTGTACTAGTGTCTGCATCAGCTGTGCTATGCAAAGAAAAAGCAGTTTTTTTGTTGTTGTTAGGCAGACATGTGTGTCCATTCTACTAACTAGATCATAGAATAATCCAATCATTGACAAAGGCTGAAATGCTTTGTCTGGCATATGCGATCTGTGGAATTGCCAGATGAAAACTGAAATTAGAAACAGGGAGTGCTGAAGTGGGGAAAAGCCTTTATTGTTCCTAACAATATTTGATTTTGTTGTGGGTCTTTCTGTACAGTAGTTTGAGGGTGTGATCTAAATTTTGTGCCCATTTTTTGAGTTCTGTAGTGACAGACAAATTTTCAAAAGGTCAACAGAAACCAAAATCATAAGAAAATGTTGTAACAAAGAATCTTTTGTAGTTTTGAGTTCTGTTTTGTTGGTGTGACTTTCAGTTCTTATTTGCTAGTATTTGGTCTTCAGTACCTCAGCAAACAGAAGATGTTTGTATAACAGGTGTAGTACAGCTAGGGAAATGATTAACTTTTTCCCGTGCTGGCCTGCAAATGTGCTCAACTTCAAGAAGTCATCTGGTAAAGATCAATTCAGTCTTCATACGCATTTTTGTCTTCTGCCTGTCTGAAGATAGGTAGATTTTCTCCTCAATTTTTAGAGTTACGTATTTATACAAACAATAGCAAAGGTTGGCTATCCAAATCTAATGAAGAGTCACGGGAGTGGAATGGTGTGGTCTATTAGCTGGCACTCATTATTCTGAACTTGCCTCTTTGTTTTTATAATGCTATTCACTTTGTTTTAAAATAAAAGTGGTTATGCCTATATGTTTTATTATGCAATCATGCCACTAATGTGTTGGCATTCTGAGCGCGTATGCTATGTGGTTAAAGAATTCATGACAAACCAAGATCCTCTGCTTGGCTCTCTGGACAGATTTACTGTGGGCAGCTGCGCAGTGCCTCAATTCTCAAACCTGTAAAATGGGGTTAATTCTTATTTCTCAAGGGTTTTGTATAAGTAATTAATTACGAAGTGCTTCAAAGTTCCTTTGGATGGTATAATTAAAAT
>JAVKLA010000007.1:23558867-23594227 GCA_034782735.1 Sagittarius serpentarius | reverse complement strand
AGGTGAGGCTGACAGGTCGGTAGTTCCCAGGGTCTTCCTTTCTACCCTTTTTAAAAACGGGTACAACATTTCCCTTTTTCCCGTCTCCAGGGACTTCACCTGACTGCCATGACTTTTCAAATATCATGGAGAGTGGCCTGGCAACTACATGAGCCAATTATGACAGTTTACATGTGATCACAGCCGCCTTTGTTTTTAATCTTCTGTCTACTCCACAGTTAGTGCATTTATTTCCTGGTAACTGCCCTCTTCTTTACATCTTTCTGTACTCTCACACTGTTTTTGTGTTTCTTCTTTCTCTGTCCTTGGATGCATGTAATATTTACATGCAATCCATTGCCTCTGAACCTGCTGACTCGTCTTCCAAGTTTCTGAATGCAGCTCCCTCATGTGTTGTATCATCCTTTACTGAGGCAGTCTACATGTGGCCTTGGGAACTATTTATTTGAATCCATGATGAAATCTTGCACTTATTAGATATGATATTGAGGACAAGCATTACAACAAACATACAATCTTGGTGATACTTCATGGTATGAAAATCTATGCAATTTAACAGAGGGACAAGATGAGGCAGTTAAGTGATGTTGAAGAAGTCCTGAGTTATCAGTGATCTTCTTTGAGGATGGTATTCTGGTTTCCACTCTTCTGGTTTAATCACTTGCTCAGTGTTTCCTCAAGATGTAGAGTAAAAGAGTTACACTGGTACTCATTTAAAATGTAGGTTCATAAATGTCAAACCATCTTTGTTTCCTGTGGAGAAACTGAAAACATACTTTCTTTAAGGAGAAAAGGCTATTTATTCCAAAATGCTCCCCAAAAGATATTTAACTGTTTGGGTATACACAGAATATTTTTTTTAGTATCTTAGACACAGGCAAAATTATTTATGATCTAAATACTAATTTCTTTCTTTAGACTTTCTTATACTGTTTAGCGTATTCTGATAACCTTGCAATAGGATAACACTGACAACCACTATTTCTTATAGGACTCTTTAATATAGTTTAATGAGTGTTATGAGGTTTTTTTGCAATATGAAATCAGCATGTTGCATTTTTAAGTTGAGTTTCAAGTTACACTGTGTACAATATTCTGTTATTTATTGTGTCTGTACTCAGAATATACACTGTGTATGTGCATTACAGTGCAATAATTAGCATATAATTTTCAACATTTCAATGAACTTTTGTAATGAAATTTAAGGAGATTTTAATTGCTAGTAATCAGCATTGCATGTTAATAGGCTGTAGATAATTAGGAAACCATTTGCATTTCTCTTCCCACAAATTTTCTTAGTATTTAGACCCTTATTTAATACATAAATTTTTCTCAAAGGGTTGAATAATCCTATTTAGTCACAGTAATAATAGATACTCATTTTTTTTCTTAAGGTTTTCTTTCAGTTCTAAAGATTTTGAAAGGATTATACCTTTGATTAGTCAGATTTACTGATGCTGGATGTATATTATTTTCCCTCTGACTTCTAATAGGTTAGAACAAACTCAGTTGTCACAATAATAGTAACATCAATTGTATATTTGCATTCCTCTATGGTAATGAAGATCTTTCTATTTCAGTTGCTCCAAATGTTGCGAAAAATACTTAGCAAATTAGTATGTGCCCAGGAAAATTCTGTTCCTGACGTATTTGTGAATACAGTGCTGGAAAGCTAGGCTGTCTACATCATCTTTCATGTTTGTGGTACACAAAAGAAATACTTCTTTGTCTTCCATGTCTGAAATGGTTTAAATGGCAGAAAGAGTCCAATACTGTCACCACTTGATTTATTAAGGTGTTTTGGATAAAGATGTATTGGTAGAAGTTGTGCATATTTATGAAGCAAAGAGTAAAGATGTAAAATTGAAATAATTAAGGCAGCTGTTTGTTTGGTGTAAGGCAGAGAGCTATGTAATGGTTTTAATGTTCCTGAAGGAAAAAAGTAATAGACCATTACAAGGTTGGTGGTTATCAGAGCACCTGAATTCATTAACAGTAGGTGGGGCAGAAGCCACCTCTTGAGGTTTTATATGAAATGTTTAAAGTGGCTATAGAAAATTGATTATACAGCGAGAAAATACAGTAAATTATTCATGCTAAAAGTGTATTCATTTTACAATATATTGTAGTATATTTGGGGAAGTGATCATAAAAGATAACTCAGATAAGTAAAGCATTCAGAGAATTGTATAAGAGAGTGAATTCAATGCTAGAAGGAAGTCAGACTGTAGTAGCTACTATTCAGCTTTGTACTTTTTACTGTGGACTGCCTAGAAACCCAGTTATAAATGAGAAGATTCACTGAAAAAAGGGAAGGGCTGCAGTAAAAAGTATTACAAATCTGTAATGTTCTTGTAAGAGGAAAAAGGTTACTTAGTGCCCAATATCAAGAATTTTAAAGGAAGGACTAAGTAATTCAGTATGTGATAGCCGTTGTATGTTGTACTACGTCATTGTGTGTGTTGCACAAGCTAAACTGGGAGAAAAATTAAATGGCTGATGACAGAGGTATATGAAATTTTAGCACTGGGCTTCCAGAGGAGTTACATTTAATTTTTCTCTTATATGAATTAATTGCTTGCATCATTCTGTTATTTAAAAAGATAAATTATGAATAGCTGACATAATGGTGTGTGTATATAGTTAGATTGGACAATGACAAAAATATTTTAGAATAAAAATGATAAGCAAGTGAAATTAGATAGATTTCCCTTCCATTTTACAGATGTGATCAGCATTTTCTACCTTTTCTTTGTCAAACGCAGCAGAAAGTCTGTGTTACTTTCGCTGTAGTGTACTATTAGGACAGCTGTAGTTTGAAATGGAAGGAACGTTTCTGCATGTGTGTGTATATCTCGTTTTGCCTCATTTGTAAAACCAAACCAGGTATCTGTCTGGTGAGACTTGTATGAAGGACAGAGGAAAGGAAATCTTTGAAGAAGGAATGTTGAGGCTGTCTTGCCAGCACTGAATTGACTTAGTTTCCAGATTTTCTTCCATTCCTCTCTATCTTTCCATTCAAGTCAGTGGAAGAGGTGATTCTTTGTCTTAAAACATTTCCAGCATAGGATTCATTCTGATCTATTTCATGCTGTTTCCTCCTTAGGAGAAAACACTAGGAAGTTTGTTATTACTTAAAGTAAGTCAGTTTGGTAGCACTGCAAAGTCCTTAGCATATTTTCTTGGGAAGTTGGAATCCACTTAAATAAATTACAGTTACATTATTGGTTGTTTCAAAGCATTATTTTAGCAATAAGGAGTTTATTCCAAAAGACGCAGAACAATCATTTGGTTATTGATATCACACTCTTGAAAGATCAACCACAAGCATCAGCGGATGTGGCAAAGACATTTCTGAAGACCACAGTTTCACTAGACAAGCACGGCTGCAATGTCCTTATTCAGAACCACAGAATCAGTGATAGCTTTAAAAATGTTTTTTACTCAGCTCATTGCTTGCAAATTGAGAAGTTGCAATATTAGGCAATTTTCATCACAATGTTAGAGCATTAGTGCCTGATGACTTTGTTGTTTTAATTCTGTATTCACTGTTCTTTCAGACTCTCAAATACTGTTTTGGGCTGCTATCCATACACTGGGAAATATGTTAGAAGACTACCTCTTATTCTTTGACATAACTTACATAGCTTAATATGTCAACAGAGGCTTCTAGGCATTACTTGAAGTTGGAGGTTTTTTCTTTATAATCTGGTACCAGGAACACACAGGCAGTCTGAAGGATGATGTTCTAAAAACACACAGAAAACACGGCACATGCCTGAGATACAGTGCTCCGAATGCAGCTGTCAGCCCTGTACGTATGTGGGCAGGAGGAGAATTTTGCTGTCTAGTTCAAGTGAAACATGAAAGCCACAGCACTTGATGTTAGAGCTACTGGGCATTTTCAAGCTGAACCTCTTTCTATTGGAATTGTTGCTTCTTTGATGAAGGACTTTCTATTAAAATAACGCAGATGTGATTTTTGTGTGTGTGTGCATGCAAAGGACAACAATGAAGCATGTTAATGATTTAATTAAACATACAGTTTCTGTACTTTCAGAACAGAATGTTTCTTTTGATTTTGAAATCAGTTTTTGATTTTTTTCAAATAAAGTGTCAAGGAGGTACCAGGATAACTTGATTGAATTCAGTGTTTTGAACAGAGTTTTTTAACATAATTTTATTTTGCAGAAAGTGTTCATTTTTTACGTCTTGATTCCATTCCAGAAATGTCTAGAATTTTTGAAATTAAACCAAAAAAACCCCCAACTTACTGGTTTCTGATGATTTTAAGTAATGACTGACTGTAAAAGAGCATTCTTCCCAGTCATTTATTTAGCGCTCCAGTTACAATCCCTTGGGGTGACAATGAACAAAATATGAAGATGACCTACTTTGCATCCCATATAGCTTGCAAATGAAGTTAAAACAGATCAGACAATGATTGAGGCCCACTTGGATACACAGTTTGTGCAGCTGTGTTATATGTACATTTTAAAAGTATTAACTCCCCCCACCCCACCCCACCCCCCCCCCGTGGTCAATTGGTCTTGCTAGCTTATGAAAACCTGAAAAGTAGACATGCTTAGAGACTAACTGCTCAATAAAATTATTTCTGTGTTTTGTATTAGACTTGAGAGGAACATATAAAGATGACTTAAAAGTAAATAAATCCAATTTTAAAAAATGTTTTGCAGTATTAATCAAAGGATGTGTCTTATAGTCATTGTTAATTCAAGTTTTTTATTAAAAGTGTTTGAAACTTGTCAGTATTCTTTTGAACTCACCACAAATTGACCTGAAAGCTTACACTGCTGGCAACCTTCAAATATTCTTTCTCCCTGTCGCCCTAAGGGTTTTTTTATTGCTTGTGAACAGTCTGGTGGAAGAACAGGATTTGCGCTTAATTTCTCTTCACTAGATCTGTGCATTTTATATAAGTGTAGGTTGTAGCATGACTACTGAAATGTTTGTCCAAACTGTTAAATAATAGCCTCAAAAATTTTGCCTGTATGTAACCTTTTACCTATAGGCCTTTGCCTGTCACACTATACCTTATTAACATGGGTGAGACAGTGATTAGAAGAGAGATAATTGAGTCTCTCCAGTCTGCAGTGATTGCAGCTGTTGCTGATGTTCTTGTCCTTTGCCCATCATACCTTTCCCCTGCCAGAGTAGAGGTGGTCTGCTGCATGCTGAGCAGATGTTTCTCCTTTGCATAGTTATCTTTTGAGTGCCTTTATATACAAAAATCAGATTGCACTGCTACTGTCACTTTTATCTGATGAGAGGAAATCCCAGATGAATGAAGCTGGTTTTCTTTTCAGGCAGCTAAGCAGTGTTGCTCAGGGGCATGTTCTCTTTCCTTGCTTCTGTTGCTGCTCACTGTAAATGTTTTCTTTCTGGCATGTTTCTTCTTTAATCCCTCTTTCCCTCTTTGACCCATATCCTTAATCCCATTGGGTTTCTTTTGAACTTGGTTATTTCGTAGTCTTCTGGTACATCTGTCTGCTGTAACTATGAATCGTTTGCCAACACCACATTTTCATCATATTCCCTGAATGCCTTTTTCCTCCCACAGTTTGTATTAGAGTACTTGAAGAGGTACAGGGAAACTTTCTGGGACTGGTCATTCTTCAACTTTGTGATACCGTGTCATTCTTTACTTCATTTATTCTTTTTCTTCTTCTCTTTTTAGCATTCTCTTTTTTTATTTGTTCAGTTTTCTTGTGCAATTGGTCATTGTTCTCTCAATAGGTAGAAAACTCTAATGAGAGTATCTGAGATGATATAGATAGTATGGTTCTATATGTTAAATTCCTGGAATACACTCATTTAAAATGTCCACTTTCTATGTGTCTGAAATGATTCATTTCTCTATTGCTGTATAATAAACAAGATTTCTTTCTTCCCAGATTTTCCTGGTAAGTCTTACAAAAGTAGTGTTGTTTATCACATCTTGTACAATTCTTCTGTGCAAATAGCCATCATTTCTTCTTTCTGGTAGTTCCTGTTTTCACTTGAAAAATATGTATTGCACATGTATAATTAGAGTAGGAGAACTGTGGAAAAAAATGCAAGTATGATATTTTTGAGATTACGTTATCTTTGTGATGCAGGAGTTTGCTCACTGGTGTCATTTTCAGCTGACTTTTCACACTAAGTATCTTCAAAGGTAATTGTAAACACGGTCCAGTGGTCCAGTCTGTAGAGATTAGCCCATTTGAAAAATAGTCCTTTCGTCACTGAAAGTAGACATATGGCTATGAATTGTAACTGAGTTATTCTACTCTGTGTACTTCCTTGTTGGTGGAGCAGGTGTAGATAACATGCAAAAATGAAAATGTTGGTTTCTGAATTCATGTTTGCCTGTCATGGTAACAGAGCAATTACAGCATCTGAAAGAAGTGATGGTCAATGATATCAAAGTGGTTGGGACCTCCTATATTGTGTTGTATACTCTATGCTATGTTTCCAGGAGATATGCATGGATTTAGACTTCAGGACTAGCCTTTCATCCCTCCCTCTCTACAGATTACTAAAACAAGTTTAGCTATGATCTGTGCATGCTCAGTCCTACTGTTAATCCAGGTTTGAATAGTGGAGTACTTAGATGTTTTTATCTGCCTCATTTGATTGCTAATGCCAGGTCTTTCCATTTGGGAACTTATTTATTATTCATACATGAAATAAAGTGCGTACTTCTAGTAACAGTCTTGGTGGTGTTAAAGGATGTTGCAGTTCATCAGTATAGTATATATGAATTGCAGATACCTATCTATATTAATAAGATAAATTACCGCTGAGGAACATAAACATGCAAACAAGCTGTTAACATCATATTCTATTAAATTTTGTCATATAACTCTCATTACCTACACATGTGAAGGACTGGCCAAACCATGAACAGCAAATCAGTATAAAAGCTTGAGTACCAGCCAAAACATGAGGTGTACCTTTCCTATACATTGCCAGAGTGGCTCCTTTTTTCACATAAAGTAGTGAGAGTGAGTACGGTAGTGAGAGTATGTCTTCAGGAATTGACTACTGCATTCAAGAGAGGAGAGCAGGAAATTGAGGGATGTGTGGACTTCTGCTGTTCCATTAAGGGGATGCCTTTACACAGTATATATGCCCTTGACTTTCCTCTTCATGAACACAAACTGCTTTCACTGTGAAACAGGCTGACTAGTGTTCTCCTTATTGTAGATATGATGAGGCTTAATACTTCTCTGTTGTCATTTCAATCTCCCTAGTACTGCTGCTTATTTATTTAAATATTTTCCTATTCTTGTGCCCAAACACATTTTCCCTTCCACTTCCACCTTTTAACATTCAGAAGTTTAAAAACTCTCCATTAATTTGCTTTTTAATAAATTCCTGCATGAAATACTAATTCCAGTGCAACTGGTCCTCTACTTGCATACCTCCAACTAACCAACGGTCATTAAAAAAAAATCAGTTTAAAACAGTTTAGGGTTCTGTGCATTCAGAGGATCTATTCTCACTGGTTTAATTGATTTTATTTTGCTTTTTTATTCTCCGTTACTCATATAGCTTATGTTGCTAAAACTATGCTAAATTTTTAACTGGTGAACAGCAGTAGGAAGCCATTAATCTTATAATGCTGAGGCCAAAAGTAAAAGTGGTTCAAAATTGAGACTAGCAGTAAAATTTTGGAAAAAAATCAGAAATATCATGGGTTTTAGATGGCCTTCATGCTTGTTTACTTAGGTTTTTTTGCTTATTCATATGCCATGAAAAGATATTGCAGCATATTTCAGTAAGCTTATATTACATAGACAAGATTATAATTGCATTATTTTTGTGACTAAATTTGTCAACAAACGTGGAAGTAAAAACTGTTCTCATTACTGCAAGCGATAGTGTTACTTGAGGTATTTTTTGATAATCTAGGACTTGGTATTTTGAAAGATCAACAATGTAGATGGTTTAGGATAGTAATCCTAAAAGAACGGCATGCATTACTTATGTTCCACTGTTTTAAATAGTGACAGTGTCAGGAAGGATTTCTTTAAATGAATGAAGTTTATACAGGACATGCCATCTATACTATGACTGAATAAACATTGATTCTAACCTTTATTCATGAAAGGCGGTAATCTCAGGCTAATGCCGCACTTAACTCTGTACTTTCAAAATGATTTGCCTGATCTGATAAATTATGCAGTCTTTTATTTTGACCTTGTAACCTTGTAGAGTTTACTCAAACTGACTCCATAGTATTTGCCGCATTAGCAGTATAATGGCTGTAACCAGTTCTTGTACTACAGTTCATTCCGCAGCAAAAGGTAAACACTGGGCCATGAAAATTTATTGATTCAATTACATGATATACACACAGTACCATTTGAAAAGTGTTTTCGGGATTAAGTCATTACGTATCTTCTGTTTGGTCAAAAATCTGAAATATATAAACAAGGAAGCAGGCAAGTATTGAGAAATATAAACTCTTATTTTTACTGTATGGTAGAATGTGCTGCTAGACATCAATCTAAAAGTTGTTTAGGTCAAAGAACAAGCCAGACATTGAACTCTCAGGCCTTTTCCCTGACCAAGGTAACTTTTGCCCTCAGCTGATCCTGCAAGTATGTTGTAATTTACTATGTAAATTATTTTTGTGTTCAGAGTGTGTTATTTTTGTCTAAGAGGCTAGGCTTTGCAGTTTTTCTGTTTGAACAGAACTGATGACGGTACAAGTTTTTCTTCCTTAAACAGTAGAAGGCAAGGCTTCAAAAAAGAAAAGAAAAAAATGTAGAAGTAAATTGGTTGAAGCATACTGTCATTACATGACATCATTAATTTGTTTTATACTGTGTGGCCAATTTGGTTTCAGATAACTATGCTTTTAAATCTTACTTAATATGTTTTTATCTTGCATTGGAATATCTGATGCCTTTATCTGCTCAAACTGAGGAGCAGGGATATTTTCGTACAATTTAAAGACAAAATACAAAAATAGTTATCTTTAATTTATCTTTTATTCTACTGACTTTGAGTTTATAGTATAGGCAAGGCAAATTCTGCACAACCTCTACTAACTAAATTACCCAATGGCACTATAGTATTAAATATATGTATGTTATAAGGCATTTAATATATTAGAAAATTATCTGAAAGAGAGGCCACTAAAGATTTAGGATGCTAGTGAAAAGGGGAATATGAAGCAATCGTTAAGATGAAAAAAAGCATAGCTCAGAAGTAAAACTGGTTACTTTCCTTATTTCTGCTTCTTTTGTCTCTTCTGTTCCATCTTTTGTTTTGTTTTTTTTTCAGGTGCATGTATTACAAAATGATTAATATCTCCATCTTTGAGGGGATATTTGCATTTGCTCTAGCTAATGCAAACAGGACAGTGGCTGGGAATTGCACTTGAGATATGGAGGGAAAATACCCAATTTATGTCAATGCTTTATGCAGACATAATTTTGGAGATACGCTTACTCTCATGCATTTGGAATATGGTTGGGAGAACGAAGACAAAAAAGGCGGCTGTTTTCTTCACAGTGGTTAAGTTAAAATGTATTTACAACACGTAATGCAGTCCTCACTATTTGGTCTGTAATTCGACCCTGGTGATTAGCTTGTGTCTTGCACTGAAGAGAGTTTTCTGTTTCACATGAAGAGTTCTTCCCTTGGGTTTGTTCTTTGAATGCTGTTGGTCAAGGTAAATGATGTTGCCACCGATTCAACTGCAGCTCTGGCAGAATGGCTAAAGTTGCTTTATGGAGAGGCGTGATAGCCATGACTGATTAAAACACTAATATTTCAGAGGTAATTAGGAAACTGGAGAGGGGAAAAGGCAAACAGAAAACTAGTTAATGACAACGTAAATTACCATATTTCCGCACTGCAGTGTTACTCAACTCCACAGTACAATTTTAGATTTTGGAAAGAAATGGCAAAAAAAGCGGGAAGACAAAATGTGTAAAGGCATTCCCTTCTTGGTGGGAAGGGACATGCAGATGGCCAGAAGGACTTTGGACCAGGAGGAGAATGGGGGACATGAAATGGAGGTGAAAATAACAGAGGGCTCTGGAAACTGAGAGCTGCAGCTGATGAAAGCAATGGCTTCAGAGGAAGGTGAGGTGAAGGACACCTATATCCCATAAGTACTTACAGAACTGCCACTGAGGGAAGGGGAGAAAGGAAAACTATCTACGGTGGGGTTCTAATATTTTAATACTAAAATTGTTCTAGTTGTGCAGGTATAAACTGCGTACATTAGCCTGAAGATGCAGCTGTAAGCTTCTGTGAGATAAGGATACAGAGTAATTTGACATATAAATGGGTTTTTGTATTGTTTTTGCTGAACTGCATCCTGGCTGTGTATTTATGTGAGTGATACTATTGGGAAGTCTGTTAGGACAGAATTTCTTGGGGATTCTCAGGTGGGTTTGATAAGGGTGCTGGCCTGTTAAAGTCTGTGGGAGAAGGGCCACAGCAGTTCAACTGCAGTTCTGAAGTTCTGAGTATCACATAGAGATATCTGCCCTGGCTTGACCCTTCTGAAGAAAATTGCTATACAAATTTGTTTTAAAAAATGCAGCATGCAAAGATCTGGATGGCTGCAGGCAACTGCTCCCTTAAACAGACGGGAAGTGTTCTATGATAAAATCCACACAACCAGAAGCTGATCTTCTTTCATAAAGCTGTTTTTTTGGTGATGATTTCTACAAAATCTAGACTGCCTGTGATTTTCCAGGTGATAGCCAAGTTCTATTATTTTCTACCTTTTCTGTTTTCTGCCCTTATTTCTTTTCTGTCTCTCTAATGCGGGGAGGACAGGTAGACAGATACATCTACTCCCCATCCCAATTCACTGTGTTAACAGAGTTAAAGTTACAAAGTCAAGAGCTCAAAAGTTTGGTGAGGGTCAGAACTTACATTACTTATTCAACCGTATTTTGGCCCTGCATGTATTACGAAGCAGTTTTTAATTGGAGAATTTCATACTGTTGCTCTCAGGGGACCATTGTAACGTTTAGTGCACAGCATGACAACTGCTAAGCAGATATTCAGATGTTGTTTGTGCTTGGATTTCAGGCAGTAGCCCAGCTCTTCCTTGCTAAGGTAAAATTTTCTTCTTCACTTTAAGTAAAGTACTATTTTGTTTCTAACACTGTGAAGTAGATTTATATTCTATACTGAATATAGAAGCCCGTGGGCTTTTCTAGAGTGCATCTGTTATAGCATTTGACTTCACAAATCTTCAGAGCAATTTTTTACAGTGACCCATAATTTTTCCCACTTTACAGATGGCAAATTGGGGCACAGAAGACATTACAGTCATAAGTGTCCTCTGCCAGGTTTTCAAATTATCTGGCCACAGTACACTGTTTTTAAAGAGTAAAGCTTCTGTTGACTTCCAGTGTTGCCCTGGGTACTCAGCAGTTCTTCAGTTTGGAGTCCAAGGTTTCATACTTGGTACTGAGAAGATGAGAAATACAGTATCGGTGACCATCTGTGAGAAGCCAGATGAGATGCCCAGTGTCATTTGACTTCTGTACTATCTCTGTTGCTCTTCTCTGAAGACTGCAGGGTCATCTTTTCCAGCCATCTTCTCCCTTATGTGCCTTCAGATGTCTGCAATAAAAAGGGATCATCCACCCAAGTAGCAAGGGGAATAGTCCATTGCAGTGAAATACTGTGGAGATTTAAGGACAAGTGTTATAAGTGTACTTGTACTGGAGAAGCAGTACCAGAATGTGAAATAAACTGGGGGTGTAACTAAATCCTCTCTTATCATTACGTGAAGTACGGCATATGATCAGTATCTAAAGCTGTGATGTGATCCAGTAGATCAACAGAAGCTACTGAACCTATCTGTCAGAAAAATATAACTCTATTAGGATTGGATGAGAGAACTGGTAGATAGAAGGTTTGAAAGTAAGAAAGATATTGAGAACTAAGAAATGATAAACTGTGGCACAGTATACTTCCTGACATAAGAATAATATGCAGTCAATGTAACCAAATTTTTCCCTTTATTGCTTGCTCGTACCAAAGACTTGATGTTTTGGAATAGGCATTTCTTTGATGGCTATATGACATTTCAGAGTGTGTGTGTGTATGTATGTGTGTGTTTGTTTTTATATATATATATAAATGATTATATATAATTTCATATAAATTTATTTAGCTATTTTGATAAGGGCCCTTAAATACTTAAGAGCTAAGTCTCAAAATTTAAAACACATTTCATACTCTTTGTTCCTCATTGGTGCAGAAAAGAGAAGTCTGGAACAATGCAATCTGAGCATTGCTTGGTTGGCTAGATCTTTCCTAGAGTTCGTCATTGATTCCATATGTGTATCTACTGTCTAGCCTTCATGGTGAATGGTACCTTTTATCTTTAGGAAATCTTTAAGCAATTTAACTTTGCTTACCTTATTGTTGGGTAATAAGGAAACAACATAAGGAAAGTGATTTAAAATATTGTTTTATATAAAAAAAGATCTACTTATTCATTATATAAATATAGCTCTATGTATTACTATTAATTCAACATCATTGGCTTTGATTGACGTAAATCGTTATCAGCAGCATAGTTTAGTCTTGAGATAAATGATCTTTCTATCAAGAAACAAAATACTAATTTTCT
Source organism: Sagittarius serpentarius (assembly GCA_034782735.1). Classification (NCBI taxonomy): domain Eukaryota; kingdom Metazoa; phylum Chordata; class Aves; order Accipitriformes; family Sagittariidae; genus Sagittarius; species Sagittarius serpentarius. Next base: position 23,581,602 of record JAVKLA010000007.1, on the reverse strand, counting down.
TGTAAAGGAACAGGGGGAATAAACTTTATTTTTGTTACTTCTGGTATGTTTAGAGCACATAAGTAACAGGTTAAGGGGGAGGAGCATTCAAAAATATCACAAGTACTTCATATCATTTTCTTGCAACCTTAGCACTTCACTGTGAACATTATAAATGACTGATTCTGCTTTAGGTACTGACTTGCTGTAGAATGATGTATGAAATAATATGTGTTTTGCATGTCCTGTTTGTAATGATAAAGGTCATATAGTATCATTTACATAATCTCTAGCCAGAAATGAACTCCAGCAATATCTTCTGTATAACATATACATTATCTGAGGTTTAAAACTCTCATTATTCATGAAAGTTAATTTTACAGTGGGTGTGAATGATCTATCTTATGGCTGCTTTTTTGATCATTCTATAAAATAATATGGAGCAAAGCCTGCACAAATAGCAGGAAAACCAGTAAAGAGTGATGCATTTGCTTGACTCTGTGTATACCCGATTGGATCTTGATTGATGGCAATCATTTGTCTTTGTCAAAAAAAGGAGAAAAATTCAGACATTGAAATAAGAGTGCTATCAAACTTTCTACAATGGCAGAAAGATTCTATTAATGTAGCCTGAGAGTATTAACTGTCTCTGCTAGAAAATGATAAAGAATGTTAATTTTTTTTCTTGAGCATGTTTAAGTGTAAACTGCATTATTTTGTCTATGTGGGAAGACTAAAAGGGGCATGCTACAGATTTATGGCATGCTGGAATTGGAACTTTAAAAAAAGAGAAATTACAAAAAAAAAAGAAAAGAGAAACAAAAAGCCAAATACAAGAGCTTAATCCTTCTGATTATGATTTCGCAACAAAACAATAAAAGTTTAAGTAGCATAGTGTCGTAAAATCCTTAATGCTGCATTCCAGTTGATATTGAAGCTTTGAAGACTAACTTCAAAGGAGGGTGAACAAGAGCAAAAAATAGATATAAAATAAACAAAAAAAAAATGACAAGCTTGGTTTTAGAAGTCCTTTTGTATGTCAGATCTAGGAATATTGACCCGTTACTTGAATGGGCTTTAAGGCAACTTCCTTCTTAATGATACTTAGAAACACAAAGCATATGCTTGTGGGTAATAGTGTATTTAAGGAGGAAAATGCTATTTCACAGTACAGTAATGCTAGCGATGCAAGAATACTTTTTCTTTTTAAATAAAGGAATATATAATTTTATATATAAAAAAATCCCAGCCAACCAAAAAACCCAAACCACCCAAACCCCAAAGCATTAATCACTGGGTTTATCATGCCATTTGCATATGTGGATTTTATTTTACATCTCTTATGGTCTCTGGTTCAAAATAGCAGTGTTAAAGGTTGATTACTGAAATAATATTTTCTAAATTATGAGTGAAGCAAATAGCCTCCATGAGTACTCTTTCTACCCTAGTAAGGCAATATTTTTTGTTCCTGAACTTTTGAAGAATAAGAAAACTGTAGCATTCAACTTTGATGTTTACTAGTCCTTGATGCACCCTTAAAAATAAATATTTGAGAGATTGTCATTTTAAGGACAGCTGAAAGAATGGCCATATCAAAACTGGGAACCAGGAACTGCAGTTCTGTCTAATACCCGTACTAATGTGCCTTTGGCCCTTATTAAGTCATTTTAAACTTTTGGGGAGTTTTGGTGGGGTTTGTTCCTAAAAACATTTTCTAGCTTTGCCTTACTGCAGTGTGTGTCTGAGTGTGGCAGCAGCCTCCTGATTCAAACATTAAAAGGCAGCATAAGCACAGTGTTATCTGTCCTTGCATAAAGAACCTTGTAGTGACATCATTAAAAAGTTCACAGTTTTGGATGGATTCGTTTGGTAACTTTCATGAAGCTGTTGCTACTGCTGCTGAAGATGGTAAGAAGTGATTTTAGCTGGGGATGGTGGTGGTGTATTTATTTTAATATTTTTTTTTTTATGGTAGGGTAGGTGAGACATGACTTGTATGATTGAGATCTTTGCTGTTTTAAGAAGCAGCTGCAAGATTACTTCATGACAGGGAAATTTTGGAAGTGGAAACGCTATGTGTTTAAATATACACATCCACACACTACTTCACCCCCTCTCTTCAGAAAAATAACAAATGAGCACCAGACTAATATTGTAGGACAGTATTAAGATTGTGAGATCCAATTTTCAGGGAGCAATAGAATCAGGATCACCTGTAATGTCCTCATAAAGACATTATAGAAGAAATATTCTCTCTCCTCTCTCCCCCATGTTCTTTCTGCTCTTGCCTGCTTGCATTTACCATCCCTGTTAATTCTTTGTCAGATTTCTTTTTTGACCTTTTATTGCTTTTCCCAGGTTTTTGTCCTAGCCAGACCTGGTTTTGTGCCACTCCCTCCCTACTCTGCCTCTTGTCCTACTGATTCCCAACTCTGTCCTCTTTTCTCTGCTTGATCACCAGCAGATCATGTATGCATAATCCCTCCCCTCTCACATTTTTATCTTCCATGGCTTCCACATCTAGATGCATTCTTCGTTGCCTCATAGGCTCTTTGCCTCTTCTGTATCTGGATGAAATAATTTCCTCCTTTGTGCTGCTTATGTTCTTGTGGTTGTAGAGAGCACTGGTGAAAAAGAACTGCAACAGCCATTTCAGAGAAAGTTTAGATAATTTTTTTTTTTTTTTTAGTAGATAAAATTCTGGACTAGAGGAATTGTTCTCTGTTGGTCTGTGGGAATAATGCATGTTTGTTATGGACAGGAACTAAGACTGTTCTTAGTGGGTCTGATGCACATGAGGTCACAATCTGGGCATATGAGAAGTGTGATGGGGGGCTATCTGAGAGGCATGACCTAGGGAAGGACAGGCAGCATCTTTGAAGGTGTTTTACCATTAGCAAACACCTACTGATTGTATACAGACTGTGAACTTCCAAAGCCTTCAGCATGGCCATATTTGGCAGCTTTGTACAGAGCTAACCAAAGAAATACTTTGGGCAAAAGCTTCTATGTGGAAAAATTCAAGTTCTCTTAATGTAGCTAACTTTGACTTGTGAAATTTTATTACAAATTATTAAAATATAATAAACAGAAATGAAAATAATACCTTAGAAGACTTTTGGGCAAGTAGACTTACCTACAAACCTGTTTCTTACAAAACATTCAAAAGCCATTGAATCCACATCACAGAATAAATTCAGCCAAAGAACCTGTTACATTTGTTAATGTGTTAATTTCTCATCCCCAAATCCCACACAGTGTGCTGTAATCTCTGTGATGATTGTCAGTCTGTCTCTTCTCTCACTGCCCCTTTCCCTCATGGGAAATTTTTGGGGAAAATACCATCTTGCAGCGATTAGTATCAAAGATTGGTTACTTCTATCATATGGTTTGGTAAGTAATCCATAGCTATTGCTGTGATTTGCTGCTTGCTCGTATAGCTTCACACATGTATTTCATTTCCAAAGTTTAGCAAAGTTACTCCCTATAAAGAGGGTGAAAGTCTAGATGAAAGCCATCCCTTTTTTGAAAACTGTATTCTCTATCCCTCTTAGTGACTAGTACAACAAAGTAAATTTTAATGGTGCATGATACTGAAAATGAATCCTGTGACCTTGAGAAGTTGTAGCAAAAGATCAGGTTTTATTTGAGTCCTTTTGCTGTTGTTTTCATTACTGTATTTTTAATTTTTAGTTGAAGAATGTAGTACAAGTAGCTGTGTATATATTCGGTATTTGAAACAGTCAAAATTAAAATTCATAAGTCACTTTAAAAAAATCAAACTGGTTTGCATGTAAATGAATATTTTTTATTCTTTTCTAGGGCTCTGTTCATTTCATTAATAACTGAATTAATCTTCCTCCCAAAATGAGAAAGAATGGTTTGTCTTCTGAAAACATTAATATATTATAGCAATGGAAAATTTTCACTTTATCCTTGAAATCTCTTACAGACTATATGGGCTTTCTATTTTGAAAAGGAAAGTGAAAACATTCAATTTTCATGATGAAATGAAACAGTCTTTTCTCAATTTTGAGTGTCAGTCTGAATTGACTCTTCTGTCAGCAGCAAAGCTAATTGCAAAAAAAATATGCTTCTCAATTCTTTTACCATGTTTTTTTTTTTTATAAGAGTGTTTTCTGTGATGGATTTAAAAAACTTTGTAAACAAGGTTTCTTGGGGAAGTTGTATTATATACTGGGTCAAAATGTTTGGGTTCTTTAATTTTTTCATCATAGACTACTAAAAAAAAGAAGTTAGCTTAGTTTAGCAGGGATAATACATGATTATTTCTAAAGCTGAATAATGGCAAAAGGTGTCACTTTACAGATAATTACACATACAGTTTATATATGCAGGAGGAGGATTATGTTCAAAGAAGAAAATGTGCATTGTGATGCAGTATACCGAAATTATGCTTATAAGTATCTGCACAATAATTTAACAGTGATATGGTCTTAAATAATCTTCTCTGAAGAATTTACATAAAACAAGAATTAAGATCTCCAGCAAAAAATGTGGAGAATTCTGTGGTTGCTACAGAGAAATGTTCTGCTCTTACATTTGCATTCCAGATTTTAAATGTGCAATTTATAGTTTTGTTAGCAGTTTCTTTACTACCTAAAGGATTTTTCTCTTCAGTGTCCCTACTATTGTTTTTCATGAATGTTAACAGTATCATATACTACACAGATACTTGATTTATACACACACAGATGGAATTCTATAGTGCAGAAACTAAGGTTTGCCTGTGCCACTTAAAACTCATTACCTTGGTGCCTAAGTGACACATTAGAACAGAAATTCCCAGAAATTAGCACAGTTCCAGCCTGTTGTTTTTTCACTCTAGTAATTCTTCCCAAGCTCTGAACTTGGGGGTTGAGGCCACTGATACTTGGTTTTGTTTGAAGTCTGTTTCTCCATTGTGGATGAGCACTTGGAAGAGAAACACATTAGGAGGAAGAAGGAGTATAAATAGAAAACCACATTAGTCTCAGGAAATCCCCTGAGCTGAAAATAGTTGGAAACTGGCAGAGTATCAGGGGAGAAGTTGTACGTGATGAGTTTAATCTTACTGTTGCTTAAGCCACCACTGACATTTTTGGATGCAGAGGTTGGGGTTAGACTTGTGGTGAGAAAAGGTACAGCCGTTCCAGTGCTCTTTCTATCCAGCGGGTGCATTCACGTCCCTCCTCTGCAGGCGACAGGGAGTCCCTTGGGCAGTTGATGGTGCTGCTGGAGTGACGGACGTGGTTTGGGTGCAGTCCGGTGTGAGTTACCCCAGATTGCTCGCTTCTCCTTTCCGATGGGGGTGTTTCTTAGTGGTGCTGAGTGGCTGTGGGACAGGGATTCTTGCTACGTATGGCTTAGCGTTTCCAGTTGTGAGTGACAGTGGTGTGTCCATTTCATTCTTCTCCGTGATGGGATTGCTCTGTTGAGAACTGCTTGAGAAAGTTGTTTCAATGTTAGGAAAGAACCTAAAGAGGTATGTTGGTTTTCCTACTCTTTTTTGGGGGGGGGGTTGGGTTGGTGGGTTTTGGTTTTTTTTCACATTTGACTTGAAATTCTGAATTATTGTTGCTGAGATGGCTGGTAAATTTGTCGTAAAAGCAAATAAAAGAGTAGCTGGTTGAAGAGGGAAAAGTTGGAAACCTTGTCAAAGGAGGTAATAGTCCCCCTGAAGAAAAAGCTTCATTGTCATTTAGCCTCTGTCTCTATGGATGCTAACACAGAGGGGAAGGAAGTTGGGGAATTATCCTCATTTTTAAATCACTGAAGTGAAACAGGAAACATTTCCTGGTTTGTTGCTTCTTAAGCTTTCATTTTACAGTCTTTTTTATCAATCCTGTTCTATAATGTTGGATTTAAATGCTAACGCTCTTAGTCTTGAGCGTAAAGTAAGGATATGTGGAGGAAAGAGTATTGCAATGTCTCTTGTGTTGCGCAGTCCAAATGTTCCATACCAATGTACTGTTTCACACCAAGTTCTCGCAGACTGCGCAGCAGACAGGTGTGAAGCAGTATTCTTTACGCAGCCTTGCAGGGTCGTGGTGTGAGCTGATAGCTACCACCTTGCAAAGAGCAGCTCACAGGCAGCATCTTCACTTGCAGACTGTGTCGGGTAATGGTTTTGAACTTGCCTCTGTGCAGTGCTCATTAATTGCCTTTTGTCTCCTTGTTCATTGAGCACATATAATAGAAGATAAGGTATGTTTTCAGGCTACTTTTTCTTTCATTTAAAGCTTGACTAAATACAGTATTCTCTGTGTGGTCCAGGAAAGGGTTCTTCATCATAATTCAGTGCTGTGCTTTTATTTTGAGAGACCTTTTGCAAGGCTGTCAGAGGAGAAATGTATTTAATTCTTTTTAAAGGTTTCTGGGTCCTGTTGTTTCCTGACTATACTATGCTAGTATGGTAACAGTTAGGAGTCTTGCTCCATGTGCTTCTTAGTGGTCTTGCTGCCTTGTACTTATTGTTTCCTGTCTCAGAGAGCCATACAATGTTTGCAGTTACTTGAACTCTTTCTTACATATGTTCCTGCAATCATCACACAATGAAGTCATTTCCCAGATTTTTGTCCTCCTCCGATTTTTAAATCCTGAATTAAATCTCTGACAGAAGTGTTAGCCCTTAAATCATGCTTGAAGGGTAGTTTTATTTGGTTTTTGTTGATCTTTTTTTTGTCTGTTTTGTTTTGTTTTGTTTTTTTAATGTAAGCTTTGATTTTAGTTGTATCAGAGAGTAGGAGAAATGCAGGTAATGTTGAACTTGGGTGTCTGTAAGACTTCGGTATCCTAACCTGCAATCCAAATTGATAATACCTTTTCTAAGATACTGTTTAACAATAGCCAAACGTGCTGGGGACCTGAGTTACCTGTTCTCCTTACTGTAATTTAAAGCAGAGGGACAAGTATATTCAAATTAATTTGTGATTAAGCAAGAGGTTGAAGGGGGAATTTTCTTATCTCCTCAGATGCACTCAAATTCTGTCCACAATAAAATCATAAAATGGATATTTTTTTTTATATGTAGGCATTTAAAGACCTCAGAGAGGACTTTCTTCTCTTTATTATTCTAAGTTTAAAAAAAATAAACAAAACCAACATGTGTAAGCAGGCTAGAGTTGTTCTCTCTCTCAAAATTTGGAGGACAGTCTCTTTCCTATCAAATGAACTAACAGATTGGTGTCTCTTGAATGAAAAACTTACCTTGGCAAGGCTGGTTTGAGGGCAAGTGATCTTTAACAGACCTTGCACCACCTTGCAGAGGTTCATTCTGGACTGGAAAACTGGAGATGTTGTACCTATTCCTCTCTTTGGTGTTTGTAGAATGGCTGAGTTAATTTAGTTACTAGATACTAATTTTAACTTCTTTTTGGGGGAAAAAAAAAATTGAACAATTAGTTTAGACCCTTCTGGCAGAGAACTGAAAATATATATACAAAAGAAAAAAAATTAATTTCCTTTCGAAGAACATAGAGCAGGAAAGTATTTGCTGAATCAGAGGAGTGCACTATTACATTTTTATGGAAGCAAGAAAAGTATCCAGCTGTTAAGAGAGCTATAAAAACGGATACAGGTTAGCCACAGCTCTTAAAGTGCAGATAAGTGGGAATGTGATTTCATCCTGTTTTCTTCTAGAAGAGATGGAAGTGAAGCTGAAATGTTTGGTGCAGGTCAAATCTAAGATTTTTGCAAAAATTTTTACTGTAATTCCTGTGTTTAATACTTTTGGGGTCAGAACAATACACAAATGAAATAACAGATCTGAGGACATCTTGTTTTGGTCAAAAGTTGATGTTATATATCCAGTGATGCTGAAAGATTATCATCTCAAATTCCAAGCTACTGGAAAGAATTTCATCTGAGTCATAGTATTTCAATGTACTTTATACCTCACAGAAAATCTGCTGATGCTGTAATTAGTGAGAAAAGATACAGGTCCTTTCTATGTGTGTGCTTAAGGTGAAAGCATCGGAACCAGTAGGAATGGCTAAGGAGATGGATTGAGCTGGCTCCTTTATCATATATCCTCCAACCTATATTCTTATCTTCCATTGTTCATTTTGGCAAGGAAGGGGTGACTAAGTACTAGAGATTAAATTTCCGCATTATCAGACAAACAGCAAAAAAACTCCAGTGAGATGCAGTGTACCTATTTTTTGTATATTATGGTAGTGTTTGTTATTTTCAATACGAATAGCAGTTTATGGGATCTGTATGAACTGTAGTTACTTTGAAAAACAAAAGTTGTTGACTGCAATCAGGTGTAGGATGTGCGAGATCTGGAAAGATTTACGAGCAATTAAGCCAAAGCATCCAGTTGCAAATTTGCTATACATTCATTCTTCCATTTCTGAGTTATGTCTGAGCTAATTTTGCTCACCAGAAGAAAGTTTTCTTGTTAACTTCTGATAGAGAAGTGGAGTAGTTTTCATTTCAGTTAATTTATAATTAATCTTGATGGAAATGCAGCAAAAATTGAACTGTGTCTTAAAGTGACATCTTTTAAAGTGTGGCTTTACTTTAGGCTTATCAAAATGAGATCAGTCTAAGATAAGATAGTGGTTGCAGAATACATGATTAGTACTGTAGCATGTATTTAAGTGAGCCCTCTTTGAAGTATCAGTGTGTACTGGAATGCCAGCACTTCAAAGAATGCTGCCTCCAAAAATGCTGGGGCTGTGGTTAGCCACCAAGGGGTTAATAAAGATCAAAGAAGAGTATACCTAAACTCATACATAAACAGAACTGGTTTTAAACTGGAGGTTAATAACACCATAATCTAGGACAGTAACACCTTAAAAGTGGGCTTGTCTTTACCCTGACATGGTGCTTTATAATGCGTAGAGGGAGACTGAAATGTTTGTAGTCAACATTTTTTCTGGATTGCTTTTTAAATGAGGAAGTCAAAGCTTGTCAATGCAGAAAAGAGTCTCTGTGATATCCAAAATTGGCATTGTTCCTCTAGTTTTGTTTTGCATGCTAGTTAGATGGGAATGGATTTCTGCTATGATTCAAAACACAGAGATTGGGAGGCCTGGGTGGGGAATTGTAGCTGCAGTGTCTAATGGGCAGTTGAGACAAAGAGATAATATCCTAACTGTTTACCCTGTAGAAGCATACAAACAACGTTTCTACCACAAACAACGTTTCTACCAATTTTTAAAATGCAAATCTAGGAATTATAGATTTGTGCTGTTTGCACTGTCTTATTTATATGGGGAAATAGCATGTTAAGACATGCTTCTCTTACTGACGTTCCCATTTTTTTCCTCTACGCTGGAAGTACGTTAGGTTTAAACTGTACAAGGGTCCCCTACAACCGTACAAAGTCCTCGGAGTGCCAGTTTTCTGCTAAGTCCATGTCGACATTGTGCCTGAAGTTCACACCCTGCTTTTCACATCTATTTCTTCTGAAAGACGTAAAGAAGAATGGCACTACTTTCTCTTCTGGAAACACAAGAACCCCACCCCCCCACCCCCCTTTTGATAAAATTGAAGCATAGATAAAGGCAAAAGTCCTTTTAGGAAAAAATCCTTTGTAGACAAAGCCAAATGTTTTCTTGGAGAAGGGTTAGAAGAAGCAAGCAGACAATGCTAATTTAATGGATTATATTAATGTTCTGCATAATTGGCATTATGCCAGAGAAGTTGTGCTCGGTGGCCTTGGGCCTTTGTTACGACCAGTTCCTGTTAGTACAGCAATGACTGTGGCAGAGATGGAGCCTGCCTGTGCGTGATGTTTTTTGTTTAAGGGTTCCCAGTTATTTCCATTTGTGGAAGTCTGAATTCTGAAACTATGGAATATGCATGTCTGTGTGTGGGGAGAATGAAGATAACCTGAGAAGGCACAGGCTCTGCTAATGTTAGAGTATGATTACATGATGTGTCTTTTTTGATATCAAAGATGTTGTCCTCATCCTTTCCTTCCTTCCCCTCACCTGCAGGGTTCTTTCTCTCATTTTTAGTTACATAGTTGCTGGTGAGACTGCAGTGTAAACAGGTTACTAATATAAAACAGAATAAAAACATTGAACCCTAGTAAGCCCAGATTGTTACTGTGATTTGGTTTAGTGTGGCTGCACAAATGCTTACGTGAACGCAACTGAGAGAGGGAGGGAGAGTAGAAATCTTTAACTGGTTTTGCCATTGAAGAAAATACAGGTAATGTAGGTAGCATTTCCAAAGATCTCAATGCACTTATCAGGAGTTAATTAATCTTTAATATTCTGAAGTAGATACATTATCAGAGGAGTGCTGTGAAATACACATGTTGAGATAAGTGTAGCTGGCCAAGTAATATTTTAGCAGCAACTTTGACTTAATACTAGTCAAGCCTTTTCCTGGGTGCTTTGGTAATACAGGTAAAGTTGAGAATCAGATCAGGAACCTGATTTCTGAAAAACAGTCATTTTCCCTACTGCATCAGTACTCTGACTTAGGTTTGCGACATGGCAACACAAACACTTGTGCGTGGACTCTCTGCATGAAATGCTGAACTTGGTACTGCTGCTGAGGACTTGCTTGTCAAGTTACATCTTCAGTGTTTGCTTTACCATCATTAAGCTCAACGTTTCATTTTTTCCAAAATATGTTAGATATTTTTGATCATGTTACAAATCAATAATACAGCTGGATGTACACAAAACATTTTTTTAGATTAGTACTTATAGACATGTAGCTAGTTGTATTAATGTGCTCTGGTGTAACTTGATTTTTTAGATCACAGTTTGTGAAAGCTCATTACAAGAATATTGAAGGATTTCAGAAAATGTTTTACTTGCTTTCTGAAACTGCATTTTATCAAGCCAGTTAGTGGAACATACCGTGCATTTTATTATTACATGCAAAAGAGGAGAGATTTTAGTTAATATTCTGGACATCCAGCTGCATGAAAATGCAATGGATTTCAATTTGCAAGATAAAGCAGTCTCTTGCACTACATGATGCCCTGCAGTCTGCTAGCGATACTCCATCAAGATTTCCGCAGTGCTTTCTAGAACTTCAGCACTTTTATCTTTGGATTGACAATCAAATGCGAATGCTTATTGCTTCTTTTTTTTGGAGAAAAATATTTATGTATCTTGCAGCAGATGTCTGGGTTGCTCTTGAAGTGTTTTACATGGAAGAAAAAGTTATCTAGATGTAGACCAAGACACGTTCCTGAACAGCATTAAAACAACCAAGCATATTTTTTCTTTAAAATTGGGCATTGCTATTTGTGTTCTGTGATTGCTTGTTTGTGTAATTTAGAGTTGTGCATATGATGAGCCATTGCAACCAAAGTGCCGAATAAATTAAAACCAGAAGTTGTGTTAGGCTTGCAGTCGGTGATGGAGAAATTGCAGAGCTGCCTGCTTCCAGGTTGCCTTTCAAATCCATACCATTGTTACTGATGAATAAGTGGTGGTGCTGCTCTATGTTTGGTTGCCTATGAAAGTAAATTAGCCTAGGTCTCTGCATTCGAGCATTTACACCTTAGAAATTGCCATTACTGATTGATTACCTTGCTGATGGTCTTAGCAGAGAGACCAAGGATTGATTAGGTTTGGTTTGGAGATTGACTTACCTGCTTAGCTCTACAGTTAGAGTTCCAAGGAGGAGTATGTTATCTGGAAATGTACTGTTGTATCTTCACGTAGGTTTAGGGCATGTGAATGAGGTATTATGCTTATGTCACGATCACCACCTGTATTCTTGTTCCATGGCCTGGGAACAGCCTTTGCTTCCAGACATGTCAGTGAAGTCATTTCTAGCAGTACAAAATTCACATTGACTAATGTTTCATATCTGTGTTTAACGTACATAATTGCCATACAGCAGAACAAGAACTGTTTTTCTTTAAACAGTAGACTGCGCAAAGACTGTAACAGCAGACTGTGCTGGTCTGAATCTTCATAGTAACATGTTTTTTCGAGGGCATACACACTCTAGTTTCCATCTGCTTTTAAGTTTGTTGCAATTGTCTTTCGTATGAGTGGGTTTTCTTGCCTTTAAGGCTAAATAGCCTTCTAGATAGAAGAGGTCATTTAGAGCTCTAGTCATCCTCTGTCTCTGCAGACAATTTCTATAACGCTGTACTGCTTTTGCCTGCCTTTCCTTTTCTTTATTTCTCTTTTCTGTGCTGTGTTTATTTATTTAGTACTTCACTAGTCTAAGGGTCTGAATGGGTGCTTCTGTGGTGTGCTAAAATCTATTCTCAATTAACTGGTAGCCCAAGTACAGCCCTAAGACCTCTCAAACTACTGCTTTTGTAGGTTTACCTTTTCTTTCCTCTTCCCTCCCTTGCACAGTCCCTTTTCTATCCACGCTAGTGTGCTGAGTGCTTCTTTTCTGTGGTCATAGAGGTAGCAGAGTATCTTGAAATACACAATGGATAAGGCATTACAAGAAGTAATTCTTCAGCAATTGCATGATCCCTCTCGTCATTCTCTGGGTGTACTGCTTAGATTCAATGTAAATCTCCTATAGGGTATGAGGACCAATAGGTAATTCCCATGCCTAAAATTCCTTTGCTATAACACCACAATAAAACTAGTACACCAGGTGGCATGTTTTGTTTCCAATTGTGTTAATGTTTTGAAACTGGTAGGAAAAATAGGTTTCTTGTTCTTGGAATGGAGATATGTGAGCATTTAAACTTTTTCCCATTGACCACAGTGAAGTGACTTTTTCTTTTGCATGATGCGGTTATATTGGTCATCCTGTATTTCACCTAATCTCTGTACAATTGTAACAATCTAGTTAATTACATGGGAATTGAGAAGAAGGTTTTATCTCAATTCTGACTACATAGCCTGGTAATTTGGAGAACTGTTTGAAAAATAAAGCAATATGATGGTTATGTTATTTGAATAAAAAAATTTAATATCAAAGCTTTGTTTCTATTTAGTCAATATTGTTACTAAGGAACCACTAATTACTGTGTATCATGTTAGAGTGGGCCCTGACAAATCCGTGCAGATCATGTGATTTATAATTCATAAATCCCCAGTCCCCTGAGAAATGTTGTTCTTGCACTTACGCTAATCGAGTACTTACGTTCATTGATCCAGTCCATATAGCACCTTTAGTCCATATGGCAGCCTTTATTGTAGGGCCGGAAACTTCTGTTGTCAAATGTCCCCTGTAGTCGATGGCACTATACTGTTCCCAAAATCTGCTTGCTTGGCCCTTTGCTTCATCATCTTTCAGTCTGTCAGCAGTCGGTTCTGCCCGAATCGCAGCAATATTTATGTCTGTCTCCCCCTGGCTGTAAAGGCACAAAGCCTGTGTGGGGTACAGCATTACGTCTTTGGGATGGGACTGACTGCAGTGGTTAACTGATGTTACTAGCCAGCTAGTTGTTCTAGAGTAGCTATATAGTATACTGGCTTATATTGGTACTAGTACGTGTTTGTCCCAGTAGCTGCTCTCAAAAATGGCTCACTTGTACAAATTAGACAACACAGGTGTTTATTTTTGGCTGTGCAGGTTTTTGTTGGATATTTTTCTATGCGTAGAGAGATTTTTTTTTTTCCCCTCCTAATACAGTGGCTGCCAATAGTTATAAATACCCTAAACCACGGTCTAATAGTTGATATGTTGTTGTTTGTGAAGAATCAGCACAGTGGTGAAGGAGACGGAATACTACGCAAATTTCATATGCTGAATTGAAAATAAAAGTAGGGGACTAAAGATACATTACGTTTCAGGATAATACTTTGTGCCTGATCGTTGTTACCTATTTTTCTAATAATTTTAGCATAGTTTTGTAATGTGTATAATCATAATTGTTATCCAGAAGAATGGCATCACTTAATTCTATCAAAACTGTAGAAAGATAGATGAATGACAAATTAATAATTTAGCATCTTTGCATAATACTGTAGCACAGAATACCAGAAGGATTGATGGCAGAAGAGGTTAACAAATTTTAGCGGCTTCCATTAGCTTTTCATTGTCATATGTTTGTGGTGCCGACTGAAATAAGCTTTGTAGGAGATCTCAGTCTAGGGAACTAATTACTTTGCCGATTGCCATACTGATGAATAGACCCTCATTGTATCATTCCCCTGAAGACGAGGAGCAGTCTGTGATTCACGACTGCATCCTGGCTGATATTTGATAATAATTTTAACAGATAAATGTAGGAAGGCAGAATGATGAAGTGCCTATCCATGCTCTACGACTTTCAAAGGCATGCATGTAGCCAGCTGTGTTCTGCCTTTTTTCTGTAATCACTAATGGAGAATTTGAAGTTATTAATCGACCTTTGAATAAACCTGTATCTTCCTGCGTTCTGTAATTTTTCTTTGGTTAATTATTCCAAAATCGTTGGATTTTATAATCAAAGCATTGACATTTCAGCATAATTGTAATACACACAAAGTGTGAAAATAAGATACTGGGGCATTTGATTCTAATACTTCAGTATTTTTCTGAAAGTATGAAATCAGGAAGATGGAGAATAGCACTGCCTTTTCTTTGGTGTTAGAAAAAGGCATAGAATTTTAATGAAGGTAGATGCAAAGACAGTCTCCATTTTTGTAAGATTATTTTCAGTCACAATTTTTAATGTCTTCAAATTGTGTTTGGGAGTAGGGTTATGCAAATTACTCTGGCTTTTGTAACTGTTTGAAACCTTGATTTACTTAAATATAATTCATTTCCGCCTTTAGACCTCAAAACTAAGAATGTAGATACCAAGTATTTTTAACATGGTGATCTGTAAATTAGTTGTGGCTATTCATTTGTCAGTGTTGACAGGAATACTTTCTATTAGCTCCTGGACCAGAAATGGAATATATACATGCATTTTCATCTATTGTTTTAATACTAGCTATGTTAACAAACAAAATCAGTGTGTTTTAATTTGGGCATACAGGTTTTCAGGCTATCATGGCTATTCTATGCTTCAGGCATTTTCTGTTTGTTTATTTGCTATACCTGGAATTGGCATTTTTTTGTACATTCTCTGGCCTAAAATACTGTTTTACAGTGGCATTCATTCATGATCATCTAACAAGATAGTAACTGGCACTTATATATGACCGTATTAAAAAGATCTATGTATATTTGGAGCATACAATGGAAAACAATGAATTTGATATAACCTCTTCTAGATGTAATTTTTTAAAAGTATGCCTTCAATATAGCAATTATTACACATCAGAACATGTAGTTTTTAATTAAAGGTAAAACCACAACTACATAAACCAGAAATCCAATCTGATTTGCTCGAAAATAGATTGCTGTTTCACTCTCCTGGAATGGTTTATTTAAAAACAGTAAATGGAAAAGAAATGCATTTTCTTGTGTTGTTCTAAGCCTCAGGGGCTAAATGTAATGAATATTTTAAGAGATTATTTTAATTAAATTCCTGCACATCTAAACAGAGTAATATTTTATTATCACATACATAACCATGTAACTGAGGTATTCATTAAAGTTAACACTTTCTGGACCAAGAATTCATGGTATGATTTACTGACCTTGTGCAAAAAGGCACAAATTAGGAAGAAAAATGAAGGGGGACAGACTTTGATTAATATAGGTAATGCTATACCATATTTATAATAGCCTTTTCCCTATTCTGGTTTATAAATGCAGTCACTGAGAAAGGTGCCCTGCTGAGGCTGAAATGAGGCTGAAATCGGAGCACATGCCACTAGAGTGTGGGGAAACTGATCACACTGTCAGCAATTCATTTCAAAATGATGTATTTAGTGCTCATTTCACCTTCCAAGAAAAAAGGGAAAGGAGTTCCTTAGACTGGAAGGTGATATTGTTATTTTCAAGGACATACCTAAGTAAAAGATTGCAGAAAGGGGGGAGGTTAAAAAAAAAAAAAAAAAGGCAAAAGCAGTGCAAACAAGGAGAGCTTTATGCAGAAATTCAGCGCTACCATGCTGTTTGATAATTGCTAACATATGTGGCTCCTCTGTTTCATTGTAGTCGTCCTCGTGAGTTCTGGCGCCTTGACTACTGGGAAGATGACTTGCGGCGCCGGCGACGATTTGTGCGTAACCCCCTTGGATCGACACATCCTGAAGCGACACTAAAAGCAGCCGGAGAACATGGTCAGTCTAAAATCTGCTTCTTGCCAATAGCAGCAGGTTACAGTACGTGGCGGTAAAGACTAGACCTTCATTCCTGTAAGATGCTAGAAAATTGTCCCAAATGCCAAAGGCTTTTGTCATTGCATTTCAGACACGTTCAGTACAAAGATAAACTGACCATTACCTCATATAAGCAGTGTTGGTATTTGTTAAGCCTCTTCATTACATCTTAGTTGAGCTAGCCTGGCATGTTGTGCACACTTTGCATACAATGATTACAAATATAGTTCTCACTAAGCAGAAGAAAAGTGGATGCAATTTTGCCATTAATCCCTGGAAACACTTTCTTGTGGTAAACTACCTATTTATACTTCAGTAACTTCAGAAGAACGTCTTTCCTGTTCAGAAATCCATAGCAATTATTTCAGTTAGCCTTAGCACATATCTGCCTATCGTTACAGATACATTAAAAGAAAACTAACACTTCTAAAGCTAAGCTGTATTCAGACCTTTGCTTATGTTTAAGTAATCAAGTTTTTCTGCAAGAATTTGATATGGAAGAAAGAGTAACAAATGCTGAAACGTATTGTTCAAGTAGCAAATGGTAACGATGATTTCTACCTGGTGATTTTGAAAAAGATGATTGCATTTTTTAACAGTTGGGGTTTTTTCCCCCCATTTTATTATCATGGATCACTCGGCTACATGCTGCTGTGTCTGTTCTAGAGGAATATATTTACAAAACTAATACAATAATCAGTTTGAGAATTTCATAATAAACGAACAAACAAACCACCCAAAGCTACAGATGAACTTTGGCATTTAGTCTAGAATTGTATGTCTTTATGATCTAATGAAGATACATTGATAAGGCAGAAAAATCTTTCCTGTATTTAAAAATAATTTGCTTATAATTAAAGCTGAGTACTCTTTACCCTGAAGGTACGTCATGGAACAGAATAATTTAAATTTCGGTCTTTTTTTTCTTTTTTAGTCTGTGAATTACTGCATACATATATGCATATATAAACACACATTATATGTGGAGGCATAAACTTCATGCTAGTTTGAAATTATTAAGACTGTTGTATGAATATAGAAGAACATCAGTGTCGTAAAGTTAGTTTCCGTCAGGCATCTTAACCTCTTGCACTCAGCCTTAAAAAGCCATTTCTGGAGGAAAATGTCTACAATATGTCAGCTGATATAATGCCAAATGTGACATCAGTCCTCTAAAATAAATGACCATACGGAGAATAGTCAATAAAGTGATCTGAAAGCAATGTTTGTAGAGCCCTACATCTTTGACTATAAAAAGAGGAACAAGATGTAGAGTTAATTAACCCATTTTTTTGCTTTGGGGCTTGTTCTTAATACTGTGTGCTGTTTCTACGCCATGGACTTTAAGGGCACAAGGTTTCTTTCTGTTTAATACTCCATGGATAAACAGCAACTGCCCCTCTTTAATATTATGTGTGCTTTAAATTAAATAGATCTTGTCACTGTTTTATGTATTCTACTAATATTTTTGTATTTAATCTTTACATTGTTTATCAAAATACTGAAAAATACCTTGATTTTTACTGCAAAATATTTAGAGCTCCTATCTATATTTGTGTAACTAATTCTTCCATAAGTAAACACACACTAATACAATTATTCATCTTTCATAGTAATGGGATATTTTCACTAATCCATGCTATATTTCAAGGGCTATGGCTCACACTCAGTTTGTAATTGACAGGAGTACAATTTTTGTCAATACAAAAGAGGAGTGAATAAAAATAGCCCAATTTTATAGGTAGCTGATAGGCATAGCTGGTAGCTAACCCAGGTAATTTAAACAGAGCTAATTGTTTTCTGTCCACCTTTCTGTTCAGAATTTGACATCCTTATCAGGCTCCTATTATATCTGATTTCTTGATGTTGTTTTATTCTGAATTTAATTGCATACTGCCTTTGTAATCTGTTGCCATTCTTTTTTTATCTGTCCAGTGAATATTCTAGTTTACCTTAAGTCATTACTTAATGTGATTTCTGAAAACACAGATAATTAATATCTGCCTAACTGAGTGTGTGTACATATGCAACTGTCTTGTTCCAAGACCTTCCACTGCCAAGGTGTAAGATAGATGATCAAAGTACAAATTCAAGTTCAACTAGGAACTGTATATAATGTATAGGAATGCAAAGGTTGTTGGGTTTTTTTATGGTTTTGTTTTGGGGTTGGGTTTTTTGATGTGGTGGTGGTTTTGGGGTTTTTTTTGGTGTGTTATGTCTCAGAAGGTACAGTTGTCAGGTCAGCTGGAGAGGTCACTTGATCTATTTATTTCTAAATTGTGTTTATAAACTTTTAATATTAACCAATTTCAAGTCAGAAAATCCCCTTATTTTTAGATTTTTGGAACCAGACTTTCAGGCCCTGTTTTTGTGACATAGATATCCTTAGAATTCACAGAACATTTGCCCTGGTATTTTATTATTTCTTATCAATAATTTATCATTAATTATTCTATTTCAATTAATTTTACATGTCTCCGAAGCAAAAGCATTTTTAAATAATGAATAAAAGGTTCCCTATTGCCTATTTAAGCTTTTCTCAAAACCAGAGCAAAACCAAAACCTGAAATTGGGCATAAGGGATTTTGCCAAAAGGGAGACAGAGGAGAATAATGCATAAATAATGGAGAAGTAGTATTGCAGTAACCATGCTCGAAAGCATGGATTTTAGCACACTTTCATTAGTAGATACACATTATCAACTGCTTGGTGTCTTTCAAATAAAACCAGATGTATTCTCCACTACAGAGAGCTCACTGTCTAGGAAAGATCACAATTTGCAACTGTGAAAATTACTCAGAAACAATCAGAAGCCTAGATATTGTCCAGTAAAACCTAGAGAGAACAACAGCAGCAATCAGCTCTGTTGCAGCCTAGTTATGTGTCTTAGTAGCAAGAACCAATCTTTTCCAGGAATTGATTTGATTTGAAGGAGAACCTCTGGTGCAGAGGTGGCAGAATAAATACCTGAAGACTAATGTTCTCTGTTCAGACAATCAATACCAGCCCCCATGACTATACTTCTGGCTACCTTCTAGTTAAAAACAAATTTTTTAATTCTGACAATTTAATTGCCATTCCCAAGTTCACATTAACTTGCTTGGGAAAAAAAGGCTTTAGGTAATTTTTCAAAGGGGAAAAAAAAATATCCTACCAAAATGGCTATTTATAAAAGTCAGTCTAGTAGTGTATTGTGGGGGAAGGAAAGAGAGGTGAAGGTAGAAAAAGTTTGGGATGGAAAGGGTTAACTCTTTTCTGTTCTCCCTTTCACCCATTGCTTAGAAACAAAACCAAAATACTTACAGGTGTGAAAGTGCAAAATTGAGTACTTGAAACCTGTTGGTATTTTTAGATTGACCCCCAAATGCAGTATTTTGTGAGAGAATCTTTAGCTGCTAGGAAATACCTTATCAAGCTTTTTAACAAGTGGTTTGTTTTTTTTATTGACGTTTGTTAAAAAATCGGGGAGGTGGATTAGAACAGTCTGTAGCATTTCCATCAAGGCAGTAGGTGGAGTTCAGAGCTTTGTGACTGCAAGGGACTGGCAGCTGGTCACCTACAGTATTGCAATTGACTGGTCGGTTTTCTTTGCTTCAACTCAGGGGATGAAAAAGAAGTCTTAAAAATAGTATTTTAAAAATCTGATGTGAAAATGGTTGTTTTTTTCCATTGTTATCTTTTTAAACAAATAGGAAGACTAGAGGAGGCCTTTTTTTAAAAATAGATAGTAAGGGGGTTTTAACGCATCTTTTCCCTGAATTGCTTTTCCTGATATATTTACTAGACATTAAGGAAAAAAAAAAAAAGTAATAGTATCTCCTGTATCGTGCTTTTAAAAATTGTATTTCACATGTAAGGTGAAGTTGTAGACAATTTAAAATAATCTGTTGTTCTACGAATGCCTTAAGCTTGTTCAGCAATGTTAAACTAAATGATTATTTTTATACCCAAGTGTTCCAGAGGTTTAACTGGAATAAATAAGACTCTCTGTAGATGCAGAGATCTGTTTGCAAAAAGCTACTTGAAGAAACTGGGTCTTACAGAGCAGTTCGGGAAGGATTGCATGGAATTACCTTAAGGAATTATAATAATGAAATTGCTGTACTAGATAAATACTCTGCCAGCAGGCTGTTGTGTCCTGTGCAATACACAGGCCATGCTTCGAGGTCTTGATCTTGAAAAGGTGCATGTGAATGTGTGCTTAGATCTGCAGGATTGGAGCCAGAAGCTCCAGTCACGCGAAGACCAGGCAGGCCTGGCAGAGAGCCGTTTAGGTTAGCAGATGACAGAGCAGGGTTTGGGACCTGAAATATGAAATACAGTGTAATATACCTATGTGCTTACATGGGAACTATGTCACACGATGTCATGCTCCGTCATATGTATCTCTAATCACTAAATATAGAAAGAGAACTAGACCGTGGCCTACCTACATAAGTGCGTTTATGTACAGAAAATAGGTGAATCCATGTGGAATATATTCAGTTCTATACAGATACTCATGTGAGCGTTTGTGTGTTGGTTGCAGGTGTAGTGCTTTATTCAGATTGGTACAGAAGAAGCAGATTCTGGTTCAGAGCGTGATGTCTTGCCTTCCAGTAGCTAGGATCTGCAGGTGTGTAGAGAGGCTCTGCATCTTCCTGTGCCTGTGTGTATAACACACGTTTCATACACGTCAGGAAATGTGGGTAACTAACATCATATGCAAAGAGATGACAAGAATTTACAAAACCAGACTGAAATAACTTATGGTCTAAAATATTTTATTGAAAAAGCCAGTTATATAAGATGTATGATTTTGCAAACAGTATTATATCATTAGTTGGGGAAGGAAGTAAAATCTGAATTAGTGACGATGATTAGGCAGGAGGTGTATATTTCTGTTATCCAGTCATCTCTGGCTTGGAAGTTGCCGTACAGATTTTATTTTTTCTTAACAGTAGATGAGAAGAAAGACTGAAGGACATACTAGTGTTTTGGACAAGTTGTGCTAAGTATAAAAGCATCAAGCTTTGACCTTGGCTCTCAATTCAGTCTTAAAGAAGAATAGGCAGAAGGCTAGTTTGAGATAGCACCTTCAGTATAACACAAATAGATTGTAGTAGAGGAAGCAAAAATGGCAGGTATACATACTGCAGATGGGGGTTTTGAAACAACAAATACAGTTTGCCTGTATTAAAAAAAAATAAATCATCTTTGACTTTATCCCTGGGATGGTTTTGTTCTGTTTTGCTTTTTTTGATCTTCAGGAGGATGCTGGCAGGCCACTGAGTAACAGTGCATGTGGTGTATATTAGTATACTGTT
Source organism: Sagittarius serpentarius (assembly GCA_034782735.1). NCBI lineage: Eukaryota > Metazoa > Chordata > Aves > Accipitriformes > Sagittariidae > Sagittarius > Sagittarius serpentarius. The sequence continues at coordinate 23,560,214 of JAVKLA010000007.1, read as the reverse complement.
GGTAATTTTACTGCTGCTAACTTAAAATCCTCAAGGGGGAGTTAATTACAGGAAAACCTTTCTAAATATCAGCTGCATATTTTCCCTGACAGGAAGGTTTTCAACTCGTGTTGAACAACTCCAGAATCTGAGTTATCATTATTTACATGAGCACATTTTAGAAGAAAGTAAAATTTGTGTTTGTACAATCCAGTTAAAGCTTTACAGTAATTTATTTTTTAAAGGCTTACTTACAAGTGGCAGTTGTTAGTTGGGGAGAAAGGATCATGCATAAATTGCATTTTATTTTGTACGGCAAGTTGAATTTCCTTTTCTTTGTGTTTTTTTTTTGTTTGTTTGTTTTGGGGTTTTTGGGGGTACTTTTGTTGTTTGGGGTTTTTTTTGTAAGGTCAAGGCCTAAACCAACAACAGGGTATTTGGTGGTTTGGGGTTTTTCGGTTGTTTGGTTGTTTGGGTTTCTTTTTTAGTTTTCACTTAATTGAGAAGTTTATTATTTGCAATTCATGTGCATATATTTACTTAAACAATTTAAACTTTACATATTCCCACTAGGGAACTGCTGCCTTCTGTAAATGTTTGCAGATTAACGTATTTTTAAAGTAAGCCAGTGGAACTTCAAATCAAGTATGGCAGCAATCGGAGAAAGCAACGAGCAATGCCTTTAAGTTAGTTGGTCCTGATGTGTTTGGTGAATGTTTTTCAAACACGGCTGGGCCGTGGGCATTCTCAATCTATTTATTTTTTAAGAAACAGCATTTTTATTTTCAGCTTAAAAAAAACCCCAAACAACACATACGCTGCTGGTTTTTGGCTGTTACCACAGCAAGTGGTAACTTATGCGCAGAGCGAGCCATCGCCTCGTTTTTTTGGTTGGTTTGTTTTCTTGCTGCTGCTGCATTGAGTTTGTGATTTAAATAAAACAGATTTCCACCTAGCAGTGCCCAGACGAGACGAGGAAGACTCCCAGGCCCCACTGGCACTCCCTGCCCCAGTGCGGGCCTCCCCCGCGGCAGCGGTTGCGGGCCGGGCGGGGCGGGGAGGGGACCGGGCGGGGGGGGGAGGCGGGGGGACGACGCACACTTCTCAGGCACGGCCGCGGCACGTTTGCCCGCCCGGTTACCGAGCGTAGCGTGGAACATGCGCTCTAGGTTAAACGAGCTTTTTGGTCACTTCTCTTCCATTCCGAAAATTCAGATGTGAGCATAGAAACGTCCCTTGTAAGGACCGGGTACCATTTCGCTGTGCCTCCTGGAAGCAGGTGCACGCTTTTCTCTGCCTCCAACCGTAATCGTGCGCCTGGGTGGTTTTGGTTGGTGTTTTGTTTTTTTTTTTTTTTGTTTTTTTTTT
>JAVKLA010000007.1:23532127-23547857 GCA_034782735.1 Sagittarius serpentarius | reverse complement strand
TGCCCCAGGGCTGCCCCCCGCTGCCCCACCTTCAGGCCCGTGGCGCTCCGGGCCGGGGGCCGTGGCAATGGGAGCGGGCGCTGCTCCCGGTGCGGGGGGGCTGCCGGGGCTGGCGCGGCTGCCTCGGGGGGCGGCTCTCGCCCTGGCAGCCCGGCTCCTGGCGGAGCCTCGGCTTAACCAGCTGGCAGCGGCTGGGCTCGATTTCTTGTTCGTTCCTCCTCTCGCTGCAGCTGGCTGATTTTAATAAAGAAAATATCGCCGTCTGTTTTCCGTGTGCATTTAAATTAGAAACATGTCTTGTGCCGACCGCACCACTGCGCGCTGGAAGAAGTAAGTACGGACGTGCCCGGCGCCGGTGGGGCTCCGCTCTCCCCGAGGAGAGGACGGGCTCGGTCTTTGCCCCGGTGCCGCCTGCGCCCGGGGGTGGTGGGTGGGGGCTCTCGCTCCTTCCCGGCGCTCGGCGGGGCCCGGGCGGGCGGCGGTGTCAGGTGTCCCCGCCGGGCCGGGCCCGGCGCGGCCCCGTCAGGAGGGGGACGAGCTCCGGGGAGAGCACCTTCGGGGGGCTGGGGGAGAGGGGGCAGGCTGCCGTGAGGGGAGAGCCGCCGGCTCGCCGAGGCGCTAGCGCCGCTGCGCTCACGGTCTCCAGGCGTGCCGGGGATGCGCGGGCTGGAGCGGGGACCTCCGCCCCGGGGCAGGGGTAGGTGCCCGCGGCCCTGCCCCCTCCCGGGGGCCGCGGCCGGACCCGCTGGAGGCGGTTAGAGGCCCCTTGGATGCGAGCCGGCCGGGCCGGGCGGCAGCAGCGGGCGGACATCGTTGTGCTTCCCCTGCGCGTCTCCTCGGGGCTCGGCTGGCCGAGCGGAGCGGCGAGGGTCCTGCGCCTCGCCTCCGGAGGCCCTCTGGCAAAGCGGCAGAGTTCGCTGGAGCTGGGGCGGCCTCTCACACGCCCCGCCGGAGCCCCGGGCGCGCTCGCAGCCGGTCTGCCTTCCCGCCGCCGGGCTGGCCCTGCTCCTCGGTCCGGCGAGGGGTTTCTGCCCATCGACCCTCCGAGCAGGGGCGGGCGGGGAAGGCTCCGCGGGGTTTCGGTTCCAGCCGGGAGCGGGCAGCCCGGGAGTTTCCCGCGTCCGGGGCGCGGAGGAGATGCCGGAGCCGTCAGGCGGCCCGGGCAAGGGTGGGGGGGGACGCGCGTTCGTGTTTTCAGGGTAAAAGCAGAAGGAGGGGACGATTCCCCTCCCATCCCATCCCACCCCCCACCCCCGGGAAGGTGACTAATGATGAAGCGTTACTAGTGTTCAGATTTAAAACAATTCATTACCAATTTTCCTGTCTGAGGTTGAAGCTCTAGTAAATAATAAATCAGCTAAACAAAAGCCGACTTTAATTTATTGCCCCAGCGCTAATTAGAAACATCATTTGAGCAATAAACTTAAACACTTCCAGCAAATAATGCACGTGAAACCCTTCTCTCCTGTGCCTGGGCGTCTGTGGCCGCAGTGCATTAAGACCAGCTTCGTCTGTGGCGGAATTTGCTCTCGCCGGGATGAATAATTGAAGGAGGAACAGGATCCGAGGAGGCTATAATTGAAGAGCCCTTGTCACCTCTGGTTTTATGTATGTTAGCGTAGAAGTCCATCAGCAGCTCCTTGATGGTGTATAAAACGAAGTGGCAGCCCCTCCAGCAGCAGGAGATACTGTATTCCATTAAAAAGACCGTGTGCGTGTGCGCGCCGCAGAGAGGGAAACTCTCAGGGCTAAAAGCCACTTGCAGTCTTCAGACCGATTGATCTGTATTCTCTCGTTATAATCCGTCTCATCATACTTGAGTTAATGAGGCAGGGGCGGGGGGTGATCTGATGGTCCTTGACAAATTCATTAGGGAGGCTGCGGGACATTTTATTTGACTGTTAAACATCGTGTTTGTTTGGTTTAAGCAGTGCCAACATCAGCGTGCCGCTGCCTGGAGCAATAGCGTTTTGTTAGCAAGGGCTCCTGTAAAAAGATACTGGAAAGGGGGGGACGCGGTGTGCAGGGGGTGTTTGCTCTTGCCGTGCCTCCTCCTGCCCCCTCCCTCTCGGTACCGCGGGGAGCGCGGGCTGGTCTCAGTCCGGGCGGGTAAATGCCTGCTGCGGGCAATGGCGTTTGCCTCACGCCAAAGGGTGGCAAAGTAGCAGCGAAGGGCTGCTCTTAAACGCGGGAAGACTTTTTTTTTTTCCTTTTCTTTCTCCTGCTTCTTTTTAGAGAGAATGCTATGCTTTTGTATTAAGCCTTAAAAAACAACAGCAGAAGAAAACTGGAAAACAACTCAGGGTTTTAGCAAGAAGCACGCAAGTTTCTTCTCGTGTTAGCATGCTTGCGTTTGCTTATCAAAGTGGCATACGTTACATATTTCAGAGCTTTTTTTATTCTGAACGGTGTATTTTAAAGTTTCTGTGGCGTGCTACTGATACAAGGTGTAATTTGTAAGGCAAATCAAAGTTTAATCAAATTGACTTGAGGCTATTAAAGGATTTCTGCCAAATCTACCCTTTTTCTCTCCTTCTTCCCTCGTTGAGAGGAGAGGGAAAAGTGAATGCAGGAACAGGTGCTCCCAGAAGGGATAAGAAGTATTTTTATGAATAGCATATGGAATATGTATGTGTATGTATACGCTTTGTTCATGGCAGCTTTGTAGATGAGTCCCAGCTAGCGTTCCATTATTTTCTAATACTTGCTTTCCTCTCTCTCCTTTCATTTAAGGGAAACAGTTTTGGTGGAAAACAGAATAATTAATCTGCGCGTGGAACCTAACATTGTAATATTTTTTTCCTGGGGATCAGTCTTCAGACATTCTCAGCTTTAAGTGCTTTGTAGGACTTTGCTTCCATTTATAGAAGAACAGTATGGGAAAAGAGCTAGTGCCCTTTGCCTGTCATTTTCATACATTCCTGCACTGCTGATGGAGCTTGAACTGCTGCAGGGAATGTATGGATTTGGAAAGCAATGATTCAGTAATGCATGTTGCGTTCCACCACAGCAAAACTGGGTAAATAGTTACAGTAAATACTGCTGTGGGTTTGACAGATAAAATTCTGTTTACATTCAATAATATACAGTGTGTACGTTTTCTTGAAGCATCATGGCTTGGCTTTACTATCCCCCGATCTGTTCTAAGGACTGTGTTTATGAAGTTAGTTGATAGCGCACACTGGGGCAAGAAAAGATGGTTTCATTTCTACACGTGTCATTAATGCATCTCATCAGTTCAGAGTGTTGCATAGATCTTGTACTTTTTTCCGTGAAGATTGAATGGTATGGTAGTTAAATAATTTAGACATGTTTCTAAGTCTCCCCTAGCTTTTGTTTCTGCAGCGGGAAAGGGAAGGGTTCCAACTACTCCTTTAAGTACCTTATTTTAGCTTTCCTATTCACTCTTAAAATGTGAACGTGTTCATATTCAGGTGTTTAACCACGAGTGACCTGCAGCTGGAGGTTGTCTCTAATGCTTTGAATCTCATATTAAAGGTAGTGTCTTCTCTTTTCTCACGATGACTGTTGGCGACTTCTTTTAGCTGTAAGATTGCGTTGGATACTAAGTACCGTTTTGTGAGTTTGCCTTCAGTAAGTTGGCAATCAGGGAAAATCAGACATGTGCACTAGAAAAGAACATCTCTAGTGCTTTTGTAGCGTTTTCTTCTTGTTGAAACTTCTTGCGTTTTGTTTTGTTTGGATGCAGTTGGGGTGGGTGCGTGCTGTTTTACCCAGTAGAAATAACCAAATTAATGTGTGTTGACTGGTCTTTCTTTACAACAATTGATTAGTGACTTTAGTAACATCAATTCTTAAAAGTATGAAAGTATGTAACATGCCAGGATCTTGTCAACCTGACCTCCAATTGAATGCAATAACACTGCTATGCTTGAGAAAAATGTGAGGTGGGCTACAGAGATAATGTCTTGTCTGGTTCTTCAAAATGCTGTGAGGCTAAATCAACACTTCTTTTAAAAATATGAAAATTACAAAGATATTCTAAGCAAAGTCAAAGTTCTGGAAATAAAAAAAAAAATCAATTTGCAGGCGTTTGGCCGTAACTTTTCTTTTTAGCAGTAGCTGTGTGATGGTTGCTGTGTTTATTGTCTTAGGTGTTTGTGTATCTGTGCACATGCGTAAATAATCATGCCAACAAACAATAGCCTGCATGGTTTTATTGGTTAGATGATTATTTTAAAGATCAAAAACTTCATGCAGCTAGCCAAGATGAAGCATATTTGTAAGTTAACCTAGAATTGTCTAAACTATACCCTTTAAAAACATCAGTTTCTAGCTCCAGAAGTGAAAGCTTCTCATTCCTATGCTTACATTTGAAAAAATACTTTCTCAAATACCACATACAGCAATGTGAAATCCTCTGCTTCTCACCAACTACTGTACAGGTTACAACCTTTCAGTGAGTTTCTATGAGTGCAGTTTATAAAGGGAAAGGATGTTGTGGGAGGAGGGGACACAGGGGGCTCAATCTTCTAGATAGCACTGGCGACCAGCATGGAATATATCGAGGCATTCTCTCCCTCTCCCTCTCTCCCCCCGCCCCGTATTTTAAGATGATTTTGTTTCGACTTTGGATCCGGTAGAAAAGGCATGCAATTTTTATTGAATTAAAAAAAATAGTTTCCTGTTTGAACAGTCTTCTAATTGTTCCCTCATTCAAATGCAATACAGTTTAAATGCACAGTTAGAGCCCTCTACTTTTCTGCATAGTGTACTACGTAGTATTAAATTTTTATCCTTTGAAAGTACTATATTGACATAAAAGTAGCGTATTACTAGTTATAAAATCATTGCAGGGGTTTTGTTGCTACTTCTAATGAGAGAATCAAATCATAGCTATTCCTATTTTATATCTGTGCCTATCGTATTTCATAATAACTTCTTCATGATAATATGCTGCTCTCTAGTTTTCTTATGAGTTAGGTAAAACCTGTGTGCAAAATAGGTCAAGGTACCGTCTCCTGTAGCTGGGAAGGGGAAACTGTATTGGCTCAAATAATGTATAGAAGCCATCTGCATAGTTTAACTGAAATAATATTTGGTGATCTAAGGGCTGGAAATTGTTCCTTTTCTTTAACCATCTGAAATAAAACTAGGATGTAAAACAGCTGTCTTGGCCTATGGAAATCAAGGTTCTGCCAGTCTGTTTCTTTTCTTCATTTTCTACTTCTATCTTCCTTTATTATCTTTGGATCCCAAGGAGTCTTTCTTATTTTCTGACTGGTTTTGTCTGCAACAAGGGGCTGGGTTGGTGTGTTTAAATAGGCTTTGGATAGAGTGAAAAATCTTTGATCTATGGCTATGACTGCTTCCAAATGATTTGCTTGCTGGGACTGGACACTGTCCATGCCCTTTCACTTCGCTATCAGATAGGCACACAAAAAGGACTTGACATGCTACCAGATGCATAGTTAATCATTGCATTAGGTCTGTAAAGCGGCCCATCCAGACTCAATTAGGTCTACCATTTTTAACTGGTGTTTTCTCTGTAGTTTGTTTGGAGTACAATATTAATTCTAACTGCTGTTCTGTTTATTTTAAAGTGCCTTAACGCAGTTCTATGCTTTTATTTTCAAGGAGTCTTCTCAGCATTTGTTCCATTCTATGTGTATTTAGAACAACTGAGTGTTACAATGTAACAAATACTATTGCAGTATAACATATTATCTGAAGCTTTAATGAAAAAAGTTTTTGTTTTTTCATACTTCAGCTTTTTTCCTTTCTCAATACTGATTTCTAAAAGTGCATTTGAAATAAGCTAAATGCAGTGACTGGCGTGTATTGAGGCAGTGTTCAGAAGAAAAGCTTACAAGGGAATCTAGAGGTTTGGAACCGAATCTTAAACTTTGAAAACCAAACGGCAGCAGTTTTCCTATCACTTGTTTACGTAAGAGCTCGTTCTTATATCTGGCACTGCATGCTTTTGTGTAAAAGGGATATTAAGGGTGCAGGAGTTAAAAAGCTTCAGCTGTAGGGAAAAAGCATTAGGTAAATTATTGCCCTGAATCTTGCCTGGGATTTCCAGGAGTAGTTTGTATATTTACATTAAAAGTTGTTAACCATATGCTCTGAATAAAGTGCATTGAAGATTCCTAGCATTTTCAGAGTTTCAAAAAAATAATATTCGTAGTTCATAGAGATAGCCAGTCCTTTCATGGTATGAAGAAGCTCGAGTATTGTGTATTTTGTTTTGATCACACGTGCTGTCTATATTTCCCAGTAATGCTTATATTGAGGATGGTGGGCCTATGGAAGCAGGAGCATAAAAGGACATAAACCAGTCATTGCTTGAAAATTAATATATAAAAAAGGAGCACTAATCAGAGAATTCTAAAATACTTTCAATTAGTTTTAATCTTTATTTATTTATTTATTTAAGAGAAAAGGAGGAGCAAGGCTTTCAGCTATTAATTTTTTTTAAAAATCTCTATATAGTTACTAAAGGTATTGTATTCAACTTAAGGGTATAGTTCAGCCGTCACTTTAGATCTGAGATTTCTTGCTTTAGTTCTTTGTTTCATGGTTGTCAGTATTCTTTGAAGGAGGGCAGATGCATTAAAATGTGACATTTGTCATTTGGTTGTAGTCACAGGGATACTCAGATGTTGCTAATGTACTTCCAAGATAAAGGATGTATGAGTGAATACTACTATGAAGTGCCAACTAGGGCTCTCCGGGGATTTTTTAATTATTTATGCCTACCTGCTGGTCCGAAGTACAGGTGTGTGTGTATAATCCATTAATGATTTGTATTCATGCATATAAATATGCAACGGAGAATAAGCCTAATACGGGAGTCCTTAGGAGGCATAGGCAGGTAGCTTTGCCCCGTTCATCATCTGTCTTGGGAGTTCATTCTAACTGGCATCTGAGTGCCAGCGCGCCTACGAAGGGGAATTGTTTATTTTTACTTTGTGGGTTTCCAGAGTGTGAACTTGAAAGAAAGTGGGACTTGAAATGCATGGTCATTTGTGAATTTATGTTTTATCTCCCTTCACTTGAAAATTTATGAGGAGAGTGACTTAGGGTGCTTGCGTTGTGTGTTCCAGGGCTTGCCCCCACTGATAACACCCTTGTTGGCGTGAAAGTGCAATGCAAATTATGACAGTTACAACCTTCTGTTTTGTTTAACCTGTCAGTGGATTTCCTGGCTCAGTGCTGAGGGCAATGGCGTGTTCAGCTAGTTCCATATTCACCTAAACTTAAAAGGTCAGGTTTCTACAGGCAAGCCTAGTCAAAGCCTAATTGATGAGGAGGGCAGGGGGACAGAATTTACTGTTCTGTTGGCTAGTTTCATATCGTTAGGTTGTCCTGAAAGCATCAGGCAGTCACAGCCCCTTTCATGTAAGTGCTGACCCTAGACAGGAGCTGACAATCAAAGGAGGCAGCCACAGGAACCAGTGCAAGTAGGCTATTGATTTTTCAGTTAGGTCTAAGTAGTTTGTAGTATGGGTAATGGGTGACAGAGGCAGGTATGTCATTATCAATGAGCTCCAGAACAGTAGCGACAGCCCCCTCTCATATTTCCTTCAGCACTGACAGTATGCATCCAGCAGTGGTCAATAAATCGCCCAACCTTTTACTGACAAGTGACTTGGAGGTGGGGGTGGGAGTCAAAGAGCTAAACTTCCGTACTTGAACTTGATGTGGATGCAGAGCAAGGATCTCAACATCTGCGTTCCTGGCTTGTCAGGCAAAGAGCTGAGGAGAACGTGGAGAACAAAACAATGGTAGATGAGCGGCTGGGGAGGCTTAACTTTATTTTATACCCTCTAGAAAGCCAAAGTTTTTCTTGAGATCAAGTAGAATAGCTTAAAACACCAGCTTTCTGTATAAACATGGTTTGGTTCGGTAGTTAATTTAGGTTACCATGGCAGGGTTTTGTTTTTACTTTAGTATTGCTCTGCATTTAATCAAGGTTATACTGCCATAGCAGTACAACAGTCACAGTCTGCCATTCAAAATGCGCTTTTAATTCCTAGTTTCCTCTTCTTAAATTTCATATATGGAAACTGTTTAAAGATATTGAAGCTTTCTTATAAATCCAGAGTGCTAGCAATACAGTTTTTGTTCTGACTACCAATGCTGTTTTGGGTCAGTAATGGAGTACCAGTACTTTAGGAAGCTGAATAAAGTTTTTATTACTTGGATTTTACTAGCTGTGGTTTCTGAATTTAATAGAGGTAGATCCAAATTTTAGCTTCACGCTTAATTAAATTCTGCAAGATATTGGGAAAACGTAAAAATTGTAATAAGTGGTGGGTTTTGTTTTGGTGTTTTTTTTTTTTTAAATATACTTGTATGGAGAATCAGTTAAATGAACATAAGTATCTTAATCTGAATCTCCTGAAGTTTTCTAATGTTGTTACTTTATTTGAGGGATGTAAGTTATCTGCATTTTTTCAGAAGTTGGAATTCCGTCAGGTTTTATGCTGTGCACAGATGTTAACAAAATAGCATATGCTTATAATTAAAAAAAATCTTTAGACAAATTGAAATAAAGCAGAAGAGTAAATGTTTTGAAAAACTTCCTTAAAATAACTCATTGCTATGGTATCTTGTTCAACAATGTTTGTAATGTTACACAGAGCAGGAATCTGAGACTGTGTATGTTGAATAGCTGCAAAGTATCATACGTGACTGAAACTTTTTCATCTGCCAGCAGCAGCTAAAGCCGTTTGCTTCGTGGCTGGCTTTTTAACTGCAAGAGCAGTGTTGACCCAGACTCAAGAAGTGAGGTTGAAATTATCACTGGATTATGAAATCCTTTATTAAATATTTGTATAAGCTGAAAACCTGCATACCTGTATATTTGAAGCAGTTTTAAAATTAATTGGTTATAAAAATCTATTTAGATATTGTTACATTGCCTAGTGGAAGATGGGCTGGCTAGCTGTCTTCCAGAGGAAAAAAATTCCAGTTAGTTGGACGGAAGGTGTGCTGGGTTGTTTGAGGCCTTCAGTATTTAATGGGAGTTTTTCCTCTGTCAGCAGCTACTCGTTTACTATATCTTGCAGGGCCTTTTTTTTCTGTTAAACTAGGTAAAAAGTACAGCCGTGCAGTCTGAATCTTATCTTTTCTTATAAACAGGTACAGCATCTTTTACTGCATTTTTAGTGTTGCTGGCATGTTGTGTTATTGCAGAAATGTAAAAAGGAGCTGCAGAAAGGCAACAAATTAAATTTTCATGAAAGAAAACCCTAATCAGCAGTGACAGGGTAAGAGAAAGATGATTGCCACTTGGTCATTGTGGAGAGGCACTTAGACTTGGTGTCAGTGCTTCTGTTAATGATGACTAATGTCTTTCTTGGAGAAAACGCATGCTCAAACGTAATGCTACAGTCCAGAGAAAGAACGGAGAGATAGGCACTATTAAGGAAAAAGGCTGTGAATCCTAAAACAAAAGCTCAGGTCTTCAGATGAAAAGGCTACGGTGTTTCTGCAATGCCAGAAAGCACAGCTGTAAAACTGTTCTTGTTTTACTCTTTAAGCAAAATAATAGTAATAATAATAGTAGTAGTACTACTAGTAGTAATAATAACAGTAACAACAATAATAAAATAATAAAAATAAAAAATATATATACAGGTATACACGTGCATATTATGTGCTACCTAGTATCTGCTGCTTTAAATTAAAAAAGAAGATAGATATGGCGCTGACATGTAAGCACACTAGTCAGAAGTAAACAGTCACATTTTATTCCTCTTCTGTTAATGAAGCTTGCTTTTTTTAAAAGAACAAAAGCTGCTGCAATATATTCTTTCCTAAGCACAGTGCTATGTTCTGAATAAACCTTTCATAGTCAAATGTAAAATGACTCAAAAGACCTTTTCAAATCTTGAAGCTTTGGCTGTTAGGTGTATTGGCAAAAAAGAGGTGGCATGTGTCATTTCTTCAGCTTTTCCCAAAGTGAGACCTTTCAGAAGGGCATTTGCAATGCTTGTCATATTTTTTCATATACATCTTATTGGCCTGACAAGTCTAGAGGACCATGAGAAAACAGATGTCATTGCATTCAGACAACACTAATTACTCTGGGATTTTTGCAGCCTCAGTGCCTGCATGTAACTGTCGATTATGACTGTTTATGTGGCCTATCATGGGTACACGTTGCCCATTCAGACGGTACCACTAGTCTTTGTGCTTCCTATTATTACACAATAAGATGTAAAAATCAGCAACAAGCACCACAACAAGGAAATGCCTTAATGTGTGACTTCTATATGTTTAAAATGCATTTTGTTAAAGATTGCGTTCACATTTGTTACAAGATTTAAATGTTTTAGCATCTGTTTACTAACTGTAGTGCAGTGCTTTAGCTGTCAGTTTTCACTATGTTTCTTTATGTTGCAGGCTTTACTCTCGTGCAGTTGTATAAACGCTATATGAAAAATGCTGGCTGACCCAGCAGTTGTCAGAAATTTCCCGTGTCTAACCTTCACCCCGAAGAATATAGATTTTTCTAACGTGATACAGTTTGCGTTAGAAACCAACGGTCTTATTCTCTTACGAACTGCATTGTTGATATTTTCTTTGTAAAATTTTCTTAGCGACTCTGTCATTACAGAATCTATTCTTCCTGTGTAGCAGTAACTGCTGCATGATTTTTAACACAAAGTTCAAACAGTGGTCACATCGTGGCCTTACTTTGTGTGTCATCTTGAATTTTGGTATACGTTTCATAAGCAGAACAACCAATGTTAATCACAGATTGGAAAATAAAAGCTCCAATAATGTAACTTCACATGCTGATGAAGCAGAAATAGAAGCAGCTTTATCAAAGATGTATGATGAGATAAAACTGCAGTCTCTGCTGTACAGTTATAGTAATTATGACTAATGAACCGTCCAGTCTGGATGAAATGGCATGCCCACAGGGACTGTGGCCAATCAGTTGTGACTTATGCAAGCTGAACAAAACATTGATGGTGTTCCAGATTCCGTATGAAAGCAGGAAGTGTGGTCTTTGTTTGGAATGTCAGCTTTGTCAAGTTATTTGCAAGCAGTTTAGGAATAAACGGCGTTAGTAAATAAAGTCTTAAGAGCTAGGGTTTGTTGAGTTTTAAAATGGGCATAAAGAATTACAATTAGCCGTGATCAAATATACCTGAATAAAAAACCCCTGCGTCGATGGCACTTCCCTGATGCAATATACTTCAGAGTTGTTCTGATCATCTTGCTAATCTAAGTCATTGAAAGCATGTGTTATGTTTTAATATGCTGAATACAATGAAGGCGAAAGTTCCAGAACTTGTGAATATAAGCATATATCTAGTAAGGCTTACTAGATATATATTGTGGTAATTTATTTTCTGACAAATTTGTTTGAGACCTGATAACTTCAATTTTAGTTTTGAAGCACTCTGCATTTTAAACCGGTCTATAATGTGTAAGTAAAAGAAGACAGGTACTTCATAGTGTTAGTACCTGAAAGACAATTTCTTAGAGTAGGAAGGTTAATTCATCCAGGCAACATAAAATGGAGTTCCAGGGTGTTTTGACAGTGTGTAGTCTAGCAGAGTAATAATTTTGTGAAGCTTATTTTTGTGAAGACGATGTATGTAGCCATAAAAAAGAAAATATCAAAATTCTGAATGCTAAAATGCAGATTATATGGGGACTTCTGAAGTGAATGTTAGGATAATAGCACAGCACAAAAAATACTTTTCTAAATATAAGTTTGTGCTAAGTTCTTTAGGCGCAGTCTGGAAGCAGTTGTATATCAGCCGGTGTACTTATGTGCAAATGTTTAAAGGATTTGGGAGTAAAATGATCAACACGTTACAGATGTTAGTGATACATTACAATCAATTTAGCATTTTGCCTGAACCCTTCCAGAAGGCTACAAAGAAAAATTATTTCAAAAATTAATCGTAAGCGAACTATGGGAAAAAAAAGAAAAAAATAACCTCAACTTTAAAACATTTAGAAGAAAGTTAAAGCATCATTTTACAAAAAACATTTTAGACTGTTGTGCTGTTTAAAAATGGTGTATATTAGTCAGGAAGATTAAAGATAGGTTGGTTCTTAAAGCACAACTGAAATGAATACATAGTTGTCAAAGAAACTGGCAATTAAAGATTGGCCTACCTGAAATCTGAATTCATTACTGGTCTTTTGTATTGCTTAATGGAAGGGTGGATAGTGATTTGACCCATCTACGATTTTGCTGCAACGTTTTTTTAAGTAATACATTTTCTTCTTTTTTTTTTTTTCCCCATACTGTATTGAAACTTGAAAGCTGACACTTTATTCACTGTGTTTTAAGTTTTTCTTTTCCTGAAATGGAGGTAATCACAAGCATATCTTCAGTATTTGTCATCTTTTATTCTGAACAAACCTCGAAGTGCTGTTAGATGTGGATTCAAGTAGATTTTTAAGTAAAGAATTTCTATTAATCCAGAGTCTTTAGACTTGTGATGAAATTATTTAACTAAGTCTGTTTGGGGGAAAAAAACGCCAAAACCAACAAACACAAAAAAAACCCAACCCCCCCCAAACAAACCCATTCACACTAGAAAACTAAATTAGCTTACCACTTCTGTTATTTCTGTTTTGGAAGTGTCTGGGAATACTGCAAAAGATCTACTAAGAATCAGAATCCTTTTCTTTTGTCTCTTGCAACAAAGCATATTGCATTAAATATTGCAAATGTGAAAATATTGTATACAATAAAGAATGCTGATAAGTAAACTCCTCTGAAAAATGACTACATTTTGGCTATACTAAATAATTAAGGGTAAGATCTTTTGGAGGCTGTGGCACTCTTAAGTATGACTCTCTTCCACAATGTAATTTCAAAATCAGTATGATGCAATGTATTATGTACATTATATAATTTTACTGCATGGAAGGTTGCATTACGATCACTTTAATGATTGTGTCAGATTGTGCCGATGAAGTCAGAACTGGATTTGCTAGATGATGTACAAATGTACAAAACTCATTTTTGTTCTTCCAAAGAGTTATTTTTTAAAAGTAATGGATTTAAATATATATAGAGATTATATATATATCTGTTATATGTTACAAGAATTTTTGGAAGAATTTCTGCAGCATGGACAGTGGGATAGAGTACAAGCTCAGCAAGTTTACCGACGACACCAAGCTGTGTGGTGTGGTTGACATGCTGGAGGGAAGGGATGCCATCCAGAGGGACCTTGACAGGCCTGAGAGGTGGGCCTGTGCAAACCTTATGAAGTTCAACAAGGCCAAATGCAAGGTCCTGCACCTGGGTCGGGACAATCCCAAGCACAAATACAGGCTGGGCGATGAGTGGATAGTGAGCAGCCCTGAGGAGAAGGACTTGGGGGTGGTGGTGGACAAGAAGCTCAATATGAGCTGGCAGTGTGCCCTAGCAGCCCAGAAAGCCAATCGTATCCTGGGCTGCATTAAAAGAAGCGTGGCCAGCAGGTCGAGGGAGGTGATTCTCCTCCTCTACTCCAACCTCATGAGACCCCACCTGGAGTACTGCATCCAGTTCTGGGGCCTCCAACACAAGAAGGACATGGAACTGTTCGAACGAGTCCAGAGGAGGGCCACGTGGATGATCAGAGGGCTGGAGCACCTCTCCTGTGAAGACAGGCTGAGGGAGTTGGGGCTGTTCAGCCTGGAGAAGAGAAGGCTCCGGGGAGACCTTATAGCGGCCTTCCAGTACCTGAAGGGGGCCTACAAGAAGGCTGGGGGGAGGGACTTTTTACAAGGGCAGGTAGTAATAGGACGAGGGGTAATGGCTTTAAACTGCTAGAGGGTAGATTTAGGCTAAATATTAGGAAGACATTCTTCACCGTGAGGGTGGTGAGGCACTGGAACAGGTTGCCCAGGGAAGTTGTGGATGCGCCCTCCCTGGAAGTGTTCAAGGCCAGGTTGGATGAGGCTTCGAGCAACCTGGTCTAGTGGAAGGTGTCCCTGCTTACGGCAGCGGGGTTGGAACTAGATGATCTTTAAGGTCCCTTCCAACCCTAACCATTCTATGATTCTATGTTTCTATATTTCTATAAGTATTTATCTGTACTAAGACGAAGCAATAACTTTTAGATGGTGTTTTTTTACGAGGCCTCAGTGTATAGTTCTACCTTTTTCTTATGAAATCATTGGTAAAATTCCTAGAAATTTATGCCAACATGGAACAACTTTTTGCTTAATTAGGACATGCCTTGTTTTCACTTTGTTACCCTCTACAGATCTGAACACGTTACTGGTGTTCAACAAGTTGTGCTTCTAAGTAAAATACCAGAGCTGTAGATACTCAGTGTATGCATACAATTATACAAATTAAAATCAGGGAGCGTTGGATCTCAAGGATTTAATTTTATCTTCATCTTGCTATGAGTATTTGTGTACGTACATAAGATAGCTTGTATGTTTTTAGTTATATTTCGTAACCATCTTTTTATGCAAGAGTGGCTTAATCTACTTTTGTTCCTGTGTGCAACTTCCACAGTCTTTGGAAAGATAAGGCTTTCACAGGAAGAGTAAACTGTGGTTAGTATTTGATATAGGAGAGCTGGTGTTCTGTTCTAACTGTGTAATTTGCATCATAAACCAGGAAAATTCAAAGATGGGTTTATTGAGGACTGATTCTCTTATATAAACTCAGAATTGTGTAGATTGCTTACATCTTGAAACTTGTTAGCTGTTTTTGGTGTCTTACCTACCACAAATTATATTGACGATATGTGACGATTTGAGGACTGATTATAAACTCTCTTTCTGTGATGATTTAAATAGATTTTACTCTTGTCTTCTACTCCTTAATCTCCCAGTGAAATACATTTTGTATTGTTTAGGTGTCTTATGCTGATCAAATGATGTAACGACTTGCACTCTGAGAAAAAGAGAGTTTCATGGAAACTTGTTTTGAAAGAACCTTTTTTTAAAGAAATCTCTTGACCGATTTCTGCTCTCTGCTAGCACAAGAGCATGAGAATTTTTCACTGATGGGAAATTTGCTTCCTCCTATTCTTCAGAATGTTCTTCCTGCCATTTCTTTTTCTCATTTGAATTAAATCAAGGCAAACAGTGAGTTACTTGCTTAGTGGTCCTCCTCCCCACATCTGCTACATAGCAGGCAGCATGAAAACCTCCAGTTTCCCCCTGTTGTGCTAGGATTGGTTTCTGTTACATGTGAGCTTGCTCTGCTCTCCCATCTTGGAATGTAAACCTGAAATGTGATTTCTTCGAGCTGCTGGGAATGTTCTCTGCCTCGGTCTCTTGGTGGTTAAAAAATGTCTGTCAGCTTTTGACTAAGATACCTTTTGGCTAATGATTTCAGATGTTTTCTGTATGTTAGGAATTCTAGAGCATAGGCTTTCATGTTAGAGTATGCATGTTGACTGGTGCTTATGGCTGTAGGAATAAATCGATCTTCTGGTTTGGGAGACAAATTGAAATAGAAAATTACTCTTCAGTGCAGAAAACTTAGCATTCAGTGCAAGTGAGAGCAACTGTGTGGCTGCTTTAACTTTTTCTGGCTTGTAATGATTGTTACAAAACAGAGTTGGTCAGACCAGCAAGTGCTAGCTTACTTTATCCATCCCAAATACATCCCTAATCAGTCTTATGCTTGAGGCAGGTGTAGGAGAAGCTGATGAAAGTATGGTTGTGTTGGCTTTGTCCAAGACTTTCCTTGTGTCCTGGTTTCGGCTGGGATAGAATTAATTGTCTTCCTAGTAGCTGGTACAGTGCTGTGTTTTCAGTGTGGTAT
>JAVKLA010000007.1:23509748-23522532 GCA_034782735.1 Sagittarius serpentarius | reverse complement strand
TGCCCTTTCCCTGTCCCTTTCCCTTTCCCTTTCCCTTTCCCTTTCCTTTCCTTTCCTTTCCTTTCCTCTCGCTCTCTCCCCCCCCCTCTTTCTTATGAATCTATTCTCTTTCCTTCTAGATTATGTCAAAAAAAAAAGTGATACCTGGTACTCTGTATCCAATATTGGTTTCCCAGTCTCTTTCTTTGTGTACATTTTATACTCAATTTATTTGCCTTTATTGTCAGCTACAGTACTGGAATTAATGTAAACTTTTAGTTTTGCACCTAAAGGTGGCCTTATGGTGAAATCATGAATGCTGTCTGCTTATAGCAGTAGAAAAGTTACATACTTTGGTAGATGTAAACATTTTGTGAAAAATAGACAACCCAGAGGCACTTGGATTTGCCACTTGTTTTCTGATTGTCACTAAAGAACACAGCTATGTTGGAGAACAAATTTTATGACATTAGAATCTGTCTAATTTGAGGTATTTTTATATCCCAAAGATAGGTAATCTTTATAGTTGGATGTTTCTTGGAAATTATTACGAAATTATGTTCAAGCAAAACTAACTAGCCGAGTTGTTTGTTCTGTGGCGTGTTCATATAGGTAGCAGACAGAAGCTGTGCCGGAAAAGACCTGTACAGTAGCAATGACAAGATATTTTCAGAGACGCAGAAGTATGTAATGAACCCTGAAACTGAGAGGAGGGTTCCACCACCAGTTTAAAGCAAATGGGAACTGGCACGGAAAGAATCGCTGGACCCAGTTCATGGCTGCTTAGGCCTTTCCCCTGGTCCTGTGCCCTCAGCAGCACTTACCTGATGAGTCAAGTTAGGGAACTGACCTTAAGGGAAACAACCTTTTCTTCCCTGGATTTTCACGAGGGTGATTCCCTGAGCCAACTGCCTCTGTGGCCATAGGAACATTAGTGGCAGGAGAAGGACACTGCAGGACCGTACAGTTTGGAGCAGGCCAGACCATCCTGGTGGCAGCCAGCAGCCGTGGAGCCATAATCATAGACTGTGACATCAGTCAAATGTTAACAGGTGAATTAGGATTTTAATTGACATCCTTTAAATGGGTTGGAAACTTACATGGGATGTGTTGTGATAAGAATCATGGAAGTGGAAAGTTCAACACTTTCAGACTGAAATCACCGTGTTACCAAGAATGCTGTCCTTGGGGAGAAAGTGTCTGGTGTTAAAATAGTGTGAGGATATACCAGTTAGTGTTGTCAATGGCCACTGATTTCTACTGTTGTTGTAATGTAATATTTATCTGTTTTTTGTTAAAAATATACATACGTATTTCTTGTTTTGGGAATGTTTCCGATTACTCTTTTGGCAGTTTGACATCCTTCAGTATATGCTGGATGCAACATCATCTACATTGTCTTTGGATTGCTTTTCAACACAGATCCCAAAGCCAAAGATTCCTACTCCGGGGAATGCGATTTCATTGATATCTGAAGTTGCATGTCCTTATGTAAAAGTCAGTTGTTTCTTCTAACTTTGTGCTGAAATTTTAAAGCTGCTCCATCCCATGTTCCTGGGCAAAAGCTGTGTCTTCAACTGTTTTTTCACCCCTCCTTATACTGGTCATAGGACAGCAATCAGATATTACAGGTATGACACTTTCCCCTGGAGAAAGGAAAGTCATCGTGTATAAATATTAAATTGTTGCTGGCTCTATGAAAACAGCCAGAAATTTATTCTTGTAACCCTAGTGCAGGGTTATATGATCTATGTGGCTGCAGGTACACCAATGCTATTTAGAAACTGCTTTTAATTATGGCTATTACATGTAAAAACTTTTCTGATTAATTTAAAGAACCCTGTGCAGAGGTGCTTTTCCTTCCCCGCAGAAAGTTTTCTAGACAGATAATATGTGGAAAGTAAGGGTTAAGTTTTACTTTTTTTAATTATGGCTTTTTTTTACCTGACAGATTTCCATTTTTAATTATTTTCAAGTCTTCTGGACACTCCTTGGCCCTGATTTTGAACCTAAACGTAACTAGTTAGTACTGCTAGAAAATTCTTACAGGAGCTCTAATTAAAGGATTTTGATAAAGTAGTTAAGATACTAGTTAAGTTCCTTTCTTTCCTTGGCCTGTGATTTTTGCATCTTAGCTTTATGGAATTGCAAAATCAGCCTAAGAGCGTTACCATTCATCTAAAAACTGGAATTGGATTTTTCACTATTTGCTTTTAAAGAGATTCCAGTGTTAATTTCCTGAACTGTTTGCAAAGCTGCTGAATATTTTGATTTATTTTGGTTGGTTTATTTTATATTTATTACTAAATGGCATGTTTGTAAAATGCAAAATCACACAATGTGATGTCTCTGGAAATTCTCTTGGCATACTCAATCTAAATTACTTTAAACAACTCTATCAGATTGCCATTTTTGAAAAGAACTGAATAATTACTAAAATGAATTCCAATAATATACACAGGTTTGCTGGAAAGAAGAGTAGATAAAGCATATGTTTACATGACTTACAAAATAAATGGTTTCCCTATACAGTTTGCAAATAGTGATTATAATTTCATGGTAATAAGATGCAGGAAAATGTGCTGAAGGAATAGTGCTTTGCTGCTTTTGTCACAGTTTCATCAAACTGATTTTGTCAGCACTGGAGCATAACCCTTGCCACATCAGTTTGAGTGCTCATTAGGCAGCCGATTTGTCTGAATCCTCATTAAATTGATTAACTCATTTACTTATGGATGATGACATGTTATGCGGTATGGGAATGGTGGTTAGAGACTAGAATCAAGACTCATGTTGACTTGCTTAGTATTCAGTTGTTCATTTATTTCTGCAATAAATTGCCACATTCAAGTCCTGTAGCGTCAGTGATTTACATTTTGCAAAAGTGTGGCATCAGCTGAAGGGTTGAACTTACATTATGTAAACTTGCACCTCTATCGGTAAACTACAGACAGCATTTTAGAAGCTTCTTACATTGATAGCTTGCTCTAATTCCCTATTTATTTCACTTGGCTACTAGACTTTCTCATAAAGAACCTAAAAGGCTCTCTTGAACATCTGTTTTAATGTAAATTAAATAACAAAAGGGAAACAAGTAGAAAACCTCTTCAGTTATACATTCAGAAGAGGGAGATGTTATTAAGAGAGGATACTTAAAGCAGTTTTCTGAAAGAGCTTTTAGAAAAATGATCAAAATGAAAAAAAGAAATCAGTTGATGCTTTAGATCAAATTCTATATATGCACATAGTCTAGAAATTTTTATTTTTAAAATTTGTTATGTTGATAAACTACTAATATTTTAAGGTGCTACCTGGAAGTGCTGACTGTATGCAAGTCAAGCTGAAATTTGAGTTTTGGATGCCAACTAAAATTTTGGTCTTCATATGTGAAACTAGAAAAGAAAGTTTAAGCATGCATGTTTTAGCAAATAATATTTTTGGTCTTACTCAGTGACTCTGCAATGAGTGGATGGCAAGCATATTAATTATGTATTTTTGAGTCAGGATTAAATGTAGCTTGGTGTAGCTCAAAAAGTAGTTGAGTACTTCAAACTTCATTAAGAGGAAGAAGCCTGAATTCTTGAGCGGTCAAATTATTTATTTCAGTAAGGACTGAATTTGCTTATTCCAGGGCTGAATGTGTCACGAGCACAGATGAAGTAGTGTGAAGATGGCCTATGCTTTGAAGAAGCAGAGTGCTTTTTGTGTTACTAGGGTGCAATACAAGCCTAGTCATGGAGTGTGGCAGTGTCGGAGAACCATAGTTTACTAACACATACTTCCTCTCTAAATGCGGAACCAGAAGCAACAGATAGCTACATATTGGCCAAAGTACAAGAAGACAAGAAACAAGACGTTTTCAAAGACCAAAGAAGAAATTTTCAACATGAAACCAGCAGCTATCAATGTTAGCACACTGTTGAAGCTTTTAGAAGCATGTCATTAAAGGAGTGCTTTAAGACAGTTTCTAGAGAAGATGCAGAGCGGAGCTTCAGATATTGAGGGTCTTCTTTTTAACACTTAGAGAAATGGAAGAAACGGGAGACGTGCATGACTGAAAACCAAACTAATGATACATAGAGGCTGGTCTGAGTGGAGTCAAGATTTTACTAACCCAAAGTTTTAGAAGCATTCCTTTCAGTGACAGCACTGGTTTGAGCAGTCCTCAGGTGCCATCGTATCACCTTGTTCCTTCCCTTCCCCAGGTGTTCATGGGAAAGTGTTTTGAGTGGTTGTTCTGAGTGGGGAAGTGAGTCAGACTAAAACCATTCTCATCATTTCCTTCACCCTTTCATTTTTTTCCTTCTCCCCACTCTAGGTTACTTTCTATCTGAATCACTTACCCAACTCCAGCTTACCGCATGACTTCAAATATACTACTATTAGAACAGAGAGTCTGGGGTAGCAGTAAAAAGTGACTGGGGATGGATGAGATGAGGTGCAACATGAGCTGGGCAGCCACCTGCAAAAATGCTTGTGAAACTGCAGGTTGAATGGAAGATGATAGAGCAGGAGAGAGGAAATAGTGTTTGAATGGCTTGGGAAATTAGACAGACTTCTAAGGGACAAGAGGGTTGGAAAAAAGGTAGACCGTTGAGGGGAATGTAAAAGAGATTTTACATCTTTTTGTAAGTTAATTAGAGCTGTGTGTTTGTGCTTTGCTTTAATATAAAAGATAGTAATTAATTCATTTTTTAAATTGTTAGTGTATATATATCCTGTAACGCTAACTATTGCAAGTTTTTATGGTAAAAATGGCTATCTTGCTAATCCAGTCTTCTTCGAATAAAGGTAGGAACTTTAATGTTCTCAGGCTTCTTAGAAGGTTAACACTAAGTTTCTGTAGAATAGATATGAGACAAAACACGGGAAAATACCTTTTCACTGTAATAGTTGCACAGTATTTGTGGTTATATTTGTTTATCCTGATACGCAATTTTATTGAGGAGCTAGTCAAACTAGTCTTGTTTCATTGAGATAATCACCACAGTGCAAATGAATATTTTTCCAGGGGAGAATACAAAAACAGTGGAGAAAAATCTTGCTCCCCTTCTGTAGAAGTGATCATTGTCACTGAATTAAATAGAGCTAGAATTTCACCCACCCTTTTATTTTTTGGGAGAAACAATGCCAAACATATCTCACTTGGGAACTTTTTTTTACTAGATTGGCTCCCCCCCCGCCCAAGAAATGTCCCTTATTTTAGGGATATGCCTGTATTTGGAATGATGAGGGGAGTTCACAAAAAGAAGTTCTGGGACTCTTACTTCAATTAGTGTTTCTGTGGAATCATTTTAGGATCATAGAATATTTGCAAAGTGCACATGGAACACAGTTAATATTCAAACAGGAAATTGGTGATCAGAGTTAAATTACTGGGCTCTAAATTTTTCTACATCCACCTATTTTCCCTCTTCACTTGCTCTGACAGTTATAGACCGCTTCTCTAATGGGGCTTGCATTTGAAGATAAGCCTGCATGTAAACAAATTAACTTTTCTTAAATGGAGAGCCATTTCATCTGCAATAATGTACCAATTCATAAACTATCAGAAGCATATTTAAAAAAAAAAAAGATAAATGACCCATTGTATAACACTTACTATTAGGCAGACTAGATGTCCCTGTGTTCTGGGAGATAAGGCTCTTGTATTATTACACTCTAATAAAATGAGTTAATGTTTTAGTATCAGAGATAAAAGGACAGTTGGATATATTTAATAACCAAACTGAGAAACACTTAATTTTAGTTGTCTGTAGCAATATAACACAAATTCCCCTGTAAAACAAATTGCACTTTTGGAATATACTTTAATGTGCATTCGACAAAGGAGAAAATGAGGTGATTGAAGTTCAATTTGTAGCATGTTATTAACCATTTCCGCTTGACTAGATGCGTAAAAGGATAATGGATGAGGGTTTTATTATTGCCTTTCTGCTAAAATGAAGTGGTGTAAAAGATAAGGTGATGAGATTAATGAACATAAGGAAAAGGCGTAATCAATCAAACTCCAACAGGGAGATGAGATGACAGTACTTAAGATTTGCAAGGATACATGTTTTAAAAAGTGGATTTTATCAACACTGACGTTTTGTTTGGTTGGAATGCTGAGAAGCAGATACTTGCCAATTTTAGTAATTTTTTGGTAGGTTCTTTATGCTACTGTATATTTGAAGCTTCAACAGCTAATATAACAAAGTTGATAAGTATTATTTTATTCAAAATCCACATTTAAAAAAACACCTGAATAATTATTAAACGGGGACAAACAAATACAACTTTTGTCAAGCACGAACAATGTTTTGTTGATCAGTTTATCAGTTCTTGACCGCAGGAACACTCTTACATGTATCTGGACAAGTTACTTTTAGTCTTTGTGCTACTGCGTCAAGTTCGGCATCCTAGTCATGTGAGTAGCTAGTTTTCATGTACCCAAGGAAAAGGAAGGAATGCTTTCCTTGCCTTGTAATAAGTGCTCAGCTATTAAACTCCACAAGGTTTCAACTTCCAACTCCTTGAGTAGAAAATTGATTATCTGGTAGAGATAAATCTGCAAAAGTTTCTAGCTGTAAATGTGTTCCTCCTTGTAGGGTGTGATATTTTTGTATTTCAGATCTCCAATGCAGTACTTTTTCCCTCTGACACATTTCTTAAAAATATTAACCTACTTAAATATCTATATTGCTAACATTTTATGAAAAGACTTGATTACAGATATTTTTGGTTTTCACTGATGCCAGATTCCAAATTGGTAAAATTACTTGCAAATATTCCAGCTGCAGTTGTTCTCAGAGAAAACCCTCGCTCACCTACAGCTGCGTCTTCTATCTTAAACTACACCTATTTTTTTTACAAAAGAACATTGAGTTACAAACTAAATCACTTAAGTACTGAAAATGCCTCTGCAAAATCAATTTTTCTTATGCCTTCAATTTCCTGCTCTTTTTAGAAAACATACGTTTTTCAAAATGTGGGGCTGACTGGGGAGGGAGCTGCTATCTAGTTAGGGTTTTTTCCTACCTGAAAGATTTAAGAAGGGCTCCCACATCATTCCTTCAAATGTGGTTAATTTACTTGATAAGAGTTGCCTATGAAAGTGCTGCCTTAAGTTATTTTGTAAATGACATATGCACGAGCAGGATAAATTGTTGTATTTTCTCAAGGAACTGTTAGTTCTTGGCAGCACTTTGGGCAGGATGGATAGGATATTGCTATGAGGTTAGGTTTGTCTAAAAAAGCAGTTTAAAATACTTTTTTCCCTTTTGACTTCAGCATTTATGAAACACTGTTACATATTGGCTGGAACCCAGTGCTTTGTAAATACTCCCACATTAGACTTGACTTCTTCTGGCTCTTAGGAAAACTTCCAGTTGTGCAAAACAGCATCGTGGATTTGTAAGATAAATGCATAACACAGCCCAGATTACAGTTCTTCACAAGAGCTGGTATTTTCACATAGACTTACTGCCCTCTCTTCTCCTGTCATCTGCAGAATTCCTTGATAGGCTATTTTTTATTGAGCCCTCAGGAGTAGCAAGTTTTAGATTTAATACCCCAGGGGGAATGGCAAGGCAAATCATGTTGTTGGATCAATTGTTCAGCTATCCCCAGACTGCTGTCTGTGTATCTGTTACACTTGAATCGCATTTCTAAGCCTTTCTTATCAATCATTTGGACTAGAAATGCAGTTTAATTTTCTATTGCATTTTTTAACCGAAATTAGGGTTATGTTCTGGTTCTTTTACCGTAGAATCTAGATGTGGTTGTAGACCTCACATTAGCTATGTCCATGGCTTGCTTAACCTTGGAAAAGGGTCTGTACTTGTAGGAATGCTTTAAAGCTGAATTTAAATTACTATATTTTAGCATCTGCTAAGATGAAAACCAGAAGTTATTGTATAAAATCTCCTCTTCACATTGCTTTTTGTTCTTTACAAACACGTGATGTTTTAATTGGTCAAATTATTTCTGTGGGTGATCTTAAAAGAAGAGATTCTCCCTTGCAGTCACAGGCCATAGCAAAACCTTTGTCACTGACTGATAATAGTCAGTTCCTTTACCTGAAATCTACTTTTACAGGAATATAAGATAAATGTAGGAATACAGATACAGAATATGAGGTATACTCATGTGGGTCTTGATTTAAAAAAGTGCATGCAGGGGACATGTTCTTTGACAACTCAGAACAATTTCTCTACGTTATTGTCATACCTGTATTCTGCTTTGGTTTACAGTAAAAGAACTAGCAGTGAGTGGAGAAGCGCTTGAGCAGTGGAGGGTTTATTAGCAGCACTGTGCTAACTTCTGTCCCAACTTCTGAGAGCAGGAGGGAAAATCTCTATAGCATTAAGTACTATACAGTCTTGGGCTACGGGGCACCCACCAGGCATCCCAAAGAAGGCAAATGTATTTAATTACACAGCAGCCCCTGCAGCTGCTCCAGTTTACTCGAAGGGGATTTGGTTCCTGCAGCAGTCTAGAGTCCGTGCAGCACAAAGGTGGCATTAAGCCATTTTTACATTCCCACCCCTTTGCAAGCCGCACCTTCTGTGCCATGTCTCTCATGAAACATAGCACAGAATCTTTTAATGTAAACTGCTGGATTGGCAGCTCTGGAGTCTGATTTTTCTCTTTGCTTTCAAGAGGCACATCTGTTCTTCTATGTATGGGCTTGGTTCCCATTAATGAGCTGATCAGATGCAGTCTTTCATGATGACTGGTACTCTAGCTTCCTGCCAGATGTGTGGGGGTGGTTTTTGTTTTTGTTTTGTTTCTGATGAAGGGATATGAAGGTCAGCTTACAGGTCATCAATAAAACAAATCCTTTTTGGCGTTGAAACTTACCTTTTCATTGCCCATTTGCTTTCTTCTCCTCACCCATCTTCTGCAAGATCAGAAGAAAATGGCCGACGCTGGATGACTGCCAGCATTGCAGGTGCATTAGTTGCCTTCTTTCTTGGTTGTAGTTGCTGCTTCCACTTGCATGTGTTCTGGCTGGGTAGACCTTTGCTGGGTACGTAGAGAAGCAGCCCGTGGGAGAAGTGACATCCTGAAAGTGGTGAAATAGGCAGGTGCAGGGCACAGCGGTGGGAAATCTAACGTGACTACTCGGATTTGCTGTTCAAAATAGGAATTTGAAGAGACAGTTACAGCAAACATGAACCTTATTTTTCTAAAAAAGCCTTAATGGCTGAATACCTTTAAGGACAGCAAAACAAAGATAGCTTCTACATTGTTTTCTGTGCTCTGCTTTTGAGATACCTGCTCCTGTATATTACCTTTCAGCATATCTAGTTATACTGCTATGGATATGAACTGCTGTGAGTCATTAGTCTGGCAATTCTCCTAGTTTTCAGACTCCATACTTCTTAGAGATCAACCAGTATAGTCTGATTAAGGTTATCTCCAAGGCTTTTCTGCACTAGGAATTTTGTAAGAAAAGAGGGACCAACCAGAACTTTAAACTTAACACCCCCCCCCCCCAACATGGTAATAATTTCTTGTTATAAAAAAAGAATCTCTGGTTGATTCCTTTTCTGACTTTCTCAGGTACTTCCATCTTTTAAACAAGAGAAAGCTTTTAGGGCTTGTGTTGAAATCCCTTAAATAGTTTAGAGGGTTTTCTTTCATTGCAGTAGTGTTACAACGTCATGGCACAGATTTGAGCCACCAGTAGAAATAAAATGAGCAAAGCACAACAGCATAATCTGTTCAAAATTGGAAAGGGACACAGTCCTCTGCTAAGTGTTGTAATCTTGTTACAAGTTTGTCAAATATTAGAAGATGCTTCTGATATGCAAGCAAAAAACCCCATTTTTTTTCTCAGAATTATGAAAAGAGGGGCCCGTCCAAAGAAGCTCTGATCTGATGGTGTAGAAGAGAATAAGACAGTAATCCCACAAATCAGTTTTGATTGCCTGAAAAACAGACTGACTGAAAACTCAAACGGATCTTGGCATGAGTGATTAATCATAGATGATGAGGCCGCATCCCTACCACTTGCTTTCTCTAATTTTACTTCAGTTGTCTTATACAAGGAACAAAAAGAATTGGTACCCTTTGCTGCATAAAATCTTTCCAGGAAGAAGCCTCATCTTGAGACCCTTCAAAGGTGTCCTGTACTGGAGAGTTTTAACTGGAATGGCTAAAACCAGCCCTTGCTGGTAGTCTTCAAGAGTATTTTTAACTCACTTTTTTCAGAGACACACGCCTGGGTATCTTCCTTATAAACTGTAGCTGAATGAGTCCTGTGTTGTCTTGCTTCTGTTAGGAAGCTTCTATATGATTATGTTTTAAGTACATTGCCAAAATTTGGATCATGGTCATAGTTAACACCTCAAGAACACACATCGGTTTTTTGCTTAATGTTAATACCCAGTGCTAGTGAGTATACTAAAAACCTTTGAGGTTAAGTTTTAAAAGATTTTTTGGTTTTATACCTCATTTCCAATAATAAAACATTTCCATAATGATCACAATCTGAATTTGTATTTCCTTTTTTGTTAACTCACAAG
The DNA here is from genome assembly GCA_034782735.1 of Sagittarius serpentarius. Lineage (NCBI taxonomy): Eukaryota > Metazoa > Chordata > Aves > Accipitriformes > Sagittariidae > Sagittarius > Sagittarius serpentarius. The sequence goes on along the minus strand of JAVKLA010000007.1, from coordinate 23,512,039 downwards.
GAGACAGGAAAACAAATTAAATGATCAGTTTTCACAAAGGCAAAATTTGGAACATCTAAAGGTTCCTGTTCTTTGTCTTTTAGTTTTCTATATTAATGAACCTGAAAATGAGCTAAGTAATGAGGTGGCAACATTTGTGCTGATACAAAGTTATGTTGTTAGCACCAAAGTAAGAGAGTTGTGAGGAATTTTTTTGTGAGGTCTAGACACTTGCTTCTCAGTTGCATAGGGACAACGATGGCAAATGGAGTTTCCCCACATAATTTTCCAAAATTTTGCCTTATGTAGGGTAGCTAGCATGGAATGCACCACTGCACCATTCATTACTACAGAGGCTTAATGTTAATAATACTTTATTTCGGCATTTTTGATCCAAATTCCACAACTTAAGGTGATCAGCTTCTTTGACAGCTTCTATGCAGTGAGAAATCGTTTCACTGAATTTTGCTCAGTGATGCTTAAGCTCTCTTCTTGAGCTTTTGCAGGTAATGTCATTTTTCAATGTATACAAAATGAAATCAAGAAAACTAGCTTTTTTAGCATTTACACTGTGTGTGTTTAACTGACGGAATTCATTGACACATGAAACCTTGAAGTTGTATAATTTAATGCAGTTCACAAAGGGGTTATGGAATCTGTCAATCTGTGTGGACATCAAGACTAGCCAGAATTGTACTTATTAATTAGAATGGATTAAAAGCATTCTCCAATTTGTAAAACTTAGGATCTAATGAAGGAAAAAATGAGAAAATATGCCATTTACCCACTGTGCATAACTATATGTTATGCTTTTATGCAGTCTGTCACTCGTATTTTAATATGTGCACATACATACACACAAATGTGTGACTGTACGTGTGTAAGTACCAAAGCACTTTCATAAGAGTATCTTCAATCTTAGAGAATTTAAGCAAAGATTATAATCAAATCTAGGTCCATACAGACCCACTCACACAAGGCATAAACAAAGAGTGATTCACACTTCAATGTGGAAGGCACAATGCACATCTCGGAGGTTCCTTTATACAATTTATGCTTATGGCTATTCTGAGTTATTTCTGTATGATTAAAAGATATCTTAGTTATGATTTGTTGTCTGTATCTTTTTACATACTAGGTATAAGAAGTCTGTGTAGACATTAACATCAGTGTTATAGCAAGTAGCATAAACAAGCAACCCCGATGAAGTAAAAATTGTCACCATTCTCCTTCTTTATGTGTATGGATTATAAACACCGTCATAAATAAATAGAAGTTAGAGTAATGAACTTGCAGGTTAATGCATATACTTTTTTCTTTATGATCTTCACATGATCTAAAAGTGGTGTGTGTGGTGAGGTTTTTTTGCAACGCTATTTGGCACAATTGCACTGCAAGTATATTATGAACAAAAAATTACTGAGCCATGTGAAAAGAGCATGATTGGCTAGAGAGCTGCCTGTCTAAAATATCACATAAAAAAACCACCTTACTATGAATTTCTGTTTTCTTATATATCTTTTTGCTGCTTGCAGGTGTTGCATTGACATTTCTAGAGTGCGTGGTTTGCGGGCTGAGTTGGTAGCCACACTGCTTTTTTGCTAATATGTGTTATGGGAGATTGCTTTAGAAAGGCTGCCCTCAGTAGTCTTGGTAATAAATTATTGCTTATTCATACTTTGTAGCATTTTGCAGCTCAGGAATTGATAATTATAATTTGCATGCATGTTTATTGGAAACACACTGAGACTATGTGGTGGGTTGACCCTGGCTGGACGCCAGGTGCCCACCAAAGCCGCTCTGTCACTCCCCCCCTCAGCTGGACAGGGGAGAGAAAATATAAGGAAAAGCTCGTGGATCAAGATAAAGACAGGGAGAGATCACTCAACAATTACCATCACAGGCAAAACAGACTCAACTTTGGGAAAATTAATTTAATTTATTACCAATCGAATCCGAGTAGGATAATGAGAAATAAACGAAATCTTAAAACACCTTCCCCCCACCCCTCCTTCCTTCCCGGCTCAGCTCCACTCCCGGTTTTCTCTACCTCCTCCCCCCTGGGTGGGGACAGGGAATGGGGATTACGGTCAGTTCATCACATGCTGTTTCTGCTGCTCCTTCCTCCTCAGGGGCAGGACACCTCACACTCTTCCCCTGCTCCAGCCTGGAGTCCCTGCCACGGGAGACAGTCCTCCATTAATTTCTCCCAACGTGAGTCCTTCCCACAGGCTACAGTTCTTCACAAACTGCTCCAGCGTGGGTCCCTCCCACGGGCTGCAGTCCTTCAGGCACAGACTGCTCCAGCATGG
>JAVKLA010000007.1:23494848-23509325 GCA_034782735.1 Sagittarius serpentarius | reverse complement strand
CTTTCCCTTTCCTCAATCCGTTATCGCAGAGGCGCTACCATCATTGCTGATGGGCTCGGCCTTGGCCAGAGGTGGGTCTGACTTGGAGCCAGCTTCTAGCAGTTTCTCAGAGAAGCCACCCCTGTAGCCCCCGTGCTACCAAAACTTTGCCACACAAACCCAATACAGACTATACATTTGTTTCACATGTGTCAATGAACAACTCATTGATCGCTGTTTACCTAGCCTGTTCTTGAATTAGTGATAGAACCTGAGGGTGGACACAGAAGCTGAAATAACCACTGTTTCAGAAGATGCAAGCTGAATCATTTGTAAATTGTTACAGTTAATTCCTGATGACAAACTGTCCCAGATGATGTAAACAGCTGGATAAATCTTTTGTATCTACCTCTTGATGAGCAGATCCTTCTAACTGTTAAATCGGAACATAACAGGCTCAGTAAATCAAGACATCAGTCAACTCTTACAAGAATCTGTGAATTCTTGCAATTCTGGCTCCTTTTTATGATAAATAACCCTGCTGTCTTACTTCCCAAAGAAAGGCATAACTTTACATCCTTAACCTTGCAGGGCTTGGACAGCCGCACAAACTTACCTACCTACTTACATACCTGTCTTTAGCAATCAGGTCTTGTTCTTTGGGCTGATTAAATGTCGCCTGCCAGTGATAATGAACTCCTGCTCTCTAAGAGTCAGCAGGGTTAATCAAAAGGGAAGAAAATTTGTTTGTGAAATACTGCAGTAGGTGAGAGTAAGATAGTTGGTGCTAAGTTTGCTAACATTGGTCGCAGATTTATTAGTCCATGTGTGGTGTTTAGAACCTCATAGTGAAATCAGAAAAGTGCTGAATATACGTTCCCCCAATAAGTTTTTTTCCAAGTTAGATCTTGATAATCAGGCAGAAGTTTATCTGTAGTTAGTAGAAGACTACTTTCAGAAAATCTGCATTGTATGCTTTTTTCACTTTGAAATATACCTTTAGTGTCAGGATAAAGAGAGAAAATACAGTTGTGCATTCCTCTGTTTTAATCATCTGGGAAGTATTTTTCGTGTCATCACATGTATACTGAGACAGTTAGACTTTATTCATTTCCAAACAAATGCTGTTTTTGTTTGTATATCATGTACATAGAAATTATTTAAAAACTGAATAGATCTAGAAACAAAACTAAGCCCTAACTCGAGAATAAACTATTTACAGGTCTAGAGGCCTTAAGGTATATGAGCCTAGTATAAATAGTATAGTGTAAAATAGGAATTTCAGTTTGTGGTAAATCTGTCTGTCCCCAGCAGCTTCAGATAAAATAATTTTATCCTTCTAGAGCACATCAATTTGCTAGTTGGTGGTTCATGTATCAAAGAGCATTCTGTGAAAATATCAATATCATTGGTTAATATAAATGAAATTAATTTTTAAAGCTGGGCTAAAGGTTGACATCTGAAAAATTGCATTACTTTGCAGAAGAGAAATTTCTGTCTTCCAGTGAAATTTCAGGTCACAAGGGCAAGTAATTTTCACAATCTTCAATGGGAACCAGTGAAATATGAACTTCATTGTCACCTAGCCCCAAAGCGATAAGATAAAATGAGCTGATACATCATTTGCTGTGGTTTTATCATCTCCTCCAGTAATTGGAAGAGAAAACATAAGAGTCCTTTACCACCCCCCTCCCCAGTCCCTTCACCACCCACACCCAGGCATAAGCCATTTTGCTCTGATCGATACAAAGGTCACAGAGTATTTATTTATTTATTTAAATTTTTTATGCTGGGTAAAACTGTCTAGTGGAACATTAAAGTAATGAATATGTTTAATTGAGTTTGTCACCCATGAAAATGCTGAACAGGATTGTATAGCAGACTGTGCGTGCTCACAGGAGGGACTGGATGGGAGACTACTACTGTTTGCCTGTGGATTTCAGTGGCTGATTGTATAAATATCTGAGATTTAAAATGAACATCTTATTCATTGTTCTCTTGAGAAATCTAAAACTAATAAGCACTGTGATTTATTTGAGAGCATTTGGATATTTAAAATTATTAATTATTTGATCTAATTCCCTAGTAGTTTGGTTGTACTTGGACGTATTTAAACAAAGAGCAGAGTAAAACCCTTTCACTGTGAATCCTGCAGCCAGGAACTAAATAGTACCTGGACAGTAGGATCTGAGGATCCTCAGCTGCAGGGCTGAGATTGTGGTGGAGATCCAGGTTCCTCATGAACAGAGAGTCAGGTTTTGTAACCTCTAAGTGCTGTAGTTTTGCCTTCCTGAACAAAAATGACCCCAAATGACAGAGAATGCTACTAGAAGAAGTTGTCTCTCAACTGCAATCAAATTTAAATGCAAATTACATGCTTTATTTTTTTTATTTGGTGTTTTGGTGTTGCCTTTTTTTTGGTCTGGTACATCATAACTTTTTTCGGAAATATACAAATGTGCATCAGCTTTTTAAATAAGCTATTTAGTTTTTATTTTACTCGTGGCAGTTAAATTGGCTGGCACATTAAAGTAATATAATTATTCAATTGCTGTTTCAGTTCTGTAACCCATTTGCAGACTTAATTACTTCTAGCCTATTCACATTTTCAAGATCAATAATACTTTTCTCTAAAATAAAATATACGATAGCTGATTGGTTTGTTTAAAAGGTAAAGCAAAATCTTCGTTTAGTCTTCAGTAGAATATTACTTTTCTGATCCAGAAGGCAGCTGTAGTGATGATATCTTTTAACTATTGCATGTAATCTTTTACCAGAGACATTGTTTATGATCAACATTCAAGGAGGGCTTTGAAGAAAAGGTAGGGTGGGGCATTTGTTTTCAAAACTGTAAAATGACAGAATAGCTTCCGAGTGATCGTTTTAATGTCGGAAATTAGCTGATACATGACTATGAATCTTGGGGCGAGGACTTCTGTATGTATGATCTTAATTCACAATCAGCACTGATTTCTGACTTCAGAATCTCCTCGAAGTGGAAAGTGAAAGCTGGCTATTCTTTAATTACTAGTTTCTTGGGGAGTTTCTTCCATCCATACAGTGTCAAGGCCTGCAGCATGAGTATGGGGACCGATTACAGGTTTAGACCTTCATTTCTATTACTTGAAGTAAAGAAGGGACTTCATGCAAAGGTGAACGTAATTTTTTATTTTTAGTAGTGTTGTCATGCCGTCTGTTCATCTGGTGTTGCCAAAGTCTAATCACATAACAGTTTGTCTAATGAGATTTTTGGAACCGTAGAACTTTACAATTAGCTCGTTTGTTTATTTTAAGTCTTTTTAAATGAAACAGTAAACTGTATAAATTGTCTTTCCTCTTATAAGGTGTGGTATGTTTTGAAATAAATGAAATGTGCAGTGGATTAAACTTCAGTCTGATGTGTTGAATCAACTGAAATTCTAGAAATACTTTTTCTTGTGGGGAAGGTGGTACTGTTTGTGCAGATTAAATTAGATTGTACACCTTCGTTAGTCTTTGCTCCAGAAGTTGTTCCAAAACTGGTGGTGACAAAAGACAGAAATAAATGAGTCATTTTTAAACTCAGCATATTGTACAATGGTATGAAGAAGATAGCTGTTCTTAAATTCTTAAGTAGAATTCTGTGTTGTGTGGCTTATGGGTGAAAACAGGCAAATGCAAAAATAGGTTTTGAAAGTTGTAATTCTGATAATATCAGAAGTGGTAACACTGTTTTAAAAAAATTTTTAAAAAATCCCTTTGCCAGAGTAAAAATGCTGAATTTAATTTGAAGTATGAGTCAGTTTCTGCAGCTAGGAGGTTCTGTTAATAAAATCAGATATTTGACAGAGAATAAAAGGTTGAGTTGGATTTTCATGAGGAATACTTAGTAATACACATGAAAGAAACGTGTTTGTCTTCTGGACCTTTCATCTACTGTAGGTGGTGCGATGAGCGCGGAGCAGTTTAATGATGCAGTTTCCATAGCAACTGGTTCATTGGCGGGCTAGACCTCTGTCTAGGGTGCTGTCAGTGTGCCTGGAGTTTCCGAGAACAGTGTCCCAAAGAAGGTCTGCTTCCACCTAATCCAGTTTTAATTGAACTCCAGAGACTTTGAAGTGAAGCTGCAGACCAGGCAGACGCTATTCCAACTCGAAATGAAGGCCTTGCTCGCCTAGGCCTCAGCTGCTTCTCACTCCTGGTAACTTCTGTTAATGAGTGGTTTAAAGAATTGTTATAGTGGTGACTGGTAGTGTTTCTGCAGTGCAGTTCCAGTTTCTGCTGTAAATCCCGTTACACTGAATTCAGTAACTTTATCCTGGCTGTGCAAGGTGCACAATGTACACCACCTCTGCTGTTTTCAAGTCAGTGCTTTTCCTTCCATTTTTGAAGCAGTTGCATGCAGCAAGCTTTTGGCCAGGTGCAGGGTTTCCACTGTCACAAAAAATGCTCACTTCACAAGGTAAAAGCAATACTTAATTTTTTAACTTGCTGATTTTACTCGCAGTATCCCTGCAATAAGTGCTTGAATTTGCAGTGCACAGACTGATAGTGGCAAGCGGGCTGTTGTGTTTTAATTGTTACTACAGAAAAGCGGAGGTCGTCACATTCCTGTCTGTCTCAAAAAATAGTAATTGAAATTATAAGCTCCAATTTAAAGATCTTAAGATGGATGAATAGCAGCAAAAGTACTAAGAGATTTTTGTACACAAGCACTGCAACTTTGTCTCCTTTGTTACCTCTTTTTATGTTGTGCTCTTTAAAGGATATTTATATGCATGTGACAAAAGCCAACCGCGGTGATTCTGGATAGCGCCATAGAATTATACAAATCTGCCAATTAGTGTGGACGGGTTATGGATGTGCTATGGAAAGTGTCAGCATGGCCCAAGTCTGTTAGTTCCCCAGTTCCAGAAATGATTTGCAACCATTGACAATCTTTGGTCCTTTCATTGCATTTCTAGAATTTTGTATCAGAGTAATTATTCATTTTTTTCCTTCTGTGTGTGTGGGGTGTTGGGAGAGAACTTGTCTGTGGCACTTGTATTGAGGGGAAGATGAGGGATTAAGTAAAAAGAAAGAAAGCGTGGGAGATGGTTTGCTTTGTATGTTCTGATCTTCTGTACTATCTGCTTTTGGTTTGCCAGTCTTGTTTGCTTTTAATTCACAAAGGTGGTACAGTATTTTGTACTGTATTGGGTAGTGCTTTTATAATGGTGCTTCTGCTCTCTGTGCTACAAAAATGCAGGTTATTTGTGAATATATGCTACATGTGAGGCAAAATCCTCCTTTGTTAAAAATCTGTAAACAAATGATTGGGTTCATCAACAGTTTTTGTTATGTTAAAGGCTTAAATTTCACTTTTTTGTTTTTGTACACAATATATTGCTCAAGTGAAATTGTAAGAGTGATGTTAAGTAGGTTTGTATCTGAATCTCGTTTTCTGTGATGGATTTCTGTTAAGTGCTTTTGTGTTTGCTAAAATTGACAAATCTGAGATTTTTCCTTTGCTTATGTTTTGTTAATCTGAGGCAGAGAAAGGTCCAATCTCGCTGTCCCTTAACACTTACATAATTAAGCTTTGAAATGAAAAGGAAAAAGCGAAGCAACAAAGAAACAAAGTGGCTGAGGACTGAAAATGGGATTAGTCTGAATTGTGAAGGCAGACTAAGCATCTGTGTCTGTCAGATGGGATGACAGGAATTGTAACAAGTTACTTTGACAACCGCTTACTCCATAGAGAGATTATGCTGAGTTCATTTGCAGGTTTGTGTTTAACCTTAGCTGACAAAATGATACTTAACCTCTTATACAGCCAACCTGTATAGTTCCAGAATTAATGAATGTTGCCTTAACGATAAACATAAGGAACATTTTTTTCTTTGAAGATGTTTTCTTATTGCTTATTTGTTACCGGCCTGTTATTACAACGCTAAAGTGAGTGCAGATACATCTAGTGGCACTAGTAATACATTTCAGAATATGTTCTTATGGTTTGCTGAAGTGCCAAACATTTCATAATGTTTCTGAAACTCCCTTGGTTATGGAAAACAGGCAGTTGTCTTTAAAGGAAAAAATACAAGCACATTATTGAAATCCTTGACATGAGTAGTTGAATTTAGGACTTCAAAAAATCCATTACAGGTTCATAGTGTGGTTTGAAGTTTGAGCATATTTTAATTTTTCTGCAGGTTTTGCATGTAATTGGTAGAATCTATGTTTGTGGGTCTCGCAGTTGCTCTTTTACAAGATACTGCCTATACTGACAACGTATTTAAAACATATTCTCTCTTTCTCTTTCTACTAGATTCTGGCATATACAGAAGGACTCCATGGAAAATGGCTCTTTTCAGAGATTCGATCTATCTTTTCCCGACGTTATCTTTTGCAAAATACAGCACTGGAGATATTCATGGCAAATAGAGGTACTGTGAGTTTAGAGGAATGGCAAGTGTTGATTTGGAGACATGTGCATTCTGTTTGGCTGTTTAGTCACGTCTTTTTTGGTATGGATTTGTGTAGATAGCAGAAGAGCTTGGATTAAGTATCTCAATGTTTCAGCTAGTATATTTTTGTAATTTAGTTTCTCCTTTTCATTATCTTTTATTTCAATGAGGAATTATGATTGAACGTGGTAACTGGGAATTAGCAATGCCTCACTGTCATTTATATCCACATGTTTATTTGGCATTCTCTGGAAACTCTTGTTTAAGGCATACCTACCTCTGATCTGTTATGCATGAAGAGGGTTTTTTGTGCATTTGGAGGGTTAATAGTTGTTACTTAGATTTTTAGGTTGCTATTTCATAAGTGTCATTGCATGTTTCAAACAAAATATGAAGATAATATTTTGAAGATTGTATCTTGAAAATACCTAGAAAGTGAACAAGTAAATATGTGTTCCAATTAATATATAAACTTTTTTTTAGTCAGTTCTAGATGGTCAATCTGTGCATATAGGTTTAACTTCTATTCAGAAAGGAAAACAAATGTAGACCTTGTAAGATTTGTAACAGTGACAACTTCTGTTGAAATTCCTGTTAGTGTTAAATAAAAGCAGTTCTGGAAATTATAAAAAAATATATCTATCGTGACCTGAAGGAAACATGTCTAATCCTTTACTGGTTCAACACCTAAGCTTAGGGTTAAATTTTACTGGGCCAGAAAGCCTAAAATAAAAAGTGTAAAATCATGCCATATTTCAACTCTTATGTTCACAGTGGGTGTCATGTTCAACTTTCCTGACCAAGCAACAGTAAAGAAAGTGGTTAACTGTCTACCTCGGGTCGGTGTTGGTACTATCTTTGGACTACCCCAGACCAGGTATTTTACAATTGGAGTTAATATTATCTGTCAGTTCTAAGAGTTCTCTTTTCATCAGACCAGCCTACATGGTTTGAACCGTTTACACCTACTGGTTTACAAAACATGCATATCCTCAGCCTGTCACTTCTGCGTACTATTTGCAATGTGTTTGTATAATAAAAACTTTTGGATTTGAGATTTTTCTTGTGATTTCGGTCTCTTACAGGGAAGACAGCTTCTTTTTGGCAGTGAGAGTCTATCACTTACCCTGCTTAAGGAAAATAGGTTTCTTTATGCTTGCCAACTCACTAAAATTTAAGACTGATCTAAGACTGGTTGTAGGACTGATTAGCTTTTATGGCAGTGTTCAATTATATTAGCTTGACTGTTACATCCTTGAATCCTCTGTAGTATTTAAACATAGATGAAAATGATTGTTCCTCATCAGAAGGATATTGTAGTGACATGTAGAACAATATAAGCTGAAGAGCATGTGAAGGGCTGGTACGGTGTGCTTGTCTTTTGGCTCTGGAGGACATTGTTCAAATTTTACACGGTGAGAAATCAGTATTGCAGTGTTAGGCTGTGTGTTTGGATCCTAAAAGTGAAGAATATGATTCAGTTTGCTACATCTTTTTTAGCAGAAGATTAGGGCTTGATTACCAGATATGCTCTGGATGAAACACAGCAGCACATTTTAATGTTCACTGAGGCTGATGGAAATAGAAGGTTTTGAGGTATACCCCATCTCTAATTGGATTGGTTACCTCTTGTATTTTAATGCATTACAAACTATTATTAGAGCAGATTAATTTCAAAATTTTTGGAAGAAAACAGCAACCCTTAAGGAGTATCTTGATTGTTGTTACTTTTTATTTACATTTTTATTTATTTACATTTTTATTTATTTATTTACATTTTTATTTTTTACAGATATCTGTGCACAGAAATGGCGTTAAAATAGTTGGGGATGTTTTCTGTTGTGTTTTGTAGTTTACCTTTTTTTTATCAAGTCCAGAAAAATTCTCTTGAATTGCAATTATAGCTACTCTTTGAGAACTTAAGGATTTCTATTTACAAAAGCAAATTATGCGTGAAAAATTTTAAATATACATGAAAGTATAGACACATTTCTTCAAAATTTCCCATCCATTTATACTGATAAATTTGATTACAATATAATGCAGTTTATTAAAATAAAAAATATTCAGTTACTGTAACTGTTTTCTTTGTTTACCAATATCTGTAAAGATTTTTTAACTAAAACTATATCTAGATTTTTTTTCCCCTCCCCAAATGATGTGGTTCTAGTATTTATAGATGTTTTTATTACGAACAAAACAGTTTTGGGAATTTTATGATAAGCTCTTCTCTGCTTGATTTATCACTCTAAGGAATGACTCTATAGTCTTCTTTCACAAACATCAGGAAATCTGGCATCAAATTCTGAAAGTCTAATTGAGTTATTTATGACTAACTCCCCAACACTGCCCAGAATTTAAATCACAAGAGGATGGTCTTCATAATGAAGTTCTATCATCTTATCATTGTTTTCCTTTGTTCTTGAGGGATTTAAAAACCTCTCCTAAAGGATGACTCTATTCTTTTGTGAAATTCTAAAAGTTGTGTAATTTTCTTATTTAATGGTCTGCCATCTCTCTAAATCACTAGTAACATATTTCTGTAATACATCAGGCCTTCATGGAGCAGCTGAATTTGCACAGCTGTAAAGGTTTCTGTTTGAAACCTTTCAAATCTTGACATATCCAGCTGTCAGACGTTTTAAGTCTTTTGTTCTTATTAGATTATAAAACCTTAAAAATGAACTTCAAGTGTCCAAAATAGCAATTTGGTCTCCAGAGAAATCTAGCAGAGAACTGGTAAAAAGAATATGTGCAACAGCCACTAAAATTCAGATAGATAAAAGGCAAGACTCATCAGATTTTCTCATTATTTTTTCCCCTCCTTTTTTTTTACCAGGCGCATTTCTTTGGCTAGTCCACGACAGATTTTCAAAGCTTCCAATATGACCCAGCGATGGCAACACCGAGAAATTTCCAACTTTGAATATCTGATGTTTCTAAACACTATAGCAGGTAACACAAATTACTGTAATGAACTCAGGAAAGGAGTTAATGGTGGCACAGTTTCAACAGACATGGGGCACTACTCGATTTAGCCTTTTAATAAATAACTTTTTCTATGTACAGTTTTCTCCTGAAAAACAACGTCACAAAATCCTCCTACATGTATTTTGTTCATAATTATTTTTATGCTTGTGTAAGAATAGAGAGGCATGCAATTCATAATGCTGTACTGAACTGCACTTAAAATATATCTCTGAAGTCAGAATATTTTGACTTTTGTGGGACATAGACTGTCTACTATTTAGGAGAGTCTCAGAAATAGTAACTTCTTTATCCCTTAGTTTTCGAAGTTTTAATATTCATAAGTACTATCCTCCCTAAATACAGCTGATGCAACAAATTCTCTGTAGGGCTGGAACCCTCTGGGAAATCTCAGCAGGGGAGCAGGGTATTTCTGGAGCCAATAAATACAAGATGTATGGTTGATCTCGGAAAAGAGTGTGGTGCCTGGATCACCAGTGCTGCTGTGCCAGGACACCATTCATCCGTTCCGAAATCCTAATTCATACCCCTCTGTGGTTGCCTGAACCCCTCAGTCTGTAAATGCTAAGCCATATTTCATTTAACCCATCTTACCCCACTAGCTTTTAACCAACTTGACTTGTTTAGTGAATGGAGGCTGTTAGGTCTCATGACCTCCCTTTAATTTCCAACAGATTTTGTTCTCAGAGCAACTTACAAAATTTCTCAATTTTTCGCTCTTTTCCACGGTATTGACAGTGTTGAAAGGTCCCTTAATTCTCTTTCAGACTTGGCTCTTGCTAACACGATTGGTATAATAAATGCCTCTGCTCGCAGTAATTGCATTTTATACAAATGGTCAGTTTTGCTAGTTTCTGTAATCAGTCATTAAGTCAGAGATGCCAGGATGCTGGCAGATTTTGTAAAAGTAGGGGTAGATCTGCTTGACTGCTTGCTGCCGAAGTGGAATGAGGCAAGATCGTGACACTGTTTTCTGTGGCTATAGTGAACAATCCTTTTCATCTTTAGTATGTTATTGAAATAATAAAGTGAATTCTCACCTACTTGGTATTTGAGGTTAAAAGGAACAAAAAGATAACATTATGGAAAAAGGAAAAGTTTAGTTGCCCACGATGGGGAGTTAAAAGGTTGTCATGATGGCTATCAATTTGAAACAAATAAAGACAGATATCACAGTGTCACATAAGCAGCCTTAATCCTGAATAGGAGATAATGTGCAACATAACGAACTGATCAAGGAAAGAAAGGGTCTGACTATACTCTTTAAAAGTTTTGCAAACCAGGATGGAAAAATACTGAACGGTGTAAGAAAACTCGAAAAAGAAAAACTTAGGTGGAGTTTTAGAAAATGTTTTCTGACAACCTGATAAATTGGGTTGTGAAATAATATTCCTGGGAAAGAAGTAAAAACCTGTCCTTTGAGACTTTTGAGACCAGGCTAGACAAAATCTGAGAGCATACTGATTGGAGGTGATGTGAATGAATGAGCTTCTGCAACAATATCATAAAAAGAGACAGGATCCATGTAAAAAATTATGCATTTTAAAATTATAAACCAGGGTATGTGGTGTATGTGTATTTATGGTATAAGATTGTTCTAACTGAATATTTTGTTTTTACTGAAAGAAGGATATTATTTCCATCTTACAAATGCATGAAGGTGCGTGTGTGAACCTGAAACGAGAACAGATTTTCTGTTCTGGTAACTGTTGGTATATCCATAGGTGGTCAATGTTCAAGGAAGAATTCCTCTCAAAGTGAATTCTCTAGATGAAATGTTTATTACTTGCATAATTTCTCAATCTAAAATTCTGAGCTGCTTCATTTTGCTTTCACATATTGAATTTAATACACTATGTAAAAATATTGCTTTAATTTTTAGTATCAACAGAAGTCATCGCCTCTCCGGTTTTTGAAGTGTTTCACCTTAAAGAAACAGGAGACAAGATGACATAAACAAGGAAAGGAGAAATGCATAGAAAATGAATGGATTTAACTGCCACTCTTACTGTATGCAAGAGAGTTTACAATTAAAGTGAAATGGGCTACGATGTTTTAAATTAAATACTAGCAATTTGTGAACTTTTTCATTATCCTTTTCAATAAAGCAAAATAGAATATTGAAATGATAAAAGATCTGACGTAAATTACAGTTCTTTTGAAGAGCTCGTAAAGTTATATTGTTGTATCTTTAGAAGTTGGTATTTTAGTTAAATGTAACTCTTTTAACTCACGGTGGGGGTTTTTTTGTTGTTGTCAGGTCGAACTTACAATGATTTAAATCAGTACCCTGTCTTCCCTTGGGTTATCACCAACTATGAATCAGAGGAGTTGGACCTTACACTTCCTAGCAACTTCAGGGATTTGTCAAAGGTATTTGTCATCACATGTACCTTTTTTTCTCTCCAGTATTTATCACAGTAGCTTTCAGTCTTGTTAATGTTTTCTGCTGCGTTTGATACGTTAACGCTAAATGCACAACCATTAACAGTGTTTAATTTCTATATGGGTATGCTGATAATAGGGATTAGAAAATGAATTACTGATGTATTCTTATTGCTTCTGATTGTATCAATTTAATAATTGTTAATGGAAGGTGCTCTTAGTTGTAGCATATGTGTTACATTTAATTTCAAATTTTAATGAAGTTAGGAATGCTGAGGCTGCTAAAGATTACAAATTAGCCAAATAACTTCCTGTTTTTCTGATGAGAATTGCGCTTTTTTGGTAGCAAAGCCTGCGATCCCATTATATTTTAAGTACTTTTAAATCATTGCCCTTATTCCCCTGAGTAGGAACTTTATTTTTTCGCTACCACTGTGTATCCCCTTCGGATATACTCAAGTAATGGAGTTGTCCTTTGTCAGACAGACGTTGTCAGTTTTTAACAACTTTTCCAAACAACTCCTTTCTGGCACAGCAGCCTTGTTTTTCTGAGTTTTTTTCCCAAACAATCCTACACAGATGCAATATTATACAGTCTGCTTAAAGCTTTATAGAATGTGATTATTCTCTTTCAGTCTTTTCCAAGAAAGGAATATTTCATTTTACAGAGTAGAAGCATCTCTCATTTTGTCTACAAAGATGAGGTGCACTCATCATCAAACAGGATCTTTTTCTAAAACCTAGCTATTATGGGAAATGATTGGCACATGGAACAATATAGTTAATTAGTGGAAAAGGTAAAGAATGTATTTTAGTTATAGCTTGTGTTTTACAAAAGTGTTCTGTACAAATTGGTAATTTAATAGAAAAAAAATCCCCAAAGAAGTAGGGCAGGTTTTAAAAGTTCTTGCTTTCAGTTTGCAGTTGATTAAACTAAACACAGGTCTGTGGAAATCTCCAGAAAATTATTTTTTTTACTACGGTTTTAGTATTTTAACCTTAAAAAAGGTATGGTATAGTCACCAAATATATATACATGTATGTATGTGGATATGTATGTGGATATATATACATATATGTATATATATTTGAAGACTATACCATACCTTTTGTGGGTATATATGTACGTACAAATAAAAGTAAAGGAATGATGTTTTTAAGTCCAAAGCAGAGATACATTGAGGTACTGTCATTGTAATGTTTTCTAATAGTGTTATTTAATTCGAATAAGTCATGAACTCTGTGCTTTCTCAGGATGTCTGACTGACACAAGCCCATATTCATGGGTAAACGTACACATATTTTATATTTTAACAAATCTTTCAAAGGTAAATAATATTTTAAAATAATTTCTGGGTGCGGAATTTAATAAATGCTTTCTTAATAATTCCCAGGCAAAAAAATATCTGAAGGTAGTTTACAACTAAAAATACCCATCACCACCTTAGACTACACTCACGAATTACACTTAAGTGAAAATTGAAAACGTACGAGTAACATCAGCTCTGTGTAGCTTGAATTAGTACATAAATATATTAATCATTAATAACTTCCTTGATTATGACATGATTTTTGCAACCTCATTTTCCATTAACTTCTGTTAAATGACACTTCTGCATATATCATGTCATTGCTAAAATAATTCAAGGCAAAAAAATAGGATTCTCCAGCTGCTAGACTTCCAAGGCATCTCCTTTTAATTGTATTTTAATTTGTAAACTAGTCAGTTCAGTCAGTGCTATAGTCTTAGTCTTTCTTCCTCCCCCCTGAAATAGAACTAAGTGCAGTGTAGAGCAATTTTTCCTCATTTTACATTAGGTACCACTCTTGCCTCCATTAAGAAATTGGATAGCAAATCTGCTCTTTTTATATGCGTTTTTTTGTTAACAGTGACTGGTTATATGGATTTCTCTGTTCATGAAAGTAGTCTTTGAAGATTACTAAGTATACTTTTAAGTTCTGAGGGAATCTTTCCATTGCTGTTGCCAAGAGAGGACATTACTTAGGTTGTTTCTATATCTATACTTAACCTTCTCAATCATATGGTTGAAAACTATGAATTTAATACAGGAAATAATTATTACAATATTAGATGTCAGTCGTACTGTATTATGAGTAGGAGGAGTTTCATTTAATATTATCTAAGGCTGTAACATGATATTCTTTGGAGCTTTTAATCTTTAACAGGTGATTGGCAGAGAATTGCCCCTATTGTTAGGGAATAGAGAATATTTATACATATAGGTATATTTAACATGCGTTTTCCCTTGTGTTCTGTTAAATGTTGTTGATCAGACAGTGCCTCTTGACCTCTGAAAATGTAACTGCTGTTCTGGATGAATGCCAGTCCTTCCCACATACACAGTGAAAGTCTTTATGCTGCACCTGTCTCATACAGCAGTTCAGGTTTTGGTTACTGTTCAGGCATTCTAGCTGTATCAGTTCTATGTAGTTTAACATAGAATCATAGAATTGCCTAGATTGGAAAAGACCTATAAGATCATCTGGTCCAATCGTTAGCCTAGCACTGACAAGTCCCCCACTAAACCAGGTCCCTAAGCACTACATCTACACGACTTTTAAAAACATTCAGGGATGGGGCCTCCACTGCTGCCCTGGGCAACCCATTCCAATGCCTAATGACCCTTTCAGTAAAGAAATTCTTCCTAATACCCAATCTAAATCTCCCCTGGAGCAACT
>JAVKLA010000007.1:23473697-23491700 GCA_034782735.1 Sagittarius serpentarius | reverse complement strand
CCCAGTATTTCCTTTGTGAATATGAAGAGACAGAGCTAAAAAGAGTTGGGTGGGGGGAGGGAATTGTAATAGTGATTGGGGCCCTTGCTTGTGATATGAGAACTCAAAAGTTGAGTCCCTCTTTGTAAGAAAGCTGGGCAAGAGTATGAAGTTCTCTTGTTGGCGTCCCAGGACAGTGCTATAATTTTAGGACTATCATGGGCTTGCTTTGTTTGGACCAGAAAATCTATTGTGGAATTAGAAATCATATCAACTAAAGTGCTGAGTAGTCTGTTATATTCCGATGAAAAGTTTTTGTTTAATAACAGAAGTTTTTCCCCTTTCTAAATAGGGGGAAAGTGGTTTTGTGAGACTCTCAAATGCCAGTAACCCTCAGACAGATCCCATCGGGGACTTCTGTGAATGACAAAATCGGTCAATTATTCTTTCTGACAGCTGAGTCAATGTGTTGTATCATTTCCTTTAGCGCACTTGCCAAAATTAAGAAGCAAAGCTGCAAACGGTCCCAGTGTGCAGATCTGCAGATCTGATCAGTGTGACTGATCTGCTGCAGTCGTCGGTTTTCTAGGTGCTAGGGGTTTTTTTGGCAGCACCATGGTCAGGTACCCAGCCGCCCAGCAACTGCCGGTGCCGGCCAGGCTGGGCTCGGGGGGAGCAGGACCATGGACAGGGCCCTCCCCAGGCGACGCCGGGCCGTGCTGCTGAGAGGCGGCATCGTAGATAGGCACGAGGCAGACTTGCCTCTTTCAAGGAAGTCGTTGTTGGATTGTCAAGCCCGACCTAGTTGAGAACCTTAGAGACACGAACCTCTTTGCTGCGTCTGAAACAATTCTAGCCCTTTCGGATTTTAGCATCAGTCTCTGCTTGATACCCACTTGTTTCACTTTCAAAGGCGGAGATTTTTGTGCTGGTGTGTTGGTTTGAGCTTCATGTAGCATCTATCTTGGGACCTTTTTCAGAATAAACATGTGATTTCCATGCATGTTTAGCTGCCCATTACTCCACAACTCTTATGGAGACCTGCTGAGACTGAAACTTCACCCAAATGTGTCTCTGAGAGGATTTATCAAAACATACTTTCTGAAATCCTACTCCTAGTCTAGATAGAATTGTTAAAATACTCTGGGATTTTCCATTGCTCTATTACAGTGTCATAACCATCCTTTCATATCTTTGTGGTTTTTTCCTTGTCATTAATTGGTTATTCTCTGTGTCAAACCATCTCCTCTGAAGAACATATAAGGGGATGGTAGAGTGCATCTCGCTACCATTCTTACTTTTTCTTCCCTGTTCTCTTCTTTTCCCACCAGAGATTTATTTTTTGAAGTCAGAAGAAGATACTCTTTGCACTTCAGATGCATATAGCAGTTTCTAGGATCACTTAATTCTTTTCAAGCAATCTTTTTTTTTTTTTTAACATTTAGTTAGGTATTCGAGCAAAAGCCAAGTTTACAGGATCAATAAGAATCATTCTGATAATAAGCCTAATAATTTTAATCTTCCTCTGCTTCAAGGAGGACTATTGTTTGGAATGCAGAAATACTCAAAAGACAGGAAAAACAATAACTCAGAATTAACAGTGAATGTTCAAAATGCTATTCTTAGTTTGTATCTGATATCATTGTCCATCCTGCTCTTGTTTCAATTTTAGGTGCCCTGAACAACTGTTGTCTTCTAACTGGAAATGAACTGAGGGAGGTTCATGACCTTTTAAATGATCACAAGAAACCATGGGGCACATGTCTAGTTGTAAAATGTACTAGCAATCAAAACAAAGTAATTTCACACACATATCTTGGGCGATAGACATTTTAAATGCGTGTTTTCTGTCTTCCTAATGTAAAGTGAATGTTATTCTCTTGATACAGTCTCTCTTCCTCTTTATATTCATACATTTGAACTCCAGCAGATTATGAGCTACTACAGCACACACCTGTGTAATTCAGATTTCTGAACAAGCATGATGGTGGCTAAATTGAAAATTGCACTCATACTGGAAATGAGGATGGGATTTATCTTACCTAACTGGAGCTGTCTAAAACTGAGTTGATCAGACTCCTAGGAACAGGAAGCCTGTTGGGGTCAAAGGACAATCTGGGTATAAAAACAGTGCTCAGAGAAAATGAGATCATGGTAAAATAGTAATAATGATAATCTTTGTTTAAAGAGGAGTTTAAGTTGGTTCTCAGGCTTTGGATTTACTTTGATGGACACATCAGATGATCTGTCTCAAACTCAAATATCAGCAGATGAAAGTGTGGATCAAATGAAGGAAAACGATAGGAAACGATCACTAGGAGAAGACGGTATGATCCTAAAAGCTTGAGTTGAACAGTCTAATAAGATTAAGAAAAAATAATTTACATATAATATCCAGCCAATCACTTGAAACTGTCTCAGTATTAGAAACACAAAGTTAGTTTTCAAAGTGGGGTGGTCACTGGCATTCCAGAGGTCTTTTCTGTACTTTATACTGTTCAACGTGTATGGTAATCTGAAAAAGAAGGTGAAAAGGGAGCTGATAGAACTTTCTGACAATACTAATCTGTTGATGGTATTGAAGACGATGGCTGACTAATCAGGAGTCTTTATGAAATAGGTAATAAACGATGGATGAATTCACCTTAGGAGCGAAGCAATGCATGTGTGAAAAAATATACATTGACAGGCTCTTAGCAGACTGTATTCAGGATCGATATAATCTGATTGTAATAGTTTATGAAACAGTACAGATTACAGTAAAAACCTCTTTATACTTTCCCAAGGACACCTTTCTAGCCTGCTGCTGCTCTTTTTGTAGGGCTTGGTGCTTACCCATGATACACAATAATGTACATTTTGTGTGCCCTGACTGTTTAATCTGCAGAAAATGCCAGTTCGTATTTGCTTTTAGCTTGAGGTCCTGTGCTGCTAGTACAAGTCAAAAGGATTGGTTTTAGTTCTGATTGTCTTATATAGATCTGGTGTGAGGTATAACAGCTTCTGTTTTCTGTGACAGTGGCTTGTATGATGTGCTGGCAGAGGAGCATGGTCTGTGAAGGGAAGGCAGGGAGAGAATGTTTTTGTCTCCTGCTATGATTCAAGTGCATGTTGCTTCTCACTGAATCCTATTTCTTGAAATCCATAAAAGGATTTTTTTTTTTTTTTAAATAAGTGAATGATGATGCAGGGGTTTCTTTCACTTGACAGATTATGTCATGGATAGCATATGCAAATGGCTGCTTTAGGCTGGCAGTGTTATTTTCTAAGTAAGGCAACTACAATGCCATACCCTCCTCACCGCCTGCAAGCGGCTTGGTTTCTCCTCATGATTCCCAGGGACATGCAACTTCCTTTCTCCCTGACCTTTTGGAAGTGTACAACACATAACAGCTGTCTTCATTTTGTCTTCCCAGTAGTATTAAGGTAGTAATACCTCAAATACACATTCAGTTGTGCTGAACAATTAATTAAACCTTATGTAAAGGTGTATGTGTGCTTAAGTAGTTTGCAGGTTTGTAGTTCAGCAGTGCATTTTTTTGGAGTCTGCTACAGATGGTTGTAATAGCATTTGATACTATTGTTAGTAATATGAAGCCATGGAGATTTTTCCTTTAAATTCAAATTCTCCCAAGGTTCTAGGTGACCTGAGGTGTATCCTGTCACTAATATATCACTAAAACTTTGCTAATATTGCTAAATCTAGTTTTTCTTCATTTTGTATGCTTAATATTAGCTTATGATCCACTTTTGAACTGTGGACGTTGGGAATCTTCCATGGTTTGCACCATTAAATATTAAATATTAATGTTCAAACATTCTAGTTATTAGACCACCTTTAGGTCAGTTTTTCCTTACTGTTCTTGTTGTCTCAAAGGAATTTGTGAGCTCTTAAAAAATCTTAATAATAAACCATATGTACATACACTTTTAATTTAATTTTCATGCGCACAACTATTGTCTGCTTTTATGCCAGCCCTTTAATTCTCAGTTTCCCTAGAATAGAAAATTGAGCTTTTAAAAAGTTTTTATAACATAGTGTGATCTGGTAAATTTCACGATGTGGTTTCTGGTAAATACCGTCTTTTCAAAGAAAGCTTGTAAGGACTGACAACTATTTAAAAAAGCACATTTACCTGAAAAAGCTCAGTGGTTTTAGTATGTATTGATTATATTAGACTTATTTTAGAAAAGAGTGAGATAAGAGGATTATGGAATTTCATCCCATATGCAGTGCATCAGGAAATGCCCAGGGAGCCTACATTTGATAAAAATGCTGATCAAAGTCAGCTGGTTATACTTGTCACTTATTTAAAGGAGCTTCTGGGACATAGTTGTCTGCACCCTAAGCCGTGCATGCAAGTATTAAATGAAGTGGCTGGTAGTCATCTATCAGTGTTTCTTCACTACTATGAAGAAAACGATATATCTAAGCAAAGAAATCATTTGCATGTAAAAGTAACTGCAACTTTTTTGTACTGGAGTGCTCTTGACTGGCTTTTATTGTATCATGCACCAGCCCGTGTATGTGGGTGTCATGATTTAACCCCTGCCAACAACTAAGCACCACGCAGCCGCTCACTCACTTCCCCTCCACCCAGTGGGATGGGGGAGAGAATCAGGGAAAAAGTAAAACTCCTGGGTTGAGATAAGAACCGTTTAATAGGACAGACAGGAAGAAAATAATAATGATAATAACAATAATAAAATGACAATAATAATAATAATAATAAAAGAATTGGAATATACAAAACAAGTGATCAGTTGTTCACCACTTGCTGACTGATGCCCAGTTAGTTCCTGAGCAGCGATCCACACCCACCAGGCAAACTCCCTCCAGTTTGTATACTGGGCACGACGTCCCATGGTATGGAATACCCCTTTCACCAGTTTGGGTCAGCTGTCCTGGCTGTGTCCCCTCCCAACTTTCTTGTGTCCCTCCAGCCTTCTTGCTGGCTGGGCCTGAGAAGCTGAAAAATCCTTGGCTTAGTCTAAACACGGCTTAGCAACAACAGAAAACATCAGGGTGTTATCAACATTCTTCTGCTAAACACAAAGCATAACACTGTACCAGCTACTAGAGAGACAATTAATTCTACCCTAGCCAGAACCCGGACAGTGGGAAGATACTGAGTCATTTAATATGAAGTTGTAAGAGAGGAGCCAGTCCAGAAGCTCATCTAGCTCAATGTTTTGCCTCTGTGAAGAGCAGTAGCAGGAGCCTAGTGAAAAAAGAAAAGAAAGAGGGCAGTTAAAGCATCATCCTTCCCTTCAGGTAACCTCCCATGTTTGGCCACCAGAAGTTTAACTACTTTGTGAACAGGAGAAATAATTTAGACAGTCATGTTCAGTGGCCACTGATGGACTGATGGTCTAGTTGTCTGGTTTTTTTATATGTTTGTTCTGCATTGCTCCCTGAAGCAGTGAATCTAGCAACTCAGTTATATGAGAAGGTATTGTGTTCTTTGCTTTGTAACTAGGGTTATTATGGCTTTTTTTGTTTGTTTGTTCTCTGTGGACCATATGAAGCCTTGCTTGCTTGCAACTCTTATCTATACTTGAAAGTTATTTTAGTTTTAGGTTGACATAAAAAGAACAGGGAGTATTCTTCAGAACTTGCTTTATGTTATTGCCCCATTTGTTTCCCTTCTCCCTACAAATTTTCAAGTATCATAATTATTTGAAATACCTATATTCAGAGTAATGGATTAGAATTATAACTATGAGCATAATGACCTGCCAGTTCTAAAGGGGAAGAAGCTTAACTAGATGGAACATTAACAAATATCCAGAGGATGTCTACTCAACAAATTCACCAGAGATGTGTGTTGACTTCAGTGATTGGAAAAGAAGGCAGCACAGCCGTATGAGTTTTTCTGATTTCATATCTTGATGTCAAAATCAGTAGAGTACACTTGCTAATACTCATAATTATTGCACAGTTAGAACATTGCATATACGAAAAGTGTTTGACCATAGGATTCTTTATTTCACTAAGAAACCACATGAAATTGAAGTAGCTGCTTGTGTTGAAGTTCTCAAAAACCAAGTGTTATAACTGACTAAAATATGATTTACAATTAATAGTAAAAACCAGTAAATCAGTTTAGAATTGGAGCAGAAATTATTGTGTATCACCTAAATACTCACTGGAGAAAGATACAAAAGTTCTGTCAAGTTCTGTCCCTTTGGCTACAGCCAAATTTTGACATCCAATTCGTAGTTCCCACCTCCTAGCCTAGTCTTTGATGTAGGATTTGGGCATCTGCTGTGAAACCAGTGCTTTTGGGAATGAATTGGTAAGGATTGTTTTTCTTCTTGGTAGATTGTTTCCATTTTTTAAATGTTTCCTGGAGCAGCTCAAGGACCTCAAGTTTAATTGATCAATGAGGACAGTTCAAACAGTTCAGCCAATAATTGTGTTTGTTGTTTTCTTTGGGATACGGTTCTTCAATGAATTTGAGTTAGATATGGATTAAAGCTAAGATGCCTTCTAAAGAAGATGGGGGAGTTGCAGGACCTAATTTTTAAGAAAGCAGTATTCTGTTGTTTGAGAGGAAGAATGGTGAGTTCTAGCAATGAGCGAGAATAGGTTCAGAGGGCAGCATGGCATTTTGTGGCTGTTCTCAAACACAAAAATGACAGACAAAAGAGTAGCCATCTACATTATATGAGTTTATTCCCAGATATTTCCCAGTTGACCTGACTTAATAAAGTTTGGGTATAATTAAACCCTTGCATCTTGTCTTTATATCTCTGTCTGGGAAAAAGAAGTTTTACTCAGATCATCAGGAAATCCCACTGACAATATTACAAGTATTGGCTAGTTCTGGGAGTTAATTATGTGTTGGTAATATGTAAGTAACTAAAAAGCAATCCTCTAAAAACGCACTTGTGGTTAGATTGCAGCAGAGTATACAGCACTCGGCATATTTACGACAGTGAGAAGACTAACACTGGAACACTGAACACATTTCACGTATCTGTATATTAGAATACATTGATAAGGGGGCAGGCTGCAGAGAAATCTTAAGGCTGGAAGAAATGTCTTAAAATGGAAAACCTGAAGAGCTCAATTTCTTTTGTTTATTAAAAGGTATAATTATAGTCTAAGTATCTTTATATACAGAAAATACTGGATAAGTAGAGACTGTGGTATGTCAGAGAGAAGCGTAATAAGATTTCTTTCGTAACACACCAGTAAATTTGTAGACGAACTGAAATACATATTTTTTAGAATGAGGATCACAATTATCAGTAGAAAAAGCTTCCAAGAAAAATAGCAGAATGTCCATGTACTCAAGAGTCAGATGCCTTTCTGGAAAGCAGGCTGGCCAAATACAGCTCATGCTATAATCAAGTGTAAACAGTTGGGCTCAAAATCATGTAATGGAAAGGCATTTAATGGCTTGTCATACAAACACAAGGCTAGATGAGATCACCTAATGGTCCCCCTGGTCCTTTAAGCCCAATGAATATATGAAAAATATCAGTAATGAAAACCAGATAGTCATCTTGAAAATACAACGTATGAAAAACAAACATCATACTTGGCAAGGATGCTACAAGCATAATTCAATGATACAGACGATTGTATTTACAGGAATCCAAATACCTGGTTGGATGTGGATAAGAAACAGTGTAAAAAATCACAAGCAAAAGCATTTTTTTGCCCCCCCCCCATTTTTTGTTTTTTGTCTTTTTTCTTTTTTAATTTTCTTTCTTTCTTTCCTTTTTTTTTTTATTTTTCCGTGGTAAAGAACTTTTGAAATACAAATTTCAAAGAATAATATTTTCATTAATTTTTAAATCTTTCTGTTTGCACTGGTCAGCACAGACTTGGTTTCTGGAACTGCCTGCTTTTCAGAACTCACAGGCACTTGCACATATCTCCTGATTTCCAGTAGTAATTGTTAAGATTGCCGTCTTCACCAAAAGAGGTTAACAGTTAACAGTGAAGACGAAACTATTGTATCTTGACTACTTATTGTTTGCACTAATTAAATGCAGTTTACTGCCATAGTACTCTAGTCTTTCATGGATTTTGAATATTAATGAGTTAAAAACTCTTCCCAGTATTACAATGGATAGGAGACAGTAAAAGTGGCGATGTTTGTTTTCATAACAGAAGCCTGTGTAAAAGGCAATAACAAAAGGTAGCATGGATAAGAACACAGTACGTCTGTTTATTTGGAGTAACACTATGTAAAAAATGAAAACACATTAGATAGGAATAAAACGCACCTCTTTTTCTTCTCAAATGTGTAACTGTAAACAAACATACCGTAATTCTTTCTTTATAAGACTTTGGTCTGCTTGTGTTAGGTCATTAGCGATTCTCCAAAATGTATGTGGTCTTGAACATGAGCGACAGGATCCAGGATTGATTCTGCCCTATGTAGAGGAGCAGTGAGCATTCTGCTTTCTTCTGTTGGGTGCAACAGGACCTCTTCTGTAAACGGAGGCAAGATAGGCCACTGTTCTGCTGTCTGGCACAGCGTAAGATTAAGAACTAACAAATATAGCTGTACACCATAGTGTCTGGACATATTTAACAGCAGTAGATGGTAAGAGTCAGTGTGTTTTCTCAGTTCTTTTTCAACAGACCATTTTTCTTTGTTTTGTCTCAAAGAAAGCAACCAAGCTTGGTCCAAAGACTGCGATTTACTATATTAAGTTCTTGGTCAAAATGTGAGGTTTATTTATTTTGAGGTATTCCTAGATTTGAGAGCTCTTGAAAAACTGGTATCAGATGAGTTGGGTTTTTTTAAGAATAGCTTGTAACTTTTATATTTGTAGCACATGTTGTTTTAACAACCACTTCAGGTCAAAAGCCAGGTGATCATGCCTTTGGAAAAGAGAAAACAAAAACTTCCGTACCCCAATTCTTCCTGCAGTTTGGACCCATTTTTGAATGAACTCTGACTTGAAAACCATATGCATTATTCATTTTTCAATGCAGTTTGAAAACTTAGCAGCCTTAAGTGATTTCTTTTTTTGTCTTGACGCCCGTAATCTCAGCCATCGTTTGTGCTTGTTGGAATTTTTCTCTCTCTACTTTTCTTCCCCCTACCCCTGCATCTAAGTAAGTATTTTTAATTGGTGAACTGATACCTAATTTTCCCCACCAAAAAGAGGTACTGTAAAGAAAATATATTCTGGAATTTCTGGACATGAAGGCTTTTCAGCTTGTTCTTCCTTAGTGGTCTGTAGCCATAGGGAAACCAGTGTGAGCAATGTAAATTTGTGGTCTCACAGCTACATCTAGCATAGCATAGTTTGGAGTTACTCTTTTTCCTTTGGCGTTTACCTGAAGGGGAGGGAATCCAGTATGTAATCATGATTTCCTGTTAATTTTGAAATATGAAATAATTACAAAATTTCAGTTAATTTGTCTACTAAATTAAAAGTCAGAGGGTATTTGAATATTCCTTGTACGTGCTTTATTCTGTAGCTCAAGCTTAGTTAACTGTTCACAGTGCAGTGTAACACAGTAGAATCACCTCATCCTTAGAAGCAGTTGTCAGAAAAATATGGGCCTGGCTGGTAGAATGTATTAGCCCAATACATTGTCTCCATTTTATTATGAAGCTGCTGGGGAAGCTGTGATATACAGCACTGTCATTACAGATCTATTGTTAGAAGGGTTCTACAGTCTTCTGTGCACTGCCATTAATTTATAGCAGTAAACAATATGTAGCCCTCCAACTGCAGCAAAGCAGAATCTTTTAATGAGGTGGATGTTATTACCACAATAAATCAGTGCATTCGTGTAATGTATAATTCAATGTGTGTATTCCCACTGTAACTTCTCTGAGTAAGCTGATAGTGTATCATTGTCAGTGCACAGCTCCATGGTTCCTTTTTTTTTCCCTAAGCTTGCTTTCATTTGGGGACTTTTTTTATTTGCTTGCAAATATATGTGACATGTCCTGATAGTTGTCCTGTTGCAGGCTTCAGAAACCAACTGTAACAATAACAGCCAAAATCAATACTGTGGATTCTGGCTATATGGATCTCTGCATGATACTTTTTTTTTTTTTTTTGAAAAGAGAATGAAATCAATTCTAATTGGGTTTAGCTTTATATTCAAGGAGTCTAATTCTATAACTATTGATTTGGGCTATACTCATTTGGAGAGTAATAAAAATAGGGGCAGATAAAGAGAATACATAAAATGTTACAGAACCATACAGCACAACACTGTTTCTATTTTTAATTTATATAATTTGTCTACCAATGACCTTATTTCTTCTTTTTTCCCTCAAGCATAGCTGAGTCTTTAGGGAAAATCAGTACAGATGGAAATTCCAAAATGGTTCTTGCAACAAAGAGACTTCTTGGAGTCAGTTTCATTCTTCCCTGGAATAAATTTGCTAAATCAGATAAAAATCCTTTTATACAGGAACGACTTCTTTTAAAGGGTTATATTTCAAATTAGTGAACTGCAAAAATAGTAATTAACCTAAGATGTTTTCTTTATCCTACCGCAATGTGAAAGCTGCTCTAAGTAAAAAATTTAAGATTAGATCTTAGGTCATTCATAGATCTAATCTATCCTAGAAGAGAAAATACTTCAAAGCTTGTGTGCCAAATTTCACGTGAACTGCAAAGAAGCAGTTATTTGAATAATAATAATCTGAATAGCAGACATAGTTTTTCACTTGAACTATGCTTGAATCAATGACTAGGTTACTGATACTTTTGTTCAAGGACTTTTCTTTTAAAGTCTTTCCTTGCCTTGTAGTGTATTCTTAAGTATATTTATTCTTGCAGAACAGAAGGAAGATATTTTTGCATGTTTATTCTTCAGTTATACTTGAATGCATCCATTGTCTGTACAGATGGGCATCATTTACATTAATAACATGCAAACTGTGCTCAATATGTATACAAAATTGTATTACATATATGTTTTGCATATATCTTTGCAAATACAAAGATATTTTAGACCTCTTACAGCATTTTACATGTGGAATGGCTAAATTCACTTTTGCGTTCGTTTCTCAGTGACTTATGTGACATATACTCATTTTTCCAAATCCTTTATGTGAGAGTCTGCTAAAGAAGTACACAGCTACAGATAACAAAATACTGTATTTCTTAGATTTAAATAAACCTCTCCGTGTTTTTGTCCTAGGTAAGCGCTGAACAAAGAACAACAATGTTGGTGAAAGTGTGACAGACTTTTTTATTCATACATATGTTATTTGTTTCTTCTATAGCAATGTTTTTATATAGAAATTCTGCTATTTTATTTGTCTATTTCAAAGTTTCAAGTTTTATCCAGTAAGTAAAACTTGTCTTGGGATGGTAAACAGAAAGCATAGAAACAAGAATAGTAATACCAAAATTCAAAATGCACTGTTAATATTCTTCCATCCTGTGAGTCACTATTTTTGCCCCCAAAATATCCAAAGATGTTTCTCATTGTTGCTTACCATTTGCTTAATAGAGTATTCAACATGAAGACATATCCACAGCCACACAGGTGAACAACTCTTTGTCCGAGACATTCCACTGTGAAGTGGTTTGTAGTCATTGACTTGAATCAGCAGAAAATAGAAATGAAGGCTACATGAATGCAGAAGAGACTTTTTTCCAACCAGCCGTGTGCGTGTGCGTGGAATTCTGGTTTGAAATACACAGATCTGTTCAGGTGCTTACAGAATCCAACGTCTGCTTTGGCAAATCACCAAACACAGTCTTCTCCATGTATGCCGATAATTGTAGTTACCAAAAAGAACAAGGGCAGTATGATGTGGTAATAGGTCATGTTATCTTTATTTACTTAATGTATTTATTTTTACAAACTTTGTAGCCTATTGGAGCTTTGAACCCAAAGAGAGCAGCATTCTTTGCCGAGAGATATGAATCATGGGAAGACGATCAGGTTCCAAAATTTCACTATGGCACACATTATTCAACTGCAAGTTTTGCACTCACGTGGTTATTAAGAATTGTAAGTATATCTTCTAAAACTGCTTTTCCTTTAAATGATAATGAAAGTACAAATAGCTAGGAATGAATAAACTAAAATTCAGTGGCATAGAAGAGTACTGAAATTTTCTAGTAACTGCAGAAAGTAGCGTAGGGTAAATGTCTTCCAAAGTTTGAGCAGAAGGTTTTAATTTTTATGGTACAGGCTTTTCAAATCAATACAGCTTTTTCTCCTTAAAAATTGCTTTTTAGTGTACATTCTTATACTAATTTAAACATAGTTTACTTTCCTTCCTTGCGTATTTTCTGACTCGACCATGTACTGAACATTCTTACCGAATATATTTAATTTTCACCTCCTAATGAGAGTAAATGAGTTGGTTTCTGATGATCATGAAGTTCTGTGATGTAAATAATTAATTTGTAAAAATCTGCTGCAATTTATATGGAAGTAACTTTTGAGATGCTACATATTGATAATATATTGGTTAAAGAATGCATTTTTCTGTAAAATTGAAAGGCGATTTATCTCCTAGAAAGTAATTTCTTTGGGAAAGCATTAGCAGCACATCATTAATTAAAGCTTGTTAGAATGTACAAGCATACATAAATCCTTGAAGTAATTTATAGCGCTTAGCTAATTTCAAGCAATTATCCACTAATATGTGCTTAAGTGTTCTTTAACTAAGAGGAGGCTTTTAAATCTTTCAAACATTTTTCTTTCCTATATCATAAATTACATATTAAACAATAACAATCATAAAGCTATCGGTATTGAATGCTACCTTTTATATTAATACATTACCTTGAACAAAATAAAATGCATGTGTTATTTTTGTTACATGCTAGTTTAAAAAATATCTAAGGTAAAAATATTGAGCTTTTTCATGTTTTTGAGAGCAATTTGTGTCGCAACTGACGGTAGCTTCTCCTCCAGCATGTAAATATTTTCTTTCATTTTTATTTGCTTTTCTTTATCTGAATATATATGCATGGAGTAGGAATAAAAAGCATTTATTGAACAAATAAGCTTCAGTTTGTATTTCTCATTCCTGGATAACAGAATTAACGCTTTGCAATTAATCATGTGTCTGCCAGAAGAGTAGCATTATTAATAACCAAACCCCAAAAGATTAATAAATCCTTTTTTTCCCCTGAAATTCCTAAAGAAATACATTGCTGGTTGTAGTTAATCTTTTTATATATATATTTAGGAACCCTTTACAACACTTTTCCTGAATCTACAAGGTGGGAAGTTTGATCATGCAGATAGAACTTTTTCATCTATTTCAAGAGCGTGGCGCAATAGTCAGCGTGACACTTCTGATATCAAGGTAAAATCTTTCCTGAAAAGTGTTCACGTATTTTATACTGCATCTGCTTTTATTGTAGCTGTCATCATAGGACCACATGTTATGAAAAAGCGAAGGAAGAAGATTGGGAGCTATCCTACTGTTTGGGAAAAGACGTGCAAGGGAGATGACACACAGTTTTACTTCCGTTAGAATATTTCAGTGAATTCTTCTGTAAACTTTAGCAAATGTTTTTAGCCCTGAGACTGAAATAAGGTGAAATTGGCGTTTGTGCTGCAGATATGTGTTTCACTGTCTTTTTGTTCCCCTGTGCAAGTTTTAAGCCTTTGAAAGGTCAGTAGAAACTGGTACAGATTTTTAACCACTAAGTTTCATACATACTCTGCTCATGCTTCTGCCCCGCTCAGATAAGAATGTTGCAGTCAATATTCATATTACTTTATGTAATTTTAGCTCTAGGCATCCAGCCTCGTTTTTTGGGCAATTTCTGCCGTGGCCTGTTTCCTTGTTTGACTATGACAAACAGGAGAAGGAGGCTGTGCTAATTTAGGTGCAGAAGAGGCAAAAATTAGTCTTGTGATGAGGAATAAGTAGATAGGGGATAAAGAGCTGAGAGGGAGATCTGGAAGCAGTCTCTGGAAAGACTGTGTACTGGGTAGAGAAACAAAGGGCTACAGAAAGCCAGTGTCTGAGAATACTAAGATGAAACATAAAATTTAGCATGATATTGAACCTGTCCTAACAGGGGCACTGGGCCTGGGACCTGGCGAGTGAACAAGAAGTGGGTAGGAATAGAAGGTAAATTAATCTGGTAATTAGTCATTGTATAGAAGAGACCTAGAATTAAGTGGGTCAAGAAGCTAAGGCAGGAGCACATAGACATTCCAAGGGCAGAGGTTTAGGTAGGTAGCCATTGAAGGAAGGAATGAGGTAAACACATGGAGTCTGGGATCTAAGGAATATTTTGAACTGGGGAGGAGAACAAAGGAGACAAGGATGCTGGCAGTGATGGGAAAGCTTTGTTGACCTCAAATCCAGGAAGAAGGAGTAATAGCAGAATTGTTTTTTTAGTGGAAGGAAGGATGGAAAAGTATAATGTGAGGAAAATCAGAGGCTAACTCAAGAATGTCATGCAACTAGCAAGAGACATAAGTAACATGAAAGCATTCTGTAACTATATTCATAGTGAGGAGACAATTGAGGAAAGGGTTGATCTGCAGATTAATGGAATGAGAAAATTGTCAACAGATAGTGCTGAAAAAGCAATGTCTTTCTTGCATCTGTGAGTCCCCACCAAAAGAATCAATGGCAATCAGTGACTAGTGGAATTAATAGCACTTATAAAAAGATACAATGTCTACATCAAATTGGGAAAGAACAGTTTAGAAAATACAAACACATTAGATTTTTTCAAATTGACTGGTCATTGTGAGCTTCATTCTCCTGTATCTAGAAGATGGGCAGGCAAAATTTCAGAGTGCATTTTTTTTTTGAGAAATGGAGGAGGAGAAAGGTAGCAGTGGTAGACAAATGAAGTGTTCAGTTTTTAAAAAGGAAGAAAAAGAGCACCAAGAAATTATGAGGTGAGTTTAACTACAACTCACAGAAAAATACTTATGCAAATTATCAGACCATGTTTAAGTACCAGGAAGATAACAAGGAGACAAGCAAATGAAACACATAGTTATCAAGAAGAGATTATGTCAAAGCAATCACAGTTTCTGCTGAGAAAAGGTAGCAGACCTCATAAACAGAGGAGCAGCAGATGATGATCTTAGTTTTTGTCATTGTCTTGTGAGTGAGCTGTGAAAACTTAGTCTAAAAGAATCAGCTGTATTTGGAGAATAATTACCAGTGGTACATTATTAAAACTGAAAGATGTATTGAGTAGAATTCTTCTTGATAATAACAGGTCAGGCCTCAATTTCCATTGGTATTGGATTGGAAGGTACTGGAAGTGTAGTGGAATTGGAGGCACTTCTGGCAGAAGGGAAAAATTATTTGAGAAGAGTATTAGATGAAGTTTATTAGGGAAAAATGAGAATTTAATTTTCATGCAGATTCTCATACAGTTAGGTACAAATATAACACAAGAAACTATCTGCTGTGCAAAAAAAAGATGTAGGGTTGTAGTACATCACCAATGCACGTGAATTAACAGTATTGTGGTATAACAAAAGGTTAGTAACATTTCCTAGAAGATACATCAACAGGCCGTAGTATAACTTTCAAAATGTGTGAAATAAATCTTCAGCTTTGCCCAGCTTTGGTAAGGTCTTAGCTGGAGTATTACATCCGTAGTTGTGGCCTAGTTGGAGAGAATCCTCACTGGAACAATGATAACAATGCAAGGTCTTGAAAATAAAATAGAAAGATTGAGTAGCTATGCTTGTTTTCCTTCTAAAGAAGAGAAGATTGAGGAGCAACTTAAGAGTCTTCTATTACATAGGGACTGCTGCAAGAAAGAAAGGAAGAATCTCTGCTGCCCTTGCTGGATACAATATCAGGGAGATTTCAAGTAGATGTAAAAGTAACCTTCCTAACAGAACAAATAAAACCGATGAATGCTTCCCTGGAAATTAGTGTAGTGAGGGTTTTTCAGAAATGCTTAGATACCTTTTGGAAATGATGTATGTGCAAGCTGGTACTGCCTTTAGAGGCATCGTTACTGTTATGGATGGCCTCTTAAAGTTGCTTGCAGCTTTCTGAGTTTGTGAATTGTCATGAATTACATTATACTGCTGTGAAGCATCTGAGTGAGTATAATAAAGATTGACTAGAGAAATGTGTTCATGAGGCTGGATGAGCAGCCGGGAAAGGGGATGAGACAGGATTTCCATAGGACATGTTGAAAGAATTAGGAAAGAAAAAGTCTGAAAATGCACAGAACCATCTTGGAAATACCTATATCCCCAGTATTTCACTATGGCCATGAAAACAAGTTTCCTCATACCCGGTGTTGTGCTCTACCTTGCAAGTGTTTGAGAAATGCATGGCTAAAGTGTCTCATATGCCTCTAGAAGTTTTCTACATGCAGAATTGCAACGTGTTAGCTTGCTAGTGCTTCAGTGTATTTAGTTGACACATGCATTGAAGAGCCTGAATAAAGCAGATTATGATGTGCTCCTGTAGTTAATGGTAACATCATACTGTATACATGCTTGTAAATAGAATTATTTAATAACTAATTAAGAAAATTAAATCAGATGTTGCTGTCATGCTGAAGTTAATGACAGAAGTCTTACTTAAATGGTATGTTTTGTATTACTGTTTTCATATGTCAAGAATTTTGGGTTTTTTGATCATGGGTTGGTTTACACAACACCAGGCCTGCTGGTGACAGATGGGGTACACCTGTCTCAAAGGGGGAAAAGGATCTTTGCACAGGAGTTAGCAGGGCTCATTGAAAGAGCTTTAAACTAGATTTGAAGGGGGAAAGGGATGAAACCAGGCTCACTAGAGATAAGCTGGGGGGCAGCACGCCGGTGTTTGAGGGACGGTGTGCTAGTGAGGTCCTTCAGTCTGCTGTCTCAGTGGAGGTAGGGGATGGAGATCCATGCGGCAGCAAAGATGCAAGGGCTGTTGATGTATTAGAAACGATGGAAGCGCCTGAGAATGGTCATGTAGGAATTAGGGCTTCTCTCCACAAAAAGGTGGTAGGATTAATAGCCCATCTGAAGTGCATCTACACCAATGCATGCAGCATGGGCAACAAACAGGAGGAGCTGGAAGCCATTGAGCATACGGAAAACTGCGACATAGTTGTCACCATGGAAACATGGTGGGATGACTCGCACAACTGGAGTGCTGCAATGGGTGGCTATAAACCCTTCAGAAGGGATAGGCGAGGTAGGAGAGGCGGTGGGGTAGCCCTATATGTTAGGGAGTGGTTTGATTGTCTAGAGCTTAATGATGGTGATGATAGGCTTGAGTGTAAGAATCAGGGGGGAAGGCCAACAAGGCAGATATCAAGGTGGGGGTCTGTTATAGGCCACCCAGCCAGGATGAAGAGGCAGACGAAATATTCTATAAGCAGCTGGGAGAAGTCTGACAATCACTAGCCCTTGTTCTTGTGGGGGACTTCAACTTACCAGATGTCTGCTGGAAATACAATACAGCAGAGAGGAAACAGTCTAGGAGGTTCCCGGAGTGTGTGGAAGATAACTTCCTGACACAGCTGGTGAGGGAGCCAGCTAGGGAAGGTGCCCCACTGGACCTGTGGTTTGCAAACAGGGAAGGACTTGTGGGTGATGTGATGGTTGGAGGCCATCTTGGGCACAGCGATCATGAAATGATAGTTTTTAATTCTCAGAGAAGTAAGGAGGGGGGTCAGCAGAACTGCTATCTTGGACTTCCAGAGGGCAGACTGTTTAGGAGCCTGGTTGACAGAGTCCCTTGGGAGGCTGTCCTGAAAGGCAAAGGAATCCAGGAAGGCTGGACATTCTTCAAGAAGGAAATTTTAAAGGTGCAGGAGCAGGCCATCCCCATATGCTGAAAAATGAGCTGATGGGGAAGAAGACCAGCCTGGCTGAACAGAGACGCTTTGGCTGGAACTCAGGAAAAAAAGGAGAGCTTATGACCTTTGGAAGAAGGGACAGGCAACTCAGGAGGACTACAAGGATGTCGTGAGGTTATGGAGGGAGAAAATTAGAAGGGCCAAAGCCCAACTAGAACTTTATCTGGCTCCTGCCGTAAAAGGCAATAAAAGATGTTTCTGTAAATACGCTAGCAACAAAAGGAGGGCTAAGGAGAATCTCCATCCTTTATTGGA
>JAVKLA010000007.1:23462216-23473597 GCA_034782735.1 Sagittarius serpentarius | reverse complement strand
ATATCATGGAGAGTGGCCTGGCAACTACATCAGCCAATTCCCTCAGGAGTCTGGGATGCATCTCATCAGGTCCCATAAACTTGTGCATGTTCAGGTTCCTCAGGTGGTCACAAACCTGAACTTCTCCTGCAGCGAGAGGGGCTTAGCTCCCCCAGTCCTTGCCCTGAGGTCTATTTACTCAAGAGTTGTGGGAAGAGAGGTTGCCAGAGAAGAATGAGGCAAAGAAGTCATTGAGTACCTCAGCCTTCTCCTCGTCTGGTATTACCAGTCTTCGGGTCTTGCTTGTCAGAGGGGGTATGCTTTCTTTAACCTTCCTTTTCTGGCTGATAGTCCTTTTCACCCCCAGTTAATTTAAAAAAAACAAAGGAGGAAAGGAATGTAGTTATATATAAAACTTTTTTTCCTCTTTCCCTGTCAAACTAACCTAAACTACATATTACATAGTGTATAAATTTATTTTTTTTTACATATTACATAGTGTATAAACATGGTCAGTAAATACCATTGCATACTTTTACATATATCCTTAGTAAAAAATAAAATAATTTTGTATATATATAATCCATGTATTGACTAACAGGATTTAAAGTACCTTAAAGATGCATTTTTTATGCAATAAAGTATTGACTTAATAAAATCTACTTATTGATCAATAATGAATCAACTATTAATTGTGATTATCATATATTTCATTAATCTGCTAAATAAACATCTGGATTTTTTATAGTTTTCTTTGCTTAATTGTAAATTACCAAAGATTTTAATATTTTTTTTAAACTGGGAAATATTTGAAATATAATCTCTTAGAATTTTAACAGGTTGATTAGACATTGACAAATTAATTTCTTCATTAATTCAGTTTAGAATTTTAGTGGAAACATGCTGAAGTGTTTTTCTTACAAGCTGGGAGAATTTCAGGCAATGTCTTGAGGCAGTTTCTTAGTTCTGCAAGAAATAACACACATATAGCAGATGGAGGGAAACTCATACGTACTTAGAAATCATACTTTCCCACAGTCATGAAAATGATTATGTTGAAGTGTGATTAAAAAAATGAAATTTGTATTCATTTAATATATTAGTATATATTTTCTGAATGCCATTTAACTCCCCTAACAGAGGAAATAAAGTGTGGCAATATGAGTAAAACCCTAGACTTCTAATATGCATTTTTATTATTCTGTTGACAGGTTATATAGAGACTTAATATGGCTTAATGTGATTGTCAAATAATTTAGTTTGAAAATCTGGTATCTTATAAATGTTTTAATATGGTTAGGGAATCTGTGTCACTGTTTCTAGACACCTTGCAGATCATATAACTCTGCTTCAAAATGCATCTATTATTTTCTAAACAAAAGAAAAGAATAAAATTTCATTATAGTAAAGAAACAAAGTATCTTGTATAGATTTTTTACATGTGGTGGCAAACATGAAAATAAATTACCAGTGTTAAACTGGCATTCTGTTGATACTACTTGTTTGTAAAAAAATCTTTTTAGTGAAGTTTCCTTAGGAATCATTGTTTCCATGTGGCACATGGCAATTTTTACTATTTTAATTATATGCAGAATTTTGTAAGCATTTTAATAAGATCTGATATGGCAAATTTTATCTTTAATTTTTTTAAAAATATATATAAATACTGTGTGTTAGATTCATGTTGATATTCACCGTGAGCTCCTTCATCAGTGGTAATGAAATCAAAAACATGGCAGAAGGAGTGAAATACTGCTTATCATAAGGATGTCTGTCTCTACCCTATAGAACTGGTGAATTCCAACAGAGGAATTTTTGAAAGTAATTTTCAACACAACTGTGCTAAAGCAAGTGCTTCAACAAATCATACAGATGTTTTCAGTTTTCCGTGAAATCATCTAAACAAAAAAAATGTGGGACAATTTTACCATTTCTGTACATGTGCTGAGTGCGTAAAATTTCAGGAGGGATTCAGTAGAATTAGAAAAAGTATGAAGGCAACCAAAATGGTTAGTCGGAAGGGAAGACCTCCAGAGGGAACAAGTCTAATTTGACTAGAATCCTTTAGCTTGCAAAAAGAGACCCCTGAGGAAGAATGTGATGATAGAGGTCTATAGTATCCAGAAGGGCATATAGAAGAGTGAATAAGGAATTAATATTTACTGTTTTTCACAATATGGGTACTAGAACCATCCACTGGAACTGTTAGAGGAAACAGTTTTGGAATAGCCAAAGGAAAAACCTTTGTAGACGAAACTACAATGTGGAACCCTTGATTAATGATTTTAAAAATCAGAAGCACAGATTAGTTCAAAACCATTTAACTGTAAGAAGCTGACAGAATATCCGTGCAAAGCCTGTATTTGCCCTGTGTTAGTCTTCCAGTTCTTGTCACTGTTCCAGGTGAAATACTAAATGGTCCTTCAGTCTGGCCCCTCGTGGCTGGTCCTGCATCTTCATGTGGTGTTTGTGTGAAACCACAAGTAATTCCTTCCTCCCCCCCCTCAAAACACAAGCAAAAGTGCATTAAGTAATCTTTTTAACATTCTCAGGTGTCCAAAAAGTTCCATTACTAACAGAGTTACACACGTGGGTCAGCAACTGCTGTCTTAGTGTCAATCTATGCACATGATGTGAATATTTTAAGAAAAAAGGAGAAGACCCCAGAAAGAGTTGAGAAGGACTGTTAAGGAGTGCAGTTACCAAATACATGAAGAATATTCATAAACTTGACAAAAATTAAATGATTTATTATCAGGTTTATTTGCTGGTTTTAGGAAAAACTGTTGGCCTTTAACTAACATTGTCATTTTCACCCCGTAAAGCCATTGAAAATTGGTGCTAAATACTACTCAGTTAGAATGGCCCAGTGTATCTGTTTGCCCTCCCTTTTCCCATGCGTACATGCTAGCACATGGTCAAGGTAAGAAAATCAGATAATAAAGAAGCTCCTTTTGTAAAAAGGTATCCTTATGGTGACAGTGAAAAACATTATGAAAACTCATTTCTGGAGTAATGAAATAACATTTTATGAAAAGTTTCTAATAGTTGAACTAACAGAAGTTACTGATAATTTTCAAGTTTCCAGGCAGCATATTGTTTCTGTGTAATCTAATGAAACCAATGTGTGTTCTAGAAAGCCAAATGTTTTCTGAGCTTGAAAGAAACTAATGAATAGCTGTACAGATATATATATTAAAAAAATAAAAACATCAGTAACATATGTAATGAGCTGATGTTTTAAGTATTCAGAATCATGGTATGGTTTCATATTTGTGGTGCATGCTGCTATCGAATTCATAGTCCATTGTCTCTGTTTTTTCTTTGTTAGTTTCTGTCTGTGACTATAAAAACTACTGAAACTTCAATGTTGGAGTACTTTCTTTTTTACAAACATTTATCCTTGTTACCTTCTTGTTCTTTCCCTTATCCAATTAAAGAGTTTGAAATCTCTTTTTATCAAGTACTTGTCAAGCATTTGGTACAGAAGCATGTTTTTACCCTGCCTAGTTAATTAAGGTGACTGTAAACAAAAAGATGTACAATTCAAAGCCAAGCAGTGTTTCACACAAGGATGGAGGTGATAATAGCTTAATTCCTGCTTGATCTTTTCTGTCTTTGCCCGGGCTACTTCGGATTGACCTTGTCCGCAATCTGATGACCTCCCTATTGCACTCAGCCATTTGGAAAGCTGCTCATGCCAAAGCTGGCCCTGAGGGGCTATCTGGGAGACCACTGATCCATTGACCCATGTCAAGACTGGGTTTCAGATCTGATCTACTGAGCTTCTGACGTAGCTACATACTACACCCAGTGTAGACAAAGCCAGTGGGGCAGTCCGATTTTTTTTCTACTTCTTAAGTGGCATGCAGTTTGCACTTGCTGTATGGAAGACCGATTTTACACCAGTCATTTGCTATGAAATACACTTCCTGAAGCAATTACACGTATTGATCCTTTCTTTACAAAGGAAGTAAATTCTCTAATTTAGTGGCTCAATTTTTCTAAATCCATCAAATTGCCATGTTTATTGGGTGTATTTAAGTCTCAACATCAAGTTCCACAAAAAAAAGCATCTTTAAAATATATTAAGGGCAGAAATACATATGTTATGTCTGTAATAGGCTTTTTCTATTAAATATTATGCCAGGACTTTGCAGACATTTATAAAAGTGTGTAAATAAGGTTCTAATCACATTAACTTAGATATGTTTATATATATCCTAGTGCATATTTTACAAAATAAATGACAGCTTACGAAGTTGCATGTCTGTTTGCAAAACAGGGAAACACTCCACTTATATAGGAGAAAATCCTTATGCTTTTGAACTTAATTTTGCTTCCTAGCACGTTGTGTTCAATTCTGCACTAGAATGTACCATTTTCCTCTTCAAAAAAAATTCGTTTAGCCATTAGTGTTACTTTGATTTTCTCATAAGACTTGGAAATTACAATTCCTTTGCTGTATGTGCTTGCATTTTTTCCTCAACCATGTTTAGCGTAGCAGGCCCTGCCTGCAGAAGTGCAAGGGCAGGCCAGCCACGGAGGTGTTAATTGCTGAGTTCCAGTTCTGTTCCCCACCGGCCCATAGAGCACACTTGTTTAAAGGGGTGATGATCCTGACAAGGAATTTAGCACATATACAGACCTTGTAACCATGTGAAATTCCTTCCTTTTTCCTCTTGTGCGCGCGTGCGTGCGTGTGAAATTATGCATGATTCTTCCCTGTAATTATAGACTGGACACATAATTGAGTTAATGACCTTTCCATGAAAGAAAAATCTTGATTTGATTCAGCTTTGAGTGTGTGGGTTTTTTCCTGAACGTGGTATAACTCCAGGTATTTTAAAATTTACAAAAGAATTATTTCTGGGTATTGAATGATCTTAGATAATAGCCTAAACATTAAGTTCTTAGATCCTTTATGTTAGAGAGAATAAGAATATAACTGGGTTTTACACCTTTGTAATTAATATATATGGTGCTACTTTCAACCAAACTATAGACTGCCATTTGTGCATTAGCACTTTAAAATGTGGATTGTATTAAAACTGTGAAAGAAGCAGTTTTCCCCAACTTCTTAACATCCTTCGTTGTCTGTTGCTTTCCACTAAGTATTATTTGTACCATGTGATGTTCATGACTTCAGTTTTATAAGTTTCTCTGTGCATTATATGCAATCAAAACCAATGTTATGACTTCTTTGTTTTATAGCCTGTTGTGTCTTAGTTCTTTGTTGTGATAAAAGCATGATAAGGATTTATCATATCTAAAGGTTTATATTTTAGAAAGTATGAAAGAGGGGATTTCCCCCTCCTGGGGGGGAGGGGGATGTCTGTGGGAGGATTTTGTGTATTGTCTTTGCCTAATGCCGTTCTAATAATTATTTTTTTAACATGACAAAGTGCATCCTCTAACAGAATTTGTAACATGGCATTGTTTTTCATTTCTCTACAGGAATTGATTCCTGAATTCTATTACCTCCCAGAGATATTTGTCAACAGCAACAATTACAATCTGGGAGTGATGGATGATGGAACAGTTGTGTCTGATGTTGAACTTCCACCATGGGCCAAAACCCCAGAAGAATTTGTTCGCATAAACAGACTGGTAAGACGGCTATCTTCTATTGTCTGTCAAGTAACATTTGTCTTGCAAGATTCTTCTGAAATAGTTTGGCTCTTTGCTTGCAATATATAGCTGTTTATAATTTATGTATGACTTTGGCTGAAATAATCTGAAGAAATATTAGATTTACAAGTTTAGGAAGAAAAAGGGCATATAGTATTGCTCATTCTTTAGAATTGCTCAAAAAAGTTTGAGTGTGGTCTAAATATGCAGGAGATCTTACCCCATTTGTGTGTTAGCTCTTGTGGTTCTAAGGAGCTAATAAAATCATTACTTTACAGAAGACTTGAAAAAGCTTTTTGAATCATAGAAATATTTGTCACTCTGATTTTAATTATAGTATCTATTTAACTCCAAAGATCAGTGAACGCCTCCGGAAAGAAGGTTGCATTTTAAATCTTCTGCCACCTCTTCCATGTCTTCCGTTGAACTGATATTTTTCAGACTGTTTTTTACAAGCAAATAAAACTGAATTCTCCTTTGCCTGCTTCATTCCCCAAACCTGTATTACTATTCTCTTCCTTGTTTTGGAAAATCCTGTTGTTAGCACTGCCTCTCTTCACTGTGCCCTCCAGGCAGTGTTATGAATTACGGAATAGCTGTTACGGGATCATTCTTGGTGTTTCAGCACATTCTCAAAGCTATTGCATTAGGCTCTGCTCAAAATGAAAGGATTCTGCATCAGTGACACTCTAAAATAAATAGAGAAGCTTTTTTTTTTTGTGAATCTTGAAAAATGAGGCTGCAGTTTTCATGTGGTAGTCACCTAACTGGGAAATACTGAATTAAGGCATGGAAACTCTCAAAAACTTTCCAGATAGCAGGCTTAGACTTAATAACATCCTGATATTACTAAGTTAGAAGATGGGGATTGAAAAAGTTCTGTGGCTGACAGAACATCAGACCTCATATTCATAAAATTGCAGAACAGTCACATCAGAAGCAATCTGTGATTTGTAAGTTATCAGAATGCTTTACACTGCACTTTTACTGGTGACATGA
Source organism: Sagittarius serpentarius (assembly GCA_034782735.1). NCBI lineage: Eukaryota > Metazoa > Chordata > Aves > Accipitriformes > Sagittariidae > Sagittarius > Sagittarius serpentarius. Next base: position 23,466,988 of record JAVKLA010000007.1, on the reverse strand, counting down.
CACCATGGTCTTCAGAAATGTTATTTGGCCTAGATTTCTGCAGGCAGTTGTAGGGTGTCCCATAATAATCACAAATGTTAGGTGAATTTAGTGTTTTGCTTCATATAGAAGTATGTGCAAATGTTATTTAGAGGAGGTATGAAATGCACTAACATTTAGCAGGACTACTTGGCAAACTATCTTCAATTGCAATTTTTGATCTCTCAGTTGTTGCTGATAGGTAATAGGTTAGGGAGGTAGCCTGACAGCTTTCTGAGCTTGATGTGCGTTGGCGATTCAGGATAACCTGAGAAATTAAAAGCTGTGTTCTTAAGCAGACTTGCCAAAGGCAGCCTGTGGCCTTGATCTCTCACGACTGTGGTATTTTAGCTTTTGCATAAAATATAGTTCTCATTCTGTTAGTAACGGATCTGGCTTTCCCCACTGTGAAGTTATTCTCCATCTCCTGCTTCCTCCTTCTCTAAGATTTTAGCTCTTAATTTTCTTTTCCATATTTTTAGCCTTGGTGCCAGGTTTTTCTCACCCTCACCTCTCTATGCGCTCTGACCTACCCTTCCCTCATCCTTCGGTCATTTCCTAAAGCCTTTGCTACTAGTGTCTGCCTTTCTTGCAGCTCTCTTTGATATCTCTCACTTGTGGTATATTCTCAGGATGAAGTGCTTCATCAGCAGGAAGCAGCTGCTTTTCGATTATTATTGTTAAACTCTTGGGCACAAAATATAAAATCCCTTTAAAGTCTTCTCTTAGAGAGTAATGATTTCTTTCCATATTCCAAATGTATTTTTTTCTTTTTATGTACAATTTACAATAAACACATCTTTATTTTGTTAAATCCTGAAAAAAAGCTGTTCAGAACACTCTAGAATGAGGGAAGTGCTTGTTACATATCCCAAACTTTCATTTCAAGAAAAAGTAATCTGAAGACAGCAGTACATTAATTTTTGTGTGTTTGAATGATGAAGATTAAAAGTACTTTGTAATTTCCTTAATTTCACTCAGCATTTCTCATGAAACTGAAATACCATATTTTTTATTTAATTATAATTAGTGTTTCCTTCTCATATACTTCTTTCCCCCAAGTAGTTTTTCATTAGTGATTGTGACTTTTGAAACTATTTTAATCAAAAAGACTTTGCTAGTAATCTGCTTGGCTTCATTACTCCTGTGAAAGCAGACCTTGCAGTACCACTTGTCAAATGGTGTATTGAAAGAACATGCAAAAGTTGCCATAAATTAGAGTTTTTCCAAACAAAGAATATTTACAGGAACATGGAATTTTCAAATATCGCATAATTAGAACAGAAGGTTTTTTAAGGCTTAAGTTAGTTATGAAAGTAAGAAATAATTGACCATGTGACATGGTATACTAAAGTGTCAGACATCATCCCTTTTGGTGATACTGCAGGTCCCTGATACTGTTGCTATTATTCAGATACCAAGTTTTGGTCAGTCTGGTAGCATTAAATTTAAACCGCTGCGCCAGTGAATTGTGTTAACTGCTTCTGCGTGACATAGTTAACCTTATCGTGGTGGCAGTGGCCCAGTTAGTGCTGGTACGGATGATGCCCTCTGTAATCTGCCGTTTTGGCAGCGGAACAAAACTGAGAGAATTCTATGCAAATATTAAATTGCTTTTTCTCGTTGATACTTAGTGGATTGGGTGCCATCAGCATCAAATCAGCATCCTTTTATTTTTGAGTAGAATAGGTGTGTTTAGGAAGAACGCTTAAAGCTAAGTTCCACAAATACTATCAAAAAAGCTTGCTACAATGTGGCATGGGCTGATTCATTCACTTAATATTTCCTTACTGCTTCCTGGCTCAGACAAAATAGTGATTATAGTATTTTAAGTGCTCATTTTGTAAGCTATCACACATAGGTAGTTTTTCCCTTTGCATTTCGGTTTACCTCTTGAAGTCCACAGATCTTATACAATGATTGGAGCTCATGAAATGCATACTACTTTGATCTGTGACCTTTTTGTGGTGCTAATCGGGTTCCTGATATCATTATACCTTGCTCATTAATCATATTTCCTGCAGCCCGTCAGCCAGCCAGACAGCCCAAGCCCCTGTTTGCAGCCTTGTGTTGGCAGGTTTCTCCTTTTCCAGATTATTACAGTGTGATACTTTGGCTTCTCATAACCAGACCCACATCAAGCTGTGTGCTACAATTAAAGTCAGATGGTCCTCAGGTTGAACAGGGATATACTGTTGCAGCTGTCTGTCTTTCTGGAACAGACCAGCACAGGGAACAGATGATATGTAGGACAGTGCATAATAACAGCTTGTACAGTACTGGGTCAATAGCAGGGGTTCAGAACATTAATTGACAGGCTGATAGCTGATTTAAAAGTGATTCCCAACCTATTTTTAATTCTATAAACTACGTATTTTCATTTAAATAGATCGTTGCATGTCCTCTGTGTTTGCTCTGAGAGAAAAAGCAGAATGGTGTATAATTAAAACTGGGTTTTGATTGATGGAATGTCATGATGAGCTAAATGATAGCATCAGGATGTCATTCTGAGCAATACAAAGAAGTGTAAAACGCATGTATTGCTTCTACATATAGTTGGTACTTTGTATTAGTTTGTGAGAGCGCAATATTTTAGCACAAATCAGTTGGGGGAGGGGAGGATATTTTGCTCTGAGACAGCCTACAGTTTGATGGAAAAGTGACTGAGTTTTTGCCATTCTGAAACCTTATTATATACCCCTAAAGCTCTGTATCACATTTAGTGCCACAGAGTAACTGCTAAGATATCTGAAAATATTTTTCAGTTTACACAGATGCAGTTGACAATAATTGTGTTATTGTATAATTCCATCATTTTGTATATATGTGTGTGCGCATAATAAGAATTACAGTATTAGCTTAAAAAAAGTAAAGAAACCACAGACTTTTAAATGAGATAAAATTGTAATTCCTCCCCGGAACAAACCAGAAAAATCCCAAATGCAACATACTATTGCATCCTTACTTTATTGTTTCAAAGCTATGAAATCTTTAGGGCATTAGTATGTGAGCAAAGGGGAGAATGCTAACTTGATCTGATATCCAATAAGAAGAAAATACCCAACCATTTTTTGGTTCTCCCATGCTTCTGAGAGACCCGTAGGAAAAAGAAATGGGAAGTAAACTAGGAAGGGAAGAGTATAAAGAGATACATGTTCAGATGTTGTTTGGATACAGAAATCTTAAACAAAAACTATAGCAGTAGTTGTCAGACACTGAAATAGACATTTCCTTTTAAACTTAGATTTTTCTGGGGTCTTTTTGTTGGCTTCACAGTCTTAGTTATGTTAGCTGCCCTCCTTTAGAATAGTTTTCTGTTTTAGAAATTTAAATTCACTTGTTGAAGTTAGTGATAATTACCCCATTAAAGCTGATGGAAATTTTAATTGCCCTTTTTATCATGCATGACAAAGTAGACATTCACAAAGACCAGGTGCACCCCAAGGAAAAGTCCCATACTTCCCACTGCTAGTTAGGAATAGCTAAAAATCCCAATAAGGCAGTTCTGTTTGTTCTAAATAGTGACATGGTCTGTTTTGTCCTGTCTTGAAGGTTGGACATCTGAATAGGTAAGAATTAATTTAAAACTATTAATCAACTGATAATAACTAAACTTCACACAGCTTTGATGAGCCTCAGCTTTTTAAGAATTAGATTGCTTCATGATAATAAAGTTGTTGAGGTCTGTCAAGACAGCTTTCCACAGTATATCTCAATTTAAGTGTTTTAGTGCTTTATTGCAGAGTTAGTCCTTTCATGATTAGTGGTTTATCCATTTGATTCAACGCTGGGGAGAATGCAAGACAAATTAGAAAAGTGATGAGATTACTGTGCTGGATTGAAAGTTTTGAAATCCAGTTTTCAAATAATTGAAAATGTAGAGATTGGAAGCTAGGACGCTTTCTGAAACAAATGAAATACTTAAATATATAAAGGTACTATGCACAAAATTTATCCTGGCATCATAAGTAAAATGGAGAGGAAGGGTAGGTCAGCCATTCACCCTAATACAAATTTTAGTGGAGCAAAATGAATCAGTATTAAGAACCACCAGTTGGTAAGAAAGATCTACAATGAGAATTAGAGGATCATTATCGGTTAATATGGTGCATTACTTTTTAGCACAGGCTACTCCACCTTACACCATAAAACACTGAAAAAGCAACATCCCCCACCAACTAAATACACCAACAATACTCAGAACTGCAGTTTTTGTGAGTCTTCACTCTCTCTCATCCATGGAAAGTGAAAGGATGAAAAAACCAAAAGGTTTCAAGAACATGATGCTACCTTCAGTCTATTAAAACTGTTGCTATGAGTTGAATAAAGATATTGAAGCAGCAGTTAAGGCAGTGCCTGTAACTTGGAATGTACTGGATTTTTTGTATTGTCTTGGAAAAATCTCTCCATGGTATTTTTCCTGGTTTCACGACTGTGTATTTACAAGGGTGTTACAGCAAGTGCTGTAGAAAATCATGTGGATATGAACTGCTCAGAAGTGCAGATTACTAGCAATAGATTGCTAGTTTACTAGTCATATTTTGCTGGTAATAGTTCACTCGTTAAGTATGTTAAAAACATTAGAGAGCAGGAAAAGGGCTGAAATGAAAACTAGCAACATCAGAGTTGTTATCTGCGCAGCACCTACTTTGAAGTTCTATTTGAAGCAGGATGGAGTGTAGTCTTAGAAAGCTAGAATGCAGATTGGTCTGTGTACGCTGCGTGATGAAGATGCTTCTGGCCATCCGAGCTGC
>JAVKLA010000007.1:23444233-23462175 GCA_034782735.1 Sagittarius serpentarius | reverse complement strand
TTGGCACATATAGTACAATACATGCTGCCATACTACATTTTCTTTTATTCAGTTTGGTTACAGAAATTATTTAAAGCGATTTAAATGGATCAAAGCATTAGAGAGAATGGTGAAAAAGGAGAAGAGTTTTGATACCAGTTCTTTAAGACTCTACTTCATGAAATATATATGCGATTGAAGTGTTATTGCCATTTGTAATTCTGATGTTTGGCGATATCTTGTGGCTTTTCTTTGGAAATTATAATCTCTATATGATATAAGATTTATACAGTATCCTCTGAAAGGAGGATATCTATTAACTGTACAAGCATTTTAATCTTCAGAAAAAAATCACTTTCATAAATTTATAATAGAAAAAGTAGGTTGGAAAGTAATCTGTAACTTTGCTTTTCCTGGCAAATACCTGTATTTCTACGCCACATGTGTGTGTAGTGCATTTAAAATATGTTTAACCATAACTATTGGCAGTGCATCTTAAAACACTGCGCTGCATTCATCTTATGTTGCTTTCAAGCTGTGATTATGGAAAAAGGTTTGTGCAGGAGGTAACGTTCCTCGTATCAGGCAAAATAAATGTTTCCATTCATAGAAGTCTCACAAACTTAACAGTCTAATCCAGAAAGTTGTCAGGAATATTACTCTTCAGCAATGTTGGGCGTGAAAGGTCCAGTCTGCTGACTTTGTGTATTTAGAAGTTTGATATTGTTTAACACAAATTTTTTTTCCTCATCTATGAAAACAAGGCAGTCCTGGGAAGCACAGGGGCTGCACCATGTAGGTACTTAACAGGCAGGGGAGCACGGAAAGTCTCTTAAACAGTTGAAGAAAAGTAGGACGGTGTGTAAATTTAAGCAGTGGGATTTCTTCTTTCCTCAAAAAGTGCTTCCCTGACTGCAGTGTGCAGTTCTAGTGATTGTCTGGTTTTCCCTTTTGATTTTTCCATGTGGAATACCAACGTTGGCTTAAACATGTTTGTTTTGCACCTGAGCTAAGTGGTGTATTAGTGTAATTGTCTTACTGTACTACTTACACTCATTTCCTACCAACTCAGCCATGTGTAACAATCTCGTTGTCTATGTTTGTCACTGCAGGATATTTTGCACTGTTAGAATTACTTCCTAAAAGTTAGAACCTTCATTGTCTTTCACACAGAAATACTTGGGTGCAGGCTGGAATCAAGAAATACTGGATAATTGTAAGAAGTCTTTTGATTTAATTATGTCATGTACAGATCTGATTATTAGCACAGAAAGGGAAGGGAATCAGACCTTCATTACATATTTTTAAGCACCTTATTTAGATGCATATGAAGATAACTCTAGAATAACATTACTAATGCCAGCATAACAGCACTTAGGTGAAATCAGTGCAAGTGGAAACCTAATCTGCAGGTATTCTAGAGGGAAAATAAAAGGATCATTCAATATAAGACATTTTTGAAAAGTAGCGAAGAAATATTTCTAAAGGAATCTGATATATGGTCTATTAGAAAAGATTCTGAAAATCTGGGAATAAGCAAAAGTAGACTAATTTTTCTGTGTGTACAATTGACTCTGTGTGTATAAGAATAACTTACTTTTATTAAAGTGCCATCTAAGAAATATGGCTAGAAATTCATGTTTAGGTAAATCCAGTTCTGTTGGAATACCGGTTTTGCTAATTTTCAGGTAAGAATTTTTACTGATTTAATTTGTAAAGGAGACTGCTATACAAAGAAAGTCAAATATATTCAAGAATATGAGGAAGGTAATGAAAAGTGAACTTGAGCCATGCTTTTGAATAGAACTTGTCTTAATGCTGAAAGCATTCAGTTTTGGTTTCATAACACATCAAAATATGCTAATATTGGAAGATGGGGTTTCGATAATACATATGATGGAATACATTGGAGAGGTGCATCTGTAGGCCAAAGTTAATATATAGTAAAAAGCAAACATGTCATGATGTAAAGAAACTTCTTTTTTGCCTTTTCAATGAAAGCAGTAACCTAGGTAGTGTAGCATAATTTGTTAGCCAAAAGCATTGATGTGATTTATATCCAATCCAGATACATAAATAGGAAGGGAAAGCGCAGTTTGTAAAATCTATTCTTTCCATAATACTACCTTCATTACATCTTGTTTGCGATTTCTACCATCTCTTTAAACTGCATACAAGGTACTTTACTGAAATTACAACTAAACGCTGGGTTTCAAGACTGTAAGCAAAGTAAAAATAAAAAAAAATTTCCACACATGCTTACATTTAAATAATTTCTGAAAGTGTGATAGATGCCAGTCTTCCTGAATAAAGAATCGATAATGGAATCACAGAATGTGATTTCCTAGGCAGTCTGTCTGTCTTTGCTATTGTGGGGAAAAATAAATTAAAGAAGCTGGGATCAAAATTTGCCAATCTTCATAATTAAAAAAATTCAAGGTATTAAATAATTCTAGCGTAATTCTCTCATATTTAAAAAAACTCAACCTATCACATTCTAAAAATAGTTTAAATTACTTGCTAATCATTATGACACTACACAGTTATCTGTAATGCATCTTAGTGAAGTCCGAGACTAAACAAGGTGAGCAGGAGAAAAACTAAAAAGTACCAATATTTTAAATGAGAGCAAAATGAAGCAAAAAAGAGGTGTAGTAAAAAAAGCCAGGATGTATGTAGAAGAGTCAAAAGGAAACAAAGCCTAAGCTAAAACTATGGACATTCAAGAGAGTGATGAGAGATGCAGATTTTCTAATAGGGTAAGAGAATTTATCATAGCCAAGATAAATATTAAAACATGGAGGAGAATGATATGCTGTTGGGAAAGATTATAAAAAGCCAAATGATAACACAGTTTGAGCATATACAGTTTAAAATAAAAAGAGGAAAACTAAGGTAGGTAAATTTGCTTTTATCCAAAAAAGTTGATGGGAAGCAATCTAGGCAATTAAATTTGCTTTCAGCTCTTTTGTTGTTTGATGTTGTAGAACTGGTGTTTGAAAGCGAGTCCATGGAGGACATTAAAGTTATTACTGTGTGAAATGAAGTGGGAAACAATTGTGCTGGAGCCATTGCCCCATTTAACAGGTGTTCACTAAATCTGTCTGTCTTCTTGTTTGTCTGTTCTCCGAATGCTGTGCCTGGGCACTCCCTGTAAATGGTGTTCTGAGGGATACTGTTGAAAATGTATTGAGAATTTTGATTAACGTGGAAAAATTGCATCACAAGCTCAGTATAGGTAAGGGAGAAAAAAATGTGAAAGGGATGGCAATTTCTTACTCAGTTTACTAAGAGTTACAGTCTGTGATTGGAAGTTGCTTCGCAAAGAAATATTGCAACTTGTTCCTCCTGTAAGGTGAACTAATGACAGTCAGGAATTCCATACAGCAGAATGTACTGGTGAGAGACCTGGTGGGATATGCTGGTGTTGGATTTGTTTCAGTGTTGTCTAAAGTTTATTTGTAGATCATATGTGAAAATACGCTGCTAAATTTGAATTTGATGGGTAGTTTGTTCTAAATAAAGTATTTGTAATATATCAGCATGTAGAGAAGTTTCCGTCCTACGTGTTGGAAAAGAAAGTGAGGTTTTGATAACATTTGCATATGTGGAGCTGTGGAGAAATAAACTGAAAATTTGTGGTCTTCAGCTGAAGTCGGGGAGGGGTTGAGAAAACATGGCCATCTGTGCCCTACATGGAAGGATACAAAAAAAGTCAGCTGAGGCTTTGCTTTCAGTGCTTTTTCCTGGCAAGACTCCACTTTTTGAAAGCCTGGGATGAGGAACAGTAATGTTGCTAAAACCATCTGGGGTACAGAGAAAGCGTATGACAATAATACGGAGGTAGGAAAAATTCTCTTATGAGGAAAGCGTTTCTTCTTCCTAGAAGAGAGGAGAATAAGAAAGAGCATAAGAAAAGCATACAATATAATGAATAGTACTAAGAAGATGCATCTTCATGAGGAAATGACCTTCTCTATTTCATAACATAAGGATGTAAAGGTTGTTCATTAAATGAAAAATTAAAGTTTGCTACAAGGTAATATTTTTCAAAGAGTGTGTAATTAGACTCGGAAACATTAAGAGTAACAACAGGAACCAGAAAGGGACTGTGGATGTTTATACAAATAAAAAGATATCTAGTTTGTTAGGCAGTACAAAACATGTAATATGAAATACAAGCTCTTACATTCAGTGGTTTAGACAAGCTCTGGAGGAATATATGAGTTTAATGAGAGAAACAGTACCCCACCGCTTCTTGCTCTAATAAATAAATATCTTTTTCTTAACCATATTGAACTAATGATGCTTTAGTCCTGTACAATGGATCTTCTGGCTTTATAGAAAGGAAAATCTGAAGACATAGTTCCAAAACATAGGGGACTTGCAGGGGTGTAGCTAAGGTAAGTCCCTCATCTTTTCTTCCTATCCCTCACCCCATTTCCCCATCTGTGTCTTTGTTCAGGAACAAATGTTTGTGAGGCTGTACTTTAAACTAGCTCACTGAAAGGATACGAAAAAGCCTTGTTTCTAACCCAGGTTATTATTTTACTGACCAGATTTACAATATTGCTCTACTGGTGGTGGCATCGGCACAAATAGTGGCATAGTTAGCTGCAATGCAGTGCAAGCACAAACATTTCGGAGTGGAAATTTCTTAAATTGTTTTCTCCATCAAAGTTGGTATCTCATTAAACCGCAGTCAGCAGCATGGACTTGTAGAGCTAGACAAGCTCTAGTTAGCTGTGTCTCTGATACCAGTTTAACTATAGCAGCACAGCGCTCTGCAGGGAGTATCATACTGCTGCCCGAGGAAGTGTTGTGTCAGGCGCAGGATGATTATGCGCTTTTGCAAAGCAGTGGGTGGAAACTGATGGAAAAGGTTGCTGCACCCTAGCCCATCTGCTCAGCATCAACCTCCTGCTAGATGTTCCCTCACATCTGCCAGTTGTTACCCTTTAATTGGAAGTTCAGGTGTAGCCCTTTTGGTTTCAGGAGAGGCCAGACTATAGCCCATCAGTCAAGTAGGAGCATGTATTTAGCAAAACAAATGCAGGCTTTTGACAATCAAGGTCATGCTCACCTGAGCAATAAATGTACTGGGCAGTCGATTCCTCTGGTCAGATGGTTGGTCCATCCTTAAATAATCAAGGACTGTGAATTCCTTTTCCAGTTTCTCTTTTTGAAGCAATTCAAGCAACCTCAAATCTCTTGGGCTGTAATTTTTACTCTCAGTCTTTATTAGTTAAAAGGGTGCACATGCTAGCTGCAAGGTACCCCTTTAAGTACTTACTTACTGATCTCTTGAACTGCATTAGTAAAATTTGTGAGGTATAGAGTCAACTACAGAACCAAATCCAATAAAAGACCAGTTTTAATTTCCTTATGTCATTCTCTAATAGCTACAAATACCATATACTCTGCAATTTAAACCAATAGAATTGTTCTGCTTTTGAAGCATGAAAGTTCCCTGTGAAGTAAAGGACTGTTAATAAAAACACCAGAGCTAGAATTTCTCATGCTTGTGCTCACCTGACCCTTTCCAGGTTAGTTTAACTAGTTAAAAAAAAGTTTCAGCTGTCTAGCTTGGTTCAGTTTGGCCGAAATGTTAGGGAGTCCTTACTTGCTAGTGTCTGTAGCAGATCTGAGGCATAGTACCTTTTGGTAGAGGGGAGCTTTAAGGAGCAACAGAGGGCAGGTATATCTTCCATCAGTGTAGCTGCTTTGTATCGGTATTTTGGACGGTATCTCTATAGAAGGATAAGGTTTAGGTAACTCAAAGAAGGCTCTAGAACCAAGCTAGCCTGGCTTATTTCTTTTCGGAGGTAATTTTCTTTTCTCCATCTTAAATACTAAAGTTTTAAAATTAATCTCCAACATATTAATTACATGAAATCTACCTATCCCTCAGCATTTTTTTTTTCCTTTTCATTCTGAAGTTTTATTTCTTCTTTGGATTTTATTTAGGTAGACTAGTATTGTTAATAAAAAGCAACAGCTTGTAAAGCAAGAATAAAGATACTAATAATAGCAAAAATATAATTGACATTCAGATAGGTCATAAGCAGACAAAATTCTGCACAAATAAAGTGACTATTTAATATGTACTCTTGTGAGGTTCTTTGTGTTTGTCCCTGTCCAAATAGGTAGGATTTCTCTAAGCCACAGTTCAAGAAGAAATTTTGGATTTGATCCAAGTTATTTGTTAGTGAGAGTTGAACTGGGCTCATAAAAACATGAAAGGTTCAGCAGCATGCAAGTAGCTAGAGGTAAAAAAATTAGGAAACAAGTGGTTTTAGTTTTGCAATGCGCAGTATGAAAGTAATGTTGGACGTTTCATTTATAATGTCTTTATTTTTAATTAATAAAAAATACAACATTCTCCATTGTTTAAAGGGAAAAGAAAACCAACAAAACAAACGTGTAATTGTTTTGAGGACGTTCCAGACAGTATATCTAGAATAAAATAGTGCAAAGTATCCTGTTCCTAAAAATCTCTGAAAAAAAAAATTACAAGTATATAGCAGAAGAGTCCTTAAGGGCAGTGAAGCTTCCTAATTGTTACTGACATTATCTCTTGCCATCTGCTTTCTGAGGCAGAATAAGAACTTTGTAATGAGGATTAAGAATGGAAGATGATGAGAGCATGCTCCAAGAGTTGCTGGAGTGTTCTCTGCTGTCATAATAAATCACAGAATAACTTTTTTAATAATAGGTTTTTAATGTATTTTGCCTAAACTAATATAAAGAAACTAAGAATTAAATTTTGCCGCATATTCTGATAGGGCTATTTTATTTATAGTCAGTTAATTTATTAAACCTTTCTTTAAGGTACTAAAAGCACATGAACTAGCCATACTGCAGTGGACTTGGATGTCTGCACTGTCAATATCCTCCCTTCAGACTAATGCAAGCACATCATGCAGGCACACCCTTGGGCTGTGCATACACCAGAACTGAGCTATGATTGAAATCCATTCCAAAGCTGCATACAAACAAATCTCACATCCAGAGCTTTTTTAAGCCTGTTTTTTCTGCTAGTGTGGACAGATCCGAGCCGTTCTCAGATTTTTTCAGATTGTGTTCCTCTCTGGCTTTGCACATGTTTATTGAACTCTGTCCCAGTTGTAGTTTGCCCTCTGTGCATTAGTGGTTCAGAGTAAGTTTAGAAGAGAGTAGTATTCAGACCAATTCTTTCAGGTTTGGATTTTTCTCTCCCAAATATAGCGAGAAGTTCCTATTTTATTGTTGTAGCCACGGGTGACCACTCAATGGAAAATTTTGCTTTGCATTGAGATTCCTCCCATGGGACATGTCATCTAACCTGATTATGACCCATTTATAGCCCTTGGACACAAGGTGTAAATAGCGTGCTGACTTGTTTTAGCTACCACTTTGATATTGTGGTTATGTAGAAGACTGCCATGAGCGGGGCTGTGCACTAGAAATGAGTAAATTCCATGCACTCAGGGGTCAATTTTATTTCTGGCTAGATCAACGCAGTCATGTTAGCTCAATTTTATATCCGATACTATAAATCCTGCTGATTTTGATTTGATTTATACACCTTTCTGCTGCAGCATATATAAACATTATCCTCAGTTTGGTTGAGCTGGTGATGGGCAGGCATGCTAGAGGATCAGATAAAACCGCCTGGCAAGCTGGGTCTCGCCGTGGTCTGCCAGATGGCCATCTCTGTTATATGTCAGATTTCTCACTTCCCTAGCAAGAGTAAGTGCCAATGCAGGAGGAAGGTAAGGAATGTATTCCATTGGTATTCCCTGAAGTGAGCCACATGGTTTCCTAGAGAGAGATGCTTCTTTCTTAATCGTACAGCTTTGACCAAAAGATTCCCCTTTTTCCTGCTCCTTTTATCATAAGGTTTAGGATGTTATGAGAAGCGAGAGAGTAAGTAAGGAAAAAACCAACTAAAGTAGTCACCAGAATTTATGTTTGCCAGGGGCCAGTTGTGAACTGCTATAAAATACTACAGATCAGGGTTTTCCAGTCCAAAGTTCATTTTCTGCAAAGAGGCTAGAGAAGGTGGTGGCACCTGAATAGCAAAAGAGGAGCTTAGTGATAGAAAGCTGTGATACAGGCAGAGAAGCAGAGTATTTCACAAGAAACTAATGAGAAACTACACTGAGGAATCAGTAGAGTGGCCAGATCCGTTCAGTTCTTCCAGGGCTTTTTGTGTTACTATCTGTAAATACGAAAATGACAGGGATATGGGAGGGATTGATAAATGAAGACAGGTTTAAAGTCCCCAGTGATTACATGGGGACCCTAATTCAGGAACCTAAAATGAAATCTATTTGATATCTTCCTGAAATCTTAGGTTCATACATTTGTGGTGAGATCTGGTGTCAGCTAGAAGATTAACACAACTCCTTTGGTCTCCACAATGAAGTAATTCCTGAAGTATCTTCTTTTAAAAAATGTGTAATTGTTTAACAAATAAGTACGGGAAATGTAAATGCTGCTATTAATTTTAACAAGTAAATTTGGGACATAAAATGTGCCATGATGGCATAAAAACCTGGAATTTTATTTTCAGTAAAAACATTGATGTAATCTTGCCAACAGGCTGACTGTTGCAGCCTCTTACATGTTCTACATGATGTGAAAATACTAAAAGTTATAAACATACAGTCTTACATAGTTTAACAACTAAAGCACCCTGCCAAAATGTAGAACTTAATTTGTGGATCCCTTGTAGTGTGGTTATACTAGTAATACCTTCTGAATGCATTTTCTACGAAGATGAATGTAGCCTCTTTTTTCATCATCCTTTAAAATTCTATTTTGGACTTGAAATGTTAGGAACTGTGAAATTAAAATTCTTATTTTCAGAAGATGGTTGTATTTCTATAATACTTCAATATAAAATCATAGTGGACTTCATTAACAGAAAAGGTGACTGAAAGACATGGCATTTTTAATATGGTGTTTGAGAACAGAACTGCCCCTTTCACTTATCTGATCACTTCATGCGTGTTAGCTTTCTATCTTTCAAGCAGTGGTGTGTAAGCAAATTTCAGGAATTTTTAATGTTCTTGGAGTAGGCTGTACATTTGTGACCCAAGGATTAGTAGATAGAGGGTAATACCTCTTAATTTGGGGTCATGAATGCTCAGCGGTCATGTGCTGACCTTACAGTCATTACATGTCTGAATTCACATCGTTCAGTTGTTTGCTTTGGTACCTGAAGGGCCTTTCCACAAAGCCAGCAATAGGAAAACATTAACAGAGTGTATTTTGGTTGTGAATTCTTTCAGAACTATGATTCTACACTACCTACTGCTTTGTGTTTTTTAATGTTTGGAAATCAACTGCAGCTTGCATAGAGATATGTTCATGCACTATGTTGTACAACTAAAGTGGTCTTCTTGCTGATTTTGTAGGGTTTATGGAATATATTCATGGACTTAAAATACTTGAAAAACAAAAATTAAACAATACCTGTATCCCATGGATACACTTCCCTTTAGCTTATGCCTTAACACGTAGCCTCTAACTAAATGATCACATGCTGTTATTTTTTTGAGGGCTGTATTCAGTCTACAAGATGAACAGGGCTCAAGTAATAAGTTACACAGTGCTTTTTTTTCTCCATACTGTTACATTTGTATAGCTTCAAACCCTGTTTATTGCACTGTTTGAACCCTATTCTGAAAACAGCATCCTGCATGGCCTTTTCTTTAATATTCACTGTGTAGTATCTGAATCATCCACAAACGTTAATAAGTTTACCTTTACGTGACCTTCATGTGATGAGGAAATTGTATTATTTCTATTTTATAAATGCAGAGGAGGCTAAAGATGATGATCTATCATCCCTACTAATCATGGGGGTCTATTTTGAAAGTATTAGGAAGTAACATTTTTCAGAGTATTAAGCATTCTGTAAATTCTGAAAGAAAAGACAAAATGTTGTTTTTAATTTGGGTCAGTTCTCATTTGCTTTGCCATTCAGCTGAACAAATAGTTGTGTTTGTATAACTGGATATCAAGAATGAGTGGCTAGAAGTAGTGCGACAGGGCAGAAACTGCTTAGGTCAGTATTGCAGCTGAAACCTCAACAAATCTTACCTTGACCATGAAATATGGTGAAAATAATCACGGAACTAATCACAGTTTGAGAAACGTTTGTATCAAACTAGATACCCCCAAAAATATAGACTGATGAATGAGTACTTGTAAAAAGGTTGGTATAGTTAACTTAGAATTAGATGGCAGCCCTATAGCAGGGCTGAAATCTAACTTTCCAGGAAAAGCTGAATTTAACGCAAAAGTCTTTTCTCTTTTAAATGTCTTGACAAATAACATCACCACTCCCTCTGTGGAAAAGAAGAGGAGACGTGAAACTCTCTTCTGTTGTTTTATGGGGTCCCAATGTGCAAAAGACTGAGGGGCTCTGATATAGGTCTTACCACTCTTTCCATGACACAAATAAATGAACTCTGGATTTTCAGTATTTTTTTTTTACATGAAGATACCATTTTGTTTATCTATGTCCAGTATGATTATTTGGCATTCCATGAAATGATAGGGAAAGGAAAGACTGCTTTGAAGGCCAGTGTGCTAACAAAGTATGTTGCCAAAGAATTGACAAAGATGTTCTATTTCTGAGGATTTTAAAGTCATATTTTCCCTTAGATGTGACATTTCCTGTGTTTTGCTCTTAAACTAAGGTGAAGTACTCAATATACTTACCATTCTTCCGTAATGGGTTAGACATACAAGAAAACACATATATACGGCTTGGTAGATAATTTCTTTTTTTTCTTACAGAGTATGTGAGGTTGGTTTGTTTTGATGGAATAAGGTGGGAAATAATTGGTTACATGTTTTCAGAAATTTCAAGAGACCGGAAATTCCTTTTAAGTGATAGTGGGTGGTTGTTTTGTAGTAGTCTACGTCAAGGATTTTGTTTTTTCCAAGGAATATCTGGAATTTATCACTCAGAATATGTAATGTGCAACAGGGCAAAAGAGGGTACTCTGAGACTTACGCTGTCAGTTACATGTTTTCATGGATGAAATCTGTTTTACTGAGTCGAAGCATTCCGTAGGCTTCTATTAACAGCCACAAACACTGCCAGAACAGAGGAAGTGAAAAAAGATAATGAATCTCCCAGACCTTACCTTCAAAGGTGAATGTTCCACCAGAAATCACATTACCCTGGAATTCCTGATCGTTTCAGACTTGCAGTTTTGTTGGGAAAACTCTTTACCTGCAGCAGCTGAGAGGTCAAAACTATTGTAAAAATTCCAAGGTCTGTTTCTGCTGCATAAGAAAAGGTCGGTGGCAGTGACTTTCCAGCATTTCTTTTTCTTGGACCCCATAAAATTTTCCATTCAAGGTACATTTTCTTGTATAGCAAATTTAAGCCGATTGACAGTAAGCCAAGACTTGCCTTAATTACCCTTTGTGGTCTCTTAGAAGTAGTCCAGAGACGAAAGGCATCTGCAAACCACAGGTTGAAAACTACTGATTTAAGGAAGTGGCAGTAATTAATTGTTCATGTGTCATTGTTAAAATGAGCATCAATTCAGTCTTGTGATGAACTGTCTTTTTGCTGTGACTAGCGATTATGGTTTTGTAGTGGTATAATTGCTAGTCTAATAGAGGTAACTAAGGTTAACAACAGACATAAGTAAATATCAAGGCATTATTTCCTGCCTTTAATCCTGGTGAGATAGCAAATATATTAACAAATCCCAACAAACCTCCAAATTTATTATGCCCTGAAGGAGGGTGTTTGAGCTTTACTACTGTGGGACAGATTGCGTGCCAGATAAGCCCTAGTAAACATAACTTTCAGGTGATAGTTTGTTTTCACAGGATTATCCCATTAAAACTTGTGCAGGGTTTTGGACATGTAAAGAGCTATAGGAGCTTTTATTAACCATCATAATTCTAAAGATTTTACTTGTTGATACTGAATGTGCACCTGTATGACATAGTTGCTTTGGTTGGTTGAAAAATAGTGCTGATTGTAAATTGTGAATGAGTCTGTGGTCTGCAAAAATAGCTGTAATAAATTGTAAGGTATGTGTTGTGTGTGTTCATTTTCCAAACAATTTTTGAGTTGTTTCAGCCCAGAAGTGAAGCCTTTTCTGTTACTGAATAAAAATGAGTTTATCAGATTGGAGAGGAGTATGTGGTTACATCTACATTTGATAGCTTTACTCCTTTAGCAAATATTGAGATTGATTTTAAAAAAAAAAAAGTAGAAGAGCCGGTAGATACAAATGACTAGTAAGTACATCTCTAACTTCAGGTTTCGTACCTACATACGCAACATGCTGGCAGCGCCTCCGGGCACAGGCTAAATGCCAATTCATTTGGGGCACATAAACCTGGCTCTTGCAAACCATCAGAATGGAAGATGTGCCACCCCGCCTGGTTAGGTAGTCACCGTCCAAGGCCCCGAGCCACTAGACATTTGTGTAAGAAGTAAACTCAGTTTGATTAATACAGCACGAGAAATAAATCATCTTGCAGGTGAATATTTACAGCAGTTGTGTCGATGCTTGCTGTTACAGAAGGAATAAGTGGTTGTTACTTCTCTAGGAGTGAGATTTGGGTCCTAGGAAAGCTGCTGAGCACCCAGGCTCTTGGCAGCAGGTACGGCCGGTTTTAGTGCTCCTCCAGACATTGCGGAGGATAATCAAAACAGTGGTGGCATGTAATTTACTCAAAGGCATTTCATTATTTAGATGGCTGTGGAATGACCAAATCCAACTGGTATGCAGGTGGTGATCTGGTAGTTTTGAAGCAGATGCGGTTTTATAATGCAGGTTTCAGTTCATATACTGGAATGACTTAAAACAGCTATTTTTTTTTTTTTCCTAGCAAGCTATAAATGAGTCTTTGGTTTGCAGTTGTATTCAATTATTTTAAACCTATTTACAATGTATTCTATTGTAAAGCTATGACCTTTGATCTCCAGAATGGGTGCATGTCTTTTGTGGGAAGCAGGAAGTCTTGGGGCAAGTGACACTTGCAGTGCAGTTTATTTTACTTAGACTTTGATTCCCCCCCTCCCCCCTGTTTCTAGAACTGAAGACAAATTTCTGTTTCTATTGGATTATAAACAGGTTCTGGATAGCTTCAGCTGCTGCATAGTGCAGTGATATTTTAATTTGCTGGGTAGACATGTTTACTGTGTACTGTGTAGTTTATGAGTGTTACCGTAAATGAGGTAATCTTGCATCTTGGTTTCCATGTGTGAAACATTACATGAGCTAATGCAGCTGCACCACTGCTTGCTGGGTATTAGTAGACTTTATTTGGACATAAAGTTTATACTGAACTGCTTTAAATATTTGTGCTAAAACTGGTAGTGCTGCTTTTTTAATGTGTTTTATGTGACACTGACGGATGCCAAATTTCACAAAGCAATGTAAGAATGTATAGTGGACTTCTGCTTTGTACCCCATTGTTCTCAATAATGGAGATTCCAGAGTAAAATAAAACTAATGACAAAGTTTTTAATTTATGTTCAGTTAGTGTTTCAGGGACTGGTTCATATTAAGTATACATAGGAACAGTAGCTTCCTAGCATACCGTAGCAGTCCTAAAAACATGCACGTTCTCTCCGAAATCTGGATTTGGAATTTGAAGTGACACATGTGGGTTGTGAGAATAGAGAGAGAGAAAGCTGATTTCTGCTCAGTGTTCGAAGGAACATGTAAAGATTTTTCTGTAGTTTAGTTTTACTGACCAAAATCCTTGAATCATCGTGTTTTTTAAAAGTCTGTGATTTTAGTATCTACGGCCATATTCTTTTTACTTAATTAAAAATATTGAACATTTTCAGTTTATGTAGCTAGTTAGGAAGGTGAAAGCTGTAATACACAGTAAGCTATAAAATATGTCAGTGTACTTTGCTAACTCTGCTATTAACACTTGCATGTAATTTCTTGGGTTGAACTTAATTTACGTTCTTTTTTATAAGTCACAATAATGGACATCTGTATAAAGTACATTTAAAAAGACACTAAACATTAATTTGTATGATTAAGTACTTAAAAATAAGTACTAAAGAAACAGGTATAGATATTTTTTTATAAGCAACTTTAAAAGGGCCTCCTCCTGCTGAATATGTGTTCTGAAGGTCTCCAACATTATCTCGTACTTTTCTCAAAATAGAATTGGATGGAAATTACTGTTACAACTTCTTCTTTTAAAGACAAGATCTGTTTCATTATGGAAGTTCACCTTCACTTACTTGGAGAAAGTAACCAGTTGTTCAATGAGCAGCAGGATTGCTGCAACCTGGTGTCCTACGTGTGTGTGTCCTTTGGTCCTTACCCTTCATCGCTTAGCAGTAACTTCAGATTCTCCCCCAAATTCCTTATGACACTGCTTCTGGTGGCTGCCAGTGAACTGGCCACCGTGCCGTGTGCTGCCTCACCAGATAAAACCAAGTGGGTATTAAGGGTACGTACTGCCTGGCTTTCCCTTGGTGGGAGCATCTGTTTACCCCTCTTGCCTGTGTCCGACCATGGATTTTCTGAAAAGCTGTACAAATGGAATTATCTTTGAGACTTTTACCCATCTTTTAAATCTGCTTGAAATAAGCCAGAGTTCCATGTTACTAAGGGAGGAATGGACAAACAGGTGAACTGACAAGGAACTTAGCACCTAAGGCTTATTTCCTTAGGGAACAGAGTTAAAAATCAAATCTGAATTCAGTATTTTAAGCCCTTATGGTTCCTACATAGGCTGAACTCAGTACACAAGCTTTAAACCAGCAAATCATTCTCAGGAGTTTTATAACTAGATTCGTACCAGTACTTGAATCTTCCTTTGTTGTGGGGTTTTTTTTGGTTTCTTTTTTTTTCTTCTTATATGATGGATATTATGGATATTTTTGTTTGTGTGTAAATTATACTTCAGTGTCTTACAGTAATTTTTCTCCTTATGTGTATTAGCCATTATGATGTGTCTCATCAGAGGGATGTGGAGTTATTTTGCGCAGTTAGAAAAAAATGACTGTACGGCATGCTTCTGGTTTTGTTCTGCCAAAGTCCAAACTTACAACTTTTCTAAAGGGGAAGTCTTTGGGATTTAGGTCTTAAAAAAGGAGAGGCTTGCTATACGTATGGAATTAATGAAGTCCTTTATAACAGAAACAAGTTTTTTAATTCTAACTATTGGTAGTGTTTGCATTTAATACCCCTGTGTGTGCTAAGATTAACGTAAGGCTTAATGTAAACTTAGTTGCTTGTTTTCATATTTTTATTAATTACATGCTTTTTACTAGCTGTATTAAACAGTTTGTTTCCCTTGAGTGGTCCAGCAGCTGTAAGGTCTTTGAAAATCTTTGTTAGTATACGTCTCACTCAATATAATGTGAACCCCCTACTGTTTTATGTAGAAGGATCTTTAGGTTATATAGTGAAGTTAGTCTACAATCCCTTTTTACTTGTAGTTTCCAGTAAACTTTTTCTTTGAGTTTTTTTCATTTTTAATCTCCAATAAACCAGGCTTTCTCACTTTAAATTTTGCCATTGTTTGTGTTTTTCCTTAAGCTGTTGCTCTTGAAATTTTTAGTTTGCAGGAGTCTAAGTTTTTACCATTTATTTGTTTCTAAAGCAGTTTTCTAATTCTGTGGATAAAAGGTTGAAACTGTGAACTCTGAAGCCTCAAATCTTCCTAGGCAAATAAAAATTACACCATATTTTGAGGCCCAGAATTTTTGATAATGATTTTCAACACTCAACTCTTGCATAACTGGCAAGAATGACTTGTGGCTTTTGGGGGCTGGCAGTGTAGCCCCTCTCCTTCCTCCTCCTGGTTTCCTTGTGCGAACTTACTGAAGGAATGGAGGTCTCCGTCTTCTCTTCCTCCCTCTTCCCCGCTCCCGAGACAGCAGTTACTGGTCAGACAGGATTTGTGCCTGACAGAGGATACCATGTTCTGCTGGATTTACATGGTTAGGCACCCACCATCACTTTCTTTTCTGGGTTATTTTGAAAGTTCCCAGTCTTTGCCCCTTTTGAAGGCTTTTTGCTGTGTGCTTTCATATTGCCTACACAAGTTCTGTGCAGAACTAGACACTCTTGTGTTGATAACATTGTAATGTTATCATCTCCTGGCAATGAAATGACTGGAAAGCAAACACTGAAACACAAGGCAGCTGATGAAATTTCTGTTCCTAACTGAATCAGAAGCTTTTAAGGAATCTCTTTTCTACAAGCACCTTGATTTTTCCTTTTGTGCACAGAGTATGATACTGAATTTCTTACATATATCCTCTGCTCAGGACTGGTAAGATAATTGCAATACTTAAAAAAAAAATGAACACAAATTAGTGTTAAGAACCTTTTACATTTTAGTATTTCTAGTCTTCCAGTGTCCAGGAAAATATTTTATTGACACCTTAACTTTCAATTTTGGGGCAGAAACAGATATAGTTGTGTCAGATATGAAAACATACAATTTTAACTGTCATCATGTCTTGATAATCATGATTTTTCCCACATACACACTTTCATTTTTGCAGGTAAAAAGTTATTATCTTCCTCTCTACCTCTGTGTGTGTGTACACACTAAGCTGAACATTTTCTTTGAAAGTTTTTAGTATTGCCAGTAATCATACACTAAAAATTTCATTTCAGCTCACAACAATAGGGCTTTTCATATGTAATTTGAAGGATAAATCAGTAATTATGCATTTAATTGGCTAATAAATCATAGCACATTTCCCTTATTTTCGATAGTGCTATGCTAAATCTTTACAATGTGGCCTGGTGTATTTTTGTAAAAAAAAAACCCACCTAAATGGCTTGTTTAGTGTATGTACAGTGCACGAGTGACATAAATATGTAAAGCCTTCTATGGTGTTTACTATGTTATATGAGAAGTTCCTGTGATTACATGCCTAAGGATTTTATGAATGTACATTTTAAAGGAGGTATTGAAGTTTTAGATTTTACACTTTATCATGTGTATGTTTAGTATGTAAATAACAAGAGGGGAGCTTGCTCAAGCTAAAATGTATTTACAAAAAACCACCCAGTAGAACTTTTTGAAATATATGTATTTGTGATTCTGATTGTTATAGTATAAATTCTCAGATTTTTATGATTAGTTCTGTTAATTTTCAAAGTGGCTGTTTAGTTGTGATTTTTTTTTAAATTGGTGAACAGGGGATTTATTTAAATGCTTTAAAATTTGAGAAAGACTTTTAGGTAGCAGAATCTCTGCCTGTCATTTCCATTAACGCTGCAGGTTACGATACTCCAGTATTTCCAGTTTTCAGTTTCTTATGAGTTAGGGCATGGGGTCATTTGATATGTTTGTTCTCATTTAGAGGTTGAAATTTTCCAAAAATATTTCATGACTAAAATAACATCAACATTGCCACAATTAAATGATGAATACAGACCAGGTTAGTTACAAAAGAATGAAATGTAGAAATAGATGAACCTTTTTCTAAGTCACTTCTTGCCCGTGGAAGGGCACTGCCCATTTTATTGTTTGCCTGCATGTGAGGAAACTGGAGAACGTGGCTGTTGCAATAAAAATTGGGATTAACATAACTGATTTACAAGAATTTAAGGCATGAATTACATTATGTTGCACACCTAGCAACTTCTGTCATCTCAGTGGCAAGGCCATTACGTAAAGTCACTGAAAGTTGTCCTTGATTACACTTTCAGGAACAGTTAAGCAGCGTTTCAAGATTCTTCCATGTATGTACATGTATGCAAACCAAATTTAACTGTTTTTTTTGTAAGAAGGGGAATACTGAACATAGCTTATGGTGATTCCAGTCCAGCATCCTGTATGCTTTCATAGAATCGTAGAATCATAGAATGACTTGGGCTGGAAGGGACCATCAAAGGTCATCTAGTCCAACCCCTCTGTGGTGAGCAGGGACCCCTTCAACTAGATCAGGTTGCTCAGAGCCCCATCCAGCCTGGCCTTGAACGTTTCCAGGGATG
>JAVKLA010000007.1:23419928-23439622 GCA_034782735.1 Sagittarius serpentarius | reverse complement strand
GCCCTGCCTGCCTGCCTGCCTGCCTGCCTGCCTGCTGGCCGGCCGGGGCCGCGCCGCCCTGCCTGCCTGCCTGCCTGCCTGCCGGCCGGCCGGCCGGGACTGGGCCGTAGCGGCGCGCAGGGAGGGCTGGGCCCGGCCCCGGGCCTGTAGCTCGGCAGCGGGCCGACTGCCAGCCCGGTGCGCCTGGTTTTGCTTTTGTGGAGACTTTTTTTTTTTTTTCTTTTTCTTTCTAAATGCTACAAACAGGCTTCTCTACTATTTCGCAAATACCTCCCACTTAAAAAAAAAAAAAAAAAAAAGCAGCAGCTTGTCCTCCAAAAGAAAGGGTAGAATTGAAAATACAGACTTACCCGACTTCTTAAAAACTGTGTGGGTTTCCCTCATGCTCTGCCGGTAGGTGAGCTTCAAGGGTGGGTTATAGAGACCGGGCTAGGTATCTAAACCACTTGCAGGATCGGCTCGGATGTGTGGCTGTGATGGTGAGGCAGTATGGGGACCTTCAGCTTTCCTGGGTCAGGTCAGTCCCTTGGGGGTCTCAACAACCCTGACCTGGGGGCGAGAACTTGATAGTGTCCTTGTGCTTCCCTCACTCTGGGTAAGAAAGCTTGCGTGCCACAGGTACGGGAATTTATTTTTTAAAAAATCATCTATCAGTGTTACCCTCGGTCAGACTAGGTAGTTTCATTAGAACCGCTGTTTGGTTAAAACCTTTGGTTGTTGCTACTTCAAAACATGGCGTAACGTTGTGTTGCTTTTTGGGTTTTGTATTTTTTAAAAACCTTGTTATTTTTCCATACTGGGAGGTAATGTCATAGACAGTTGCTTGCTTGTTTGCCCTGTAAAGAGCAAGACCTGTCTCTGGGGGTTCAGCCTCTCAATTAAATTGTTATTTGGAAGATGGGAGTTAAATGCTGTTTTATTGCAGTATATTTTTATTTCGTTTCTAAATGTTAGGGTTCTTTAGGCCATCTTCCATGAAGAAAAAGAGTTACATTGTTGATATAAGGGAAAATTGGGAGGGGGTTCTACCATGTTATTTAGCTTATAACTGGAAAACTTTAATTCATTAAAATGTTAATAACTGACCATATGCTTTTTCAGCGTATAACCTCTAAATGTTATTTGTATTCATCTCCTTCGCCCTTCCACTAACACGGTTCATGGCAGAGTAATATAAAGGTTATGAAAAGTTTGCTCTCAACTGGCTACGGAATGTCTGTTGCAGTTGGAAGTGTTTACGCCTTGATTTCCTGAGCATGCTCAATATACTCAATATATCACTTGGCTCTCTGTGTCCAGCTGTCATAGTGGAAATTTGAAGCAGTTTAGGTGAAAGAAGGGAATAACATCTAGAAGAAATTAAACTATCTACGAGAAAGCATTATGAGCAAAACTAGCTGAAACTCAGCATGCAATGTACGATGAAATTCGAATAAAAAAGAGATTTTACATTTTCTAAGGATGGACATTTTAAGAGGTAGTTTACAAATATAATCCATTTTCAGTGGGATTTCTTTCAAGCATTGACCCTGACTCCTAAGAGCTCTTTGTTCCGTTACAAATTCCAGCACTAGCCAAGCTATTCCCAGGGAGCAGCAGACAGCCCAGAGGATCCACTGGGACAGGGCATGACAAACAGTCAAGACTGTGTGTCCTCAGGAGACTGTGGAAGTGCTTGTCCTGGGGTATTTGATAGAAGGTGAGCCACCCTGAGCACCAGTTCATCTGGATTCAGACTTCCTGGTAGCTTGCTTAGCAAACGTGCAAGAACAAGATGTTAAATGAGAACCTGCTACACCTGTTTGAGGAAGTTCGCAAAGAGCATTTCTTTTTCCAAACAGTATCTTCCACAAATCTGCTTTTTTTTCGTAAATGCTGAATGTAGAAGCTGATGATGTCCTTGATGCACAAATTCTCCCTTTCTCTGTCATTGTTAAAGTCAAATAATGATTCTCCTGTGTCATTCCAGTTGAATGCCAACTTCAAGGACTCTGGTGTCCTTGCCAAACACAGCTTGTATTGTCATCCTAAGCAAGCACTCGGAACATCTTCATATATAAAGATCAGGGCTTTGCTGTTCATAATTGTCACAGGGAAGCAAATCCTGTGCTTATCTATGCACGTTGGCCCCAGAGTGGGTTACACATTTGTGCCACGTGATGATATAGTGCTGTTTCCTATTTTTGTAACTGTTTGATTTATTCAGATGTGGTACCCTAATTGCCTTTGTAAATCTTGTGCTCTGTTCTCCAAAAGCTCTTGAATGCTTCCTATTCTGTGAATTAGCAGACAAGTCAAATGGCAAGATTGAAATGCCTTGTCTGCCGGACTTGCATCTAAACTGTGTTTTAGATTTAAAATTCCTTGACCTTTTGTCATACCATTTCCTAATTTTAAACAAATTTTTCTAGAACACTTTTTTCCCAGAATTGGCTTCAAAGACAAATTATATTAGTCTCTACAGCTCTTCTAAGATGTTTGCTTGTGCGATTTGCAGTGATTTGAAGACCATGTGTTTGCAACCATTTCTGTCTCCTCTTACATGCATACTAATACGTGTTGATCATCACAGTTCTTGTGAATTGCATATACCACTGACACATCAAAGCACAGTATAAATGCTGCAAGCTGTTGAAACAGTGCAAAAATAAAGCAACAGCTGACTTTTAGGGCTTACAGAGTAAATCAGAAGGAAGAAATGTACGAGCAGTTTAGATGTAAAATAAGTTTAAAAAAATCACTAGTTTCTCCCAGTTTGAAGTGTGTTGTGCTGTCATTAACTAGACAGTATGAGTAGGCTTAAATTTTAATTTGAGGATTACGGGATGGTAGTACCCAGCCTAATACTTAACATGAAAGCTGTTTCAAGTGTAGTCTTGTCTGTGTTCACATAAACCTTTTTTGCATTTTGATCATGCAAATTCAGTTCACATTTTAGACGTTTCTAAAACTTCATGTCCTTCACTGCATTCACTAAGCTTCACCGTATATTATCTTACAATCATGCTAGCTATTTATTCATCTAGTATAAGTAAGCTAAAACCCCACTATCAGGTAAGTTTACTCTAATCATAACACTTTCCTGAATGTCAGAGTTTGGCCTGTTTCTAGCTTCAGTGAGAAAGCTTATTCCACCTCAAAGGCAAGCAAATTTTACATGGTTTAAAGTTTTGTGGTGTGTGTTTTGCACCTCTCTCTTAACGGAAAAGAGTCTGTAACATGAAAAGGCGAATCGCTGTTTACCATGACAAATGCCTTTTCGGAAGTGTGTAGTACCCTGACCTTTCGGTTTGTCTTTGGCTAATACTTGACATACGGAAGCAACTGTGATCATGTTGACAAGGCTCAAGGAGATGCCACGCAGAAGTCCCTCGGCTAGAAGTATGCAAGTTAGCTGAAGTGTTAGAAGCAGTATACCTGCATTAACCTTCTGAGAGGAAAGGTATGTTAGCTTGGCAGCATGGGATGCTGACACGATTGCACAGCTTCACTGCCAGCTTGATCAGTATACAACACTGCATTGTGAAATACGGTCGCATCTTGTGGGATTTTGGTGTTTGGATTTCGGTTTTGTTTTTTTTGATACAGAACTTTATTTAAACTAATTTGACTGAGCCAACTGTCAGCTGTGTGGTTAACAGCCTGTGCTTCCATGGGTAATAGGTTCCAGATCCCGGCTGTCAGTCTTCATGCAAACAAGTGCTGGAGGAACCGGGAAAGGGATTGCTGAACTTCAGGGAGGAGGAAGCTTCCTGCCTTCTCTTGGTGCTGTGTGTGAGGATTTTCAAAAGGGATTTTCATTCGCTGTCTTGGCCTCGGCATGTTGCTGACAGTTCTAGAGGACAATCCTCTAACAATGTAGCAGACATTTTAAATGTGGAAAAAAATTGGGGGAGGGGGGAACATGGAAATGGTGGAGAAATCAGCAATACCTCTTGGTGTTATAAATACTTGCTTTTAGCCATATTTGTAGCAATAGATGGTTATGGTCTAGCCGGTCGTGGTTAGATTTTTCTGTGTGTCTCTGGGCAAGGACAAATGCAAGCCACATACATCAGTATTATCACAGTTATGAATAATGATAGCCATTTGTGTGATTCCACAACTGTAATTAATTATGGCTTTTATATATTATTTTTCATGTAGGGGAATTTAATAAAGACCTGATCATTTTTTGTTCCTATCACAATTCTTCTGTATCTTTTCTACCTCTGCCTGAGAAGAAATCAAACAATTAGGAAGGGGCTATTCTTGGTATGCCTTTTGAAAAGCATCTGTTGGTTTATGGAGCCAGTTGGCTGAGACAGGTTTTGCCCACTCTTTTTTTCAATGGGGAAGTTAGTATTGTCACAACCATGACCGGTGGAATATGTGAACAAGTGAGGTAAGCCAACACGTGAATTTGTAGTTCATTAACTGTTGACTACCAGTGTGCACGCTGAAGGAAAAGGTTATACCAATTACACGCACTGTGGGCAAATCACCCCTTATTCAGTGTGTGACATTGAAACTACACTGTTTTGGGACCTGTGTTGGCTTTGTTTAACCTGTTTTCAGTTTCTCTACACTATAGTGTCATCTTTGGAAGTTTACGTTTTTAAGTCTAGCTCTGCAAATGTTCTAACAGCCATATGCTTGTGTCTTCTTCTGACCAGTACCTTTGGAGAACCTGCAAGCCAGGGTGCTTTACTTCACCTTTCTAAGTTTTCTGCTATGAAGTCTGTGGAATTGCTCACAAGAGTAAAGATGAACATCTCTGTAAATGTTTTCACTGTTGGCACCTAAGATAGGTGTCTAAACTTTGAAACTTAACAACAAAAATGCAACATTTGGTCTGTTTATCTATATACTGTTCATGGTAAATTGTAGCAATTTTGCCTTGAAATATTGTGCTCAAATTTGCAGATTATCTTGGGTATACTAAGAAATACTTTTTTAAGGGTGATCACTGCCCTTTATGGAAAGAGTAGCTAAGAACGCTCCAAGGCAAGTTTTCATATTCACCTAAATCTTTTATTCGTGGCACCTAATGATAGACATTTCAGTTGAGATTAAAGCTGAATTTCAAAGGAAATGTAGCTTTCATTTTATAAAATACATAACAGCTGTCTGACTTGTCCATTTAAAGTACAGAATAACGGTTGTAGACAACATAGAAATCGCCAAAGGATGCAAAAGTGCTCAAGATTTTTAGCTAAACATGCTACTAATTCATTCTTATTTTGGTAATAATTACATAAATTCAGGTAGGAGTTTGAGTCATTAGATGGCAGAATATTTTTCTTTGTTTACATGCTGCGTAGGCAGAATATACCTTGCCACAAAATTCTGTTTCATTAAGTTACTCTATTACACAAGTTTTCTCTTTTGTCATTACTTAGCACCTTATTGTTAAATACAGAGAAGTAGAAGGAGCAGAGAAAGGGCAGTTTATCTTCCAGAGATCTCCTGTGTCTGAGCTTCTTCTCAGATTGTTGATATCCTTTGTTCTATAAGATCAGTCATCTTTAGTGAAGCATCTGAGTTAAATCTTTTTATTAAGATTATATTTTCAAGAGTTCTTTTTCTGTTTTATTCTGGTATTGGAAACCAAGTAGAGAAGTAAAGTAAAATGCTAACTTTGGATATAACAGTAATGAAGAATACATTGGAGTGCACTTCTGGAACACACACGAAAAAAGGAAAAATGAGATAGTTCTTATAAGCGGTAAAGTAATTGCTCAGTTTCTGAAGCATTTCATGTTTAAAACAAATTGCAAAATACAGTAAATAAAACTATATGCATTTGCTTGGAATAGTTATTTAGCAAGTTAGAAACCACCAGTCATATAAACAGTTTTGATATCCATTTCATCCTTCTGAAATTTGTATTACCTCATGCAGAACTCGGAGATTTCTGCTTAGTACGTCTGCTGTCCTCTTCCTCCTCCTGGTATCTTCAAGGCAGGCTTGAGTTCAGTATCTTTCTAGTAGCTTTTTATACTTTTTTCCCCTCAGATGTGTACCCATGTGGTCAAAGTGTTGCTGGTGAAAGTGTATTTGGTAGTTTTCTTTTAAATACTCGTGGTTACTGAGAGACCTCAAAAGATAAAGCCAGCACTTCAAGAGTTAATATGTTATTAGGAGGACAGGAAATCTGGCAACTATTGCAGAAACTAGACCTAATGGTGCACACAAACAATTTGTCAGTCTTGGTAAATGTGAATAGCTTTCCGCAAAGTGGCTGCTTTTGCTTTGTTTGAACAGCCTAAACTTTTCCTTTTTGGACTTTAAATCTTAGAAGTGAAATGTGATCCACATATTGAATCAAAATAATTTAATTCAAAACATATTTTGATTGGAACAAGGTTGACATGGAAAGAAACTCTAGAATTAAAAAAAAAAGTTGAAAGGACTTTCTATCATATATTTAGCAGGAAAATTTGAAACAGTTCTAATTAGGCTGAAAAAACCAGCCTTCTTCATTGTAACTTACAAAGGTCATAGATCAGTGTTAAGGCAGCATTCCCAACTTGTGTCTGAGAGCCTGCACATGCAAACATAATTCCAGTTGTTTGGTTTTGTTGGTGGTGGTTTTTTTTTTCAGATGTACGTGCGTGCACATAGTTCCAAGCCGGAATGCGTACTTAGTTTAAAGTAGTTACCTGGTACTGCAGTTATGTGGGTGCTTTGTTGTGCTCAAGGAGAGTATTTTTTTCACGTCAAAACTGTGTGCCAAAAATGTGTGAAATCCTAATTTATGCTTTTCTGTTCATATGTAAATATTTTTCAAATGGAACATAAAAAAAAGAGACCCAGTTATTTTAAGTGTTTCAAAGGAAATGTCTTTCTTCAAAGGCGAATTAAAATATTTAGCCCATTAAAGGTAATAGGCAATTATTTGTACTTGAGATTTGAAATTTCTTACTTGCTGATGTCGTATATTCCTGGGGTTTTTGGTTTGGTGGTTTTGTTTGGTTTTGTTTTTGTTTTTAATTGAGTGAATAGGAAAGATTATTCATGTATGAGAAGCAGTTTTGGTTTCTCATTAAAGTTTCTACTTTCATTTTAACCATATAAAACACATTTTGTATAGGTTGGACTTCTTTTCTCTCTTTTAAATAAGAGCTACAGGCATGCTTTATGCTGTGCCAGAAGATTACTTTGCTTTTATCAGCATAGGAATAAGGCAAGCAAGTCCGTGGTCTGTTTTTGAATGACTTGATTATGAATAAATGTCTGTGCTGGTGAAAAGAAATGCAGTTATGTTTTCATCTAATTTCAGCATTGGAACATCCCAATTTTAAGCACAGTATATATTCATTTTCAATAGACATCATTTCATGTGCTACATGTCATTATATAATCTAAACCAGAAAGAAAAGTAGAGGGCAAAAGCCAATAGTAGTAACTTTAAAGATACAAATCTTGATTCCAAGGTTCTAATATTGTTTGGGAAAATATATCATAATAAATGCTTAGCGTATTTATACTGGAAAAAGGCAAAATCTTTCCTAACGTGCAAGTTTTATGTTTTTGTCCTTCTGACCGTGTTTTACCAAATAATTAGTATCAGGATTAGACCGATACTACTCTTCAGTTGCTAGCAGGAAATTATTCTCCATTCATTCCTTTTTGAAAACAGAGCAAAAGAAGATGCACATAAAATAATGGAATTTCAGAGTCGTTCATGAAGAAGTAGTTTTGATTGCATATATTTAGTGACAGCAGATTGTGCATTTAAAAAATATTTATGAATGAACTAAAATTTCCTTGTAAGGTTAAAGCTTCAATTTGTTGGTGTGTCTGAAGCGTTTCTACCCTGGGAATGGAGAAATGGAAGTTACTAATAGGTGTTTGTGTTTGACATCTGTATACTGTACTTTTTAGCATATCTCAAGTGTTTCAGTCTCTGCCTAATAGATCTCATTAAAGAAACAGATACCAGCCCCAAGACAGTTTGTCAAAGTTAGTATGAGTCCCTGTGGACAGAATTGACAATTTGTGTGTGGCTTCACGTGACAGTCTTTTCATGGTCTTGTTTGATCCTTTAACAATTGGGCATTAGTCACTGATTTATTTTACAATAACTCAATAGGATTGAATCTTACTGTATTATGGTGGACATTTGAGAGGATTTTCTTGTTTTGCACGTTTTCCTCAGAGCACACAGTAAATGATGTACTTGGCCTGCTGTGGGAGCGCTAACAATTGATTGGTTTGCTTTAAGAGCAGCATGGGAAGGATGTTCGTATCCCATCGCTGCGTGCCGTATTTAACTTGAGCCTTAATGAGCACTGGCTGTCCTAGATGCTTAAGTAATCCTAAATGCTTAGCATTCGATACCCTTGGTTTAGTTTTGCAAGAGGTAAATGCTAACCGTAACAATTTTTTTTAAAAACACCTCCTTTTTAAAACTGGGTAGTTATTCAAATTGAAACTTTTTCACTTCTCAGATTTTTTTTTTTTTTTTAAGGAGTACCTAAATAATATATACGAGTGTGGTTATAAAGTGCATCGCATGTATTGGTACATTGTGTTATTTTCTGTGAAAGTCTAGTTTATTTTTTAATCCTTATACAGACTGTTAACTATTGTTCTTCCATCAATTGTATCATAGCATAAGCACTTCCCTCCAACCAAGAGCTTAACTGTGAACCTGAAATGACAGGCAAGCTTATTTAGCCTTTGAATTTGTGTGCTGTATTTGGTCTGTCCTTCAGGGTCCTGGGTATTGATGCTGACTGTAGTCATTTTTCGTTTAGCCCTTTTATTTGTGATTTGGCAAATAAGAAAAAAGATTTGAAATGGCCTAATGTGGAAAAAAATTAAAAGAAAATGGTCTACTTTTGAATCTGTATAAATTACAAGTGTAAAATAATTTTAAACTTGGAAAAGAGAAGTAAATTCAGGATAGCTCCCAACCATTCTGTGAAAAGGCAAAGAATGTGTTTTAGTTTTGCTTTTTTAAGAAAAAGTCAGATTTATATATCTGTTAATCTGAGGACATTGCAGAGTGATATTCGTTTAGTTAGCCGTGTCCAAATGCTTTGTGAGGGTAATATGACCCATTACAAATCTAGCGTTTGAAGAAAAGGAAAATATGAACAACCTCTGCACGTACTACATATATATATATATATAAAATTACAAGTTCTTAACGCTATTTTTCCTGACTTTAAATAGTTACAATGATAACAGTAAGTATATGCTAGGGTTAAATTTTTTTTAGCAGGATAGCAAGAAAATTAATTCCTATCATTGTCACTTGCTGAGCCCTGTAGAATTTTATGGCTGCACATTGTAGTATTATGGACACTCATGAGACTCCTGACTGGTTTTATCTTATTAAACAATTTTGAAATCATTAATTTTTAATTGGCCTGCTTGTGGTTTTTTATAGTTTTAATTGTGTGTCTGTGTCTAAAATGTTGTGGGTGTTTTTTTAATTAAAAAAAAAAAAAGAAAAAAGTAAGAAAGAAAAAATCCTGTCTTAGCATATATGTTGTTAGGTATTTCCATGTGATCATCCAAAGAGATACTCTACCGTGTGGCAATTCATTTTAAAGAATGCTTTCAGCAATTCAGTAGCTGGGAATCCTAATAAAAATAATAATAAAAAGAAGAATGATATGATGTCGAAGATATGTACAGGTCTTTTCTTGATTGAAAGTTCTAATTAAGTGAATCGAGGAAAATTAACTGAAATTAGCTGTCAGAAAGTCACATTTAAATGAGTGATGATCTGGTGTGGCAGTAAACATTTAAATGATATAAATTGCCATTTAAGTGTATGGTTTAATGTTTGTCATGCATTAATATGACATGAGACTGCAGTGACAATCAAGCAGCTTGCTCTAATTTGAACATATTTAGGGCTTTTGTGTGGAGTGCACCACACAAATTAAGACAATTGCTGTTTTTATGTGTCAATTTAAATGTTGTTCTCAGGCATCAGTTAATGAAACAAACCCATCATTTTTGTGTGCAAATTGCAGAGTGATTTCCTTGGTTTTCAGATTAATTTTAACTTCCTCTGCTCAAAATTAGGAATTTCCTTTACAAGGAAAATGCCATTCCTTTCATTACATGAAGAGAATATCAGACTTTGTTACATTGTTTCATTTGCTCATACAAATAAGAAATATATTGAGTCCTCTGTAGAAAACAGAGAAAGCTAATCCTGCTGGTGGTTTAATCTAGATGAATTAACTCTTTAGAAGACAATGATTTTTAATTCATCTTTTAATATATTTGTACAGTATCTAATACCATTATGGAGAGATTCATTAATGTTTGGATGCTTTTGTCTTGGGGATTGGGTTGTTACTGGGCAATGTCTTCAGAAAACTGGCTTAATCATTCAGCATAGTACTGTTTCTGTAGAGGTTTGTATAAGAGTTATATACAAGAAATGCATAAAAGTAATAGCAAGTTGATATTCCAGCATGTTAAATAATTTGTACCCTAACATCCCTAGTTAGTTCAGTTTCCCCAAGTCTATCAATCTTCTCTCTGTCAGAATCAGATTATCATGCTGTTATTATTCACTGGGCACATCACACAGAAAAGCACAGTTTCGTCTTGAGAGTTCATAAAAACATAGCCCGGCTGTCCATAAATGCTTTCCACTTACTGCTTTTTTTTTTTTTTTTTCCTTATTCCCACTATTACAGTTTAAAAAGCAAGGTCTTCTGGTCAGTGGGATGTAGAGTAGGGCGTGAGACTCTGGCATCTATCACAAGGAGGCACCTTCTTTTTTTGATAGAATGTCTAAAATCCTGTTATCAGTTCTGTACTTAGACATGTTAAGATAATTTTTTTACACTATTCAAAAAGTGCTTCTACAACTACTAAATGATGACTATCTGGCAAACTCAAGTTTATATATTTTGTGTGTGTGGTTTTTTTTACAGGCATTGGAAAGTGAGTTTGTTTCCTGCCAGCTTCACCAGTGGATTGATCTGATTTTTGGCTACAAGCAGCAAGGGCCGGAGGCTGTTAGGTCCCTGAATGTATTCTACTATTTGACTTACGAAGGAGCTGTTAATTTAAGTTCAATAACGGATCCCATACTGAGAGAGGTAAGTTTGTACTTTGAATATAGGAAAGGAAGTTCTTTGTTACCCACTGCAGGGTTGAAAGTGTAAAGATTCCACATTGTTCAAGGCTACCAGCGAATGTTCAAATCTTTGTGTTCTCTGGTGGTTTGGCTACAGGCCAGTCAAATGCAAGGTGCCTGAATCAGTCGTCACAGCATGCAAAATTAAGAGAACAAGCATGCAAGTTGTTCTTAAACTTTGTGCACCTGGATTCAGCACAAACTGGATGCCAATATAAAAATAAATGTTCAAGGATTGCTTCAGTTGCTGAGGGCAGTCATTTTTTTCACCAATGCTGGATCTTAATGGCAGAAGACAGTGAGCAACCTTGATTTGGCTTGCACTTTTGAATTTACTTTTACAGTTTTATCAGTTCTTTTTTAATGCAATCGTACATATGTAGTACACATCAAACACCATAGATTTGTAGCTTCCATTATTATTATTTGACTTGCTATCAAATTAATAATAACTTGTCCTGTATTTTTCATATGCAAAAGTAAATATTTAAACATTGGAAAGATCAGTAGTCTCACTCAGACTCAGCACCATTCAGACAAATCTATTTGCTAAAGTATCCCTTAGGATATTGTGGGCTTAAAGACTCCTCCCTCCTCCATCTAAACAGCTGTTTTTAAAAAAAAAAAAAAAAAGGCCAGAGTGAGGTGGGTGATTAAAACAGATTTTTCATCGGTTTTACATCCTTTGTTCAGGCAATACATTGGTATCATGTATAGCTGCAAGTATTTTAATTATAGAATAAATGTAACTGCTACTTTGTTATAAAATATTCTGAGTCCCTGAGAACAAAGTAATATGAATGTTATCAACAATTTTATTTAAAAGGGTGGGTAGATGTATACCAACAGGGAATATATGTGCGAACTGAATGAAAACAAGAACGAAGACGTTTCTGCTTACAGGTTTGAGGTTCACTGTAGAATTCTAGGCTAATCCTAATTGAAGGATTTGTTATTTATTGCTTATTGAAAGAAGGTCTGAGAAGTAAGCAATTATTATTTTAAATAATGCTATTTTCTCTGTACATACTGGCTATCTGACTGTTTGGGGCACCTTGACAGCCTCTGTAGAGAAAGTCACATCATAGCAACACTGGGGGTTGTAGCTGGCTTGTGGATGCAGTGGAAAAGTTTGGGGGGTCTGCAGGGCATGTAGGGGTACACAAGGACTGGCTTAAGTACCAAGAGTGATGGCTGGATGTCACCATTACGTGGGATGCTGTCAGTCTGCAGACTGCATCTTGGTCCACATTGAGCTAAAATATAGATGTTGCACATAAATACATTTAATTGAGCCAAGAAAAGAGATACTGGAACACTTGGCTTTTGAGGAAAAAATGTCATCATCTGGGTTTGAAACAGCTATTGACCTAAGGCTACTAGATGTCCACGCTGCCATGTTTTCATTTCATTGGTAATGTTTGTCTACTGACAAGGAAATGTTCTTATAAGAGTATTTATTAGGCTCTTGAAGTATTAGATTTAAGCGTGAGCTGAAAAATAGACTGGGCATTGTGTGTAATTTGTTCTTAATTTTGGTATTAAATGAACCATCATTGAACCATCATTATGAAACTAATAATTGAAGTACTACTAATCAAAATAGGAGTCTGCCACACAGAATTTTTATGTAGTTTTTAATTTTTCTGGAACAGTGCTATTGTCAGTTTAACTGTGGTCTGTTCTACTTGTGTCCTAGCCTGAAAAAAAGTAATTTAAGACCAGGGAAATTACAAATATGTCTGGAAGTGTGGATCATCTCAGTTAGAGAGGCATTCACTTTGTACTTCTATAAATACAGTAATATATTTTGTTGCCATATCTTTTGAATTAGTCTTGTTTTTATTGTACTTCACTACAGTGTTTCTTATTTTTGAGTTGTTCTTTGCTGCCTGAACTGAGTGGCATATAAAAATGAAAACAGGAGAGGGAGAATAGCAGTGGTGTTGAGTTCATAATAATGGAGTAGCTTAGCAGCAGCAGAGTTTCAGAACACTACTGATGATGTCAAAAATACATGCTGATGAATGCAGGCAGCAGAATGAATGGTATCTTGTAGCACTTTCGTTCTGAGTTACTTGAAGATTAGGCCAATGGAATATTTTTATTTAGTATTTTTAAGCAGGTCAATAAAACAGTAAAAAGATTCCTCTTTAGTTAGGTATCCTTTGCTATTTACATGTATTTTGTAAAGCATGTTTTTATTATCTAAATGTGTATATGTAATTTGAAATGGTACGTATGATCAGCTCTGATACAATATTGACAGTGCAGAGATTTAATGACTGTCATCACCAATGGTGAGTTATTCTGTTCTCACTTATGAGTAGAGATGAAAGTAATAAAAAATCTGTTTGTGTGTATATCTATGTGCATAATCATTCTATATCTATGTGCTAAATGAATTTATCATGCACCTTTGACAGCCTCACCTTCTTCCTGCTTACTAATCCATCTCCCTGAGGACCTGCGCTAACATTCTGTACTGCCGAGCAGCTTCAATCAGCATTTATTTTTCTCCTTCAGTCAGCTTGCCAGAAAATATTTCTTCTTTTCTCCACCAGATTCCTGGTTAGAGGCCAAATGAGTTTCTGATCTGGACAATTAACAGTATTTTTTAGGCAGGCACGACACCTCAGATTTAGTATCCGTTTATTAGGCAACTGTTAAACCGAAAATTTTACTCTGGATTTCTTGATTTCAAAAAGAATGCTTTTGGCTTTCTCCTCTTGATAAGGTTTAGAGTTCAGGTCTTTAAATCTTGACAGTTGTAGCAAAAAATATATTTTTATTTGCATACCTAAAACAAGGAGAAGCTCCTGTGTACTCTGAGAGTTGCAAGTTACCGAGGCTTTTAGGTAACATATGGAAATAATAGCATGTGCCTGAACCATGGCAATTTCTCCACATAGATAGTCTATGCTAAGCCTGGACCACATCAGTAATGAGAAGCCTATGATGCATGTGTTTCTGAAGTATCTTCACAGATATATGTATGGATATTGGTGACCTAACCCATCAGGAGAGGCCACACACAGAATAATAGTGGAAGGAACTGAGGAGTGGAGGAGTTTAGGTTAATGCAGAATTTCCTTAGGTCTCCTAAATGGCTCCAACTGGCACCTTTATTTTTATAGGCAGTCAGGTTATATATATTACAAGAAGGAAGCACTCGTCTAGGAAGGAAAACTACTTGATTAAAACCATATTCCTCCTTTCTTTTTTTTAAACTGAAAATGTAGAACTTTTACATCCTCTCATACTGCTGTGAACAATTTTTTCCTGCCATTCTTTCTGCCTATGGGAATAAAGGAAGTAAAGTATTTTGAAAGGATCTGACTGCTATAATAGAAAATTTTAAACTAAAATGCAAACCATGGGCCACATGCTACCTTTTGGCAGATAAACCCTGGAGAGTGCAAAGCTTGCATAATTCAAAGGCAAATCTCAGGGGGAGGGGAGTAGATCAAGAGAGAAGGATTTGAGTCGCAGCCGGGGCGGGGGAAGGGAGCTGCAACCAGGAGAAGCAAGGCAAGAGATCCAGTATATCTGCTGGCGTATCTGTGCACGGCTCATCCCTGCAGAGGCCTTTCCTTCATCCTCCTCTTTTTTCCTTGAGCCATTTTAGCAGCATTGTCATTGACTCTGACCTGTGTACTTGTGTACCTTGCTGAAGGAGGTTACAACTGTGGAGGGAAGTTGCTGTTCAGTTGACAAGCAGTAAATATGGCATCTCTTTCTGGTGGAAAATATAGTATTTGCCAGCAGAAGTATGCTATGTGACTACCTTCTATTGACTCATTCTTGAACACGTTTTGATCTGTGGAACTCCCAATCACAAGATCTGCCATGGAAGGGCGTTTTTGTTGCCTGTATGAAAGAGGCAAGGAGTCACAGTAGCACAAATAAATGTCATCCAACTGTTCTGGAGAGAATTCACAGCACCTTCGTATCACAAATTCTGCTCTCTTTTTGCAATAGCTGTCCAAGAATGGGGGGAGAAAAAGAAGTAGAATTAGATCTAAGCCATTCAGACAACCAACTGATTAAGAGGTGAAGCACAATCCATAGAAAATAATTTGTATCTTGGACTGATTTGTGGGTATTCCATTAGTGTCTTAGTCAGAAGAATAGAAATTCCTCTTGTCTCTGGTGTAGTGTAACAAAGGATGATCGTGAATCTGGGCTGCACTCAGAGTTCCTAATTAAAAGTCCATTTTTCCTCTGATACCCCTATGTAGCATAAACACTGGATAAGCGTAAAGAAAAGAGATGAAGTTAACAGCTGGAAGGCAAAATACTACTCGGAGAATACGTCATTGATTTACTACAGGAACCCCTGGACTTCAGGAAGTATACTAAATTTTGTACCATGCCTATCAAAAAGCACCTAACCATATTCTTTAAATAATTTTAAAAATATAATCTAATATTATCTTTGTAGGCAGCAGTTAAGGGAGACTGATGATTTTTTAAATTAGCAATAATAGTTTGAAAAAGATGAGAATAAGTCCTATCCAATTAATAGCCCACATACCTTCATTAAGTGATTTGCTTTTAGCCTTAGATGATTCAGTTGCTGTATACTTCTTCTTTTGAAGAGAAGGTGCCTTTTTGTTACATGAAGGTAGTCTGTTTAACATTAGGAAGCACAGCTTTCTCCATTCTATCGGCACCTTGATTTCTACTGTTGATATTTTATTTCATTTCCGTATGAACTGAGGAGTTTCAAAAATTGTGAAGAATCAGCTTGGACATAGCATTTGGTATGTTATTTGGATGTGCCACTTCTGATTCTATAAAGAGAGGAAATAATTCTTTTATTTTCAGTTTTAAGGCATATGGGATAAATTATTTTATAGATAATAGCTTTTAAATGTTGCCCAAGATTAATATCTTTGGGTAAGTTTTATACATCTTAGACCTATCTCTTATGAGTCTAATTTTATTTTTAAATATTTACAGTTTGAGAGACTTCTGTTCTTTCCAAAAGAAGCTATAAGGATGTTTAGTTTACATGACCCCAGTTTCATGACAGCAGTAGCAGATCTGATATCTCATCCCAGAGAAAGCATTTTTGGCCTCTCTTTTAGCTGTGTTCATGGTGGGAGTTAATAGCATATTTCAGCTCTAACTCAGCTGGAGAACTCTGACAACAGTGAATCTTTCACAAAGTATAAACACGATTTGTATTTATAGCATAGTTAACATTTACTAAATAGTTGGGAAAACGATCAGTCTGTTTTAGCAGCTTGGGCAACAGTCTTTGTTGTGGCTGCGATGAGTTTTAAAAAGTAGGATCAAGTGATTATAAAATACTGTCACAGAGCAGTAAATTTGGATGTGCTGAATTCAGTAAGTAACAAATTCATGCAGGCAAAATTCAGAGTACTGTAGAAACAATCTTTGAATCATCTCTGGCCAGAAGTGTGTCGCACAGATGGCACGCTTGACGTTGTACAGCACAGGAACAGTGTGAAAAGCCAAATGAATGTTAAGAATTGGTCTAGTTTTAATTGCAAATCTGTATTAAAAGGCCATTATATGGAATCACAATTAAGAAGAATTTCTTCAAAGGAAGCATGCTGATTTCATGGCTAAGGAGAGGTGGACTCGTCAA
Source organism: Sagittarius serpentarius (assembly GCA_034782735.1). Classification (NCBI taxonomy): domain Eukaryota; kingdom Metazoa; phylum Chordata; class Aves; order Accipitriformes; family Sagittariidae; genus Sagittarius; species Sagittarius serpentarius. Next base: position 23,422,901 of record JAVKLA010000007.1, on the reverse strand, counting down.
CTGCAACCAAACCCGTGCCCTGGGCTTTGCCTGCGAAGGTGTGCAGAGCAGGACTGCGTAGCGAAGACAGGGCCTCCGATGCTGTTGTGGCCGGGCAGGTACCACTGCTGCGTGAAATCAGCTTGGCCGGGCATCGGGGCTCTCCCACAAAAAGATGAAGTAGTTTCTTCTGGGAAAAGGAGAGTTAAAATAACAGGAACAGCATTCCTGCCACCGCTTCGTATCATTTACCTATTAATTCTCGCATCTCGGCTCACACTGTGACCTGTCTGTGGTATTGGAGTAAACAGGCAAAATGAGCATAAGCGAGTGTTTACTGTGATATCTGGGAGGTGTGGCACTTCTTTGATTCCATTCAGCCCAGAGTTTGACATGACAAATGGGGGTTTATTGCCCTTTGTCTTAACTTACGTACTTACCACAGCGCTTGGAAACAGACATAAAAGTATTCAACTAGGTTTCGATCCAGAAAAATATTTGACCTGGATGTTCTCTTTTGTCCTCCATTACAGAATAGATTCTAATTTTATCTGGTGCTTCTGCTTCTTTCTTCGGCAGGAAAAAGAGTTATATTTTAGAGTTAAGTAAAGTAGGACTGAGATGCCTGATGTGTAAGGATTAAAAATGTAAGGATCAAACAACTGCTTTGGCTGGAAGTAGTGAAGCTTTTTGGAAGGAGGTAACTCATGTAGATTAGTTCTTCAGCTCCAAGTGCTTTTTTTCTCGGCCCCTGATTGAAATTCAAAGGATAGAAATTTTCAGCGCAGTCAGTTCCCTCACCTCTTCTTGCTTGACCTGTCTTGTGGATCTATCAGAGCCAGAGAGGCCTTGAGACCCCCTGGGCTCTTTACATTTTCATTTGTGCCTGGCTGGTCAGTCTTAGAGAGCTGACATATTTGCTGGCCAGCATTAAATAAGAACGAGTAATCAAAAGGTAGACAAGGGACAGAAAAAAGTGATGTTCATAGTCCTTCAAAAGTAACTTTTTTGAATAGAAAGTATTTCAGTTTTTTAACTTTTCTCTTCCATATGTGGAAAGGATGAGATATACTAGTGTATACTAGCTACAGTTATCATACACTAAGTCATTTAGCCTTGAATCAAACATGGAAGTGAACAGGCTACAAAAATGTCATTATTTTTTGTGTCATCAGCATGCTTTGATTATTTGCAGGCTCTTTATGCAGTCCGAACAATATCTGTATTGACTTTCACAGTAATTGGGGAAACGAAACATTTTTGTGTGGAGTATTATCATTGTATTTACTTACCAAACTGTAGTATATTAGTTACTATTTATATTTGAACAATAGCTGCTTCTTGAGTGAGAAAGCTTGCAGTCATGCCAAAGGTGCTTTTCCTCAAGCAGTACCAAAAAACAAGTCTCAGTTAAACATGACATTTTATTAAATGATAACAAAAAGTTCATTCATTGCAGTAGAAGACTCTGAGATAATATTGTACCCATACTTTGAAAACAGCAAGTTTTATCTTGCAGGTAGTAGTTATAACTTAGTTTAAATAAACGTATTTCTTAGCTTAGCAAAATGAATTATTTGTTTCTTTTTCACAGTTGTTACAGATTCTGAAAGGTGATCACTCAAGACAGTTTAAAGACCATTAAATGTTGGATTTTTACATCAGTGTATTAACCTCATTCAGACTGAAATGTTTTGTTTTAATGAAGTTTTTTTATTTAATAAATAGAGATGGCATCAAAGTTGAAGAAATTCTGTGGAATGCTAACAGATTGGAACAGATTGCTTTTTTCCAGAGGAAAAATTTTTGTATCAGAAAATTTGGAGTCAGCTAAGTAGCAAGTAGACTGCGTGAAGGCAGCAAGTTCTAAAGATTCCTTTTAGCTATTTAGAGGAGTGAATGAATAAAGGCCAGGAATTGATGAAGTTTCAAGGTACTGCACATGGCAATGCCACTACTTTCTATGTGATAATTATTGATTTTAAATGAAAGCAACGAGTTGCTCCCGTGAAATCTTCGGCGGCTACAGGGAAGAGAGACATGAGGCGATTTTGGTTGTGGTGCTCAAATAAAATGGAGACCGTTATATTTTAAAAAAACTAGTCCCAGAGCTGCTTAGGATTTTGCTTATACTGAATCCAGTTTTATTTGCAGGTTTTTAAATTCATCTTAACTTTCTTTTTAGATTCTTTTCCCTTTTTATTTTGTCAGTCTCTTTGAAGTACTACCAGACCTGTTTTTCTAGTTCTGTTTTTTTTATCTGCTTCTTTCCAGTAGCCAAAGATTTAGGTGTTTTGAATGAGCACATCAGTGCTCCAGACAGAGATACTGTTTGAAATTATCCATGAACCCAGTGCCTCTGAACATTATTGAGTGACATTTGTTTCTGTTGGTTGTGTCTGCTCTGACTAACTGGTTTCTTTCAGATTGGCAGCTGGGATTACGCTGCAGTAGACGGACAGCTGCGTGAACTGGAGAATGCAGCCAGGCCGTGCTATGCCTCTGTTTAATATGCCTGGAATGTATATATTCAAATTGGAGCAACTTGCATGGCCCTGAGGGGGATCTATTTGTATTCTCACAAACTGTGATTACTTCCTGTTTTACTTTAATGACTGCCATGTAATTGTCATACTGATTTATGTGGACAAAAATACTTTATTTTTCTTTAGTCTCATGGAAAATTACTTAATGTGGTTTAAGAGTTGGGTTAGTGTTTTTGTTTTTAAAGGTGTGGTGAAAGGTACCCTATGCTGTGCTCCCTTCTACACTTTTCTGTGATGCTAACAGAAGAAAGTAGTATTCATATATTGAATCACAAATAGCTTTGAGGAAAATAAAAAAATCCTGTGTAGGGTAACCCCTCCCACTCCAGATATCTCTAGTAGTTTGGATTTAATAAATGACAAGTGGTTAGACTAGGAACCAACTTCCAAACAGACAACTATGGTATTTTGAGCAGAGAGAAGGAACTGATATTAGGGGGTGGAAAGG
>JAVKLA010000007.1:23378731-23419828 GCA_034782735.1 Sagittarius serpentarius | reverse complement strand
CCCCCCCCCCCCCCCCCCCCCCCCCCCCCCCCCCCCCCCCCCCCCAGAAAAATATTATATAACAGATGTATTGCTTGCAAGGAAACTACAAGGAAGGAAGAAAAAAACCCTATGCTTCATTTATACTTGATGGCTTTCATTTCTACATTTGTACTTTGTTTTCTGGTTTAACGAGGCACACTCCGTTTTGTTACCTATACCGCTAATGCACCGCAGCAGGCAAAGGTTGTGCACTTCTTACTTCGTACCAACTTGCTAGTGTACTCTCATAATGTCCCCCTTTGCAGGTGGTTGACAGTATTTCTGCCCAGGCTTCAGCTCTGAAGCCATAAACCTGGTGTTACTTAGGTTGGAGTAGTAACCGCATTAGTGGGCTGCAACAGGCATCTTTTACACCCTCTGTTAGCCAAGCGGAGTGTATCACAAACGTTTTGCAGGTGTGTTTAATGATACCTAGAGAACAGTATGTAACTCTTGATCTTGTAGTATCTTTCCCTTAGCCTTTCTTCTCTCCTTGCTCTCTTCCCTCCCCTGCCATTTGTTAGATTTCAGAGCTAGTGTAGGCAATTTTCTTTAAACCAGTACATTAAGTGAACAGTGCAATGATAAAACAAAAAATTGAAGTGGTTCAGTATAAAAGGGTTGATTTGCAAAGTCGAAACGAGAGACACTTTTCTGGTTTGGCATGAAGAAATTAGGCTGCTCATTTTATTTTTAAAACAGCGGATGGGAGTGTGTGAATTTATGATGCTAACATTTGAGCACTGTATTTTTTCCCTGGGTCAAGTATAGTGCAATATCCCCAGGGCAGGTGTACAGTCAGCAAGCATATACATTGCCTGTGTCAGAAAAGCATTTTGCCCATTTTTCACGATCTTGACCTAACGGGGCTTGTTATGAAACAAGCGGAGATGGTGTTACAAAGAGCTTCTCCTCTATAATCTTTAGCCTGTTTTCAGCAATTTTGTCCAATTGTTATGAATCATGCTTGTTCTCTGGCTAGTGTTATCTGTGTCTCTGTAGCCTGTGAGGAATTTAACTAAGAATCTTACCATAGGACTCTTAAGTGACTATCTGGTCAGAAGAGGTTTTCTGATCACTTGTTATCAGAGCTTGATTCTAATCATTGTCCCGTGGGGAAAGGAGCTAGTCATTTGGCTGCTAAGCCGTTCAACTTCACTGTCTGAGAGGAGACCTGTCAAATATTCTGTGTTCTCTGGTGCTGTAAAGCAACATCTGGGTGGAAGGAAAGGGAAAGCAAGTAATCATAATTGTATATTGCTCAAGCCAGTAGAAGTCACTGAGGAACATGTGTGTAAACCTTTTTGAATATTGAAAAGTGAGGTAGGAGCGGCAGAGAGCCAAAGTAATTATTTTTGTAAAGGCTGTTATTTTCTGGATGTAAATACTGGGTAGAAAGATGGAGGATGCACCCAAAACATTTTCTGTCCCTAACATGTATGCTGAAAGAATATGTATTACAATGTGTGATGTTATTTCATGTGGGTTTTCAAATGTTTGGCAATTAAATCTTACAGATCTGAGAAGTAACTGGAAATACTTCGGTGTAGATCTGTAAAGGCACACTGACTGAAAGTAGCCTCTTTGTAGCAAACAGTAGGGTTGTAGCTTGTCGTGCATTCAGACTGAGGCGTGCATTTTAACGTGGGTATGCTGTGCCGTTAGACTCTTCAGACAATTTGGTGTTCAGTGTCTGAGCAGGCATGATGAAAGCAATTCTGAGCTAGTCCCTTTAAGGGTCTTTAAATCTAGAGTTAAATGGTGTATGTCTTGCCTTTTAACTATATGGGCCTTCATTTCAGGATTTGAGTTCAAAACTGGAGACAGTTTCATTCTTTCTCTGTGACACTCACTGCAGTTCCCCCTCCACCCGCCCTCCCTCATATTTAATTTTATAGTTCTTTCAGACATAAACATGAAAAAAAAGCAATTTTGACTTAGTTTCTGAGTGTTGCTGCAAAGAAAAGTAACAAACATCTGTTTTTACCTTAACTGCATCCATATGTTCAACCTCCCCATCACCCTCCTTCCCAAAAAATTTACAGCCGTATTTGGTGGGTACTGCATACTGTTGAATTAACTTTCTTCACAGTTAGATTAGAGGATAAGTTCAGAGACTGAAAATATCCGTACCAAGCAGTGGCCAAAAGCTACATTATAGCTAAGCCAAGTTTTCAAGTTTTTCACTCTTCCCCCTATTCACCTTCTCCCCTTCCCACCCCTCAAGAAAAGAGGAGGTGATCCAGGAGACTTCTTTAGGAACAGGTTATTGTGGTAATCGGGTAAATGTTAACTTGCAAAATTTGCTTATGGCTTTCATACTTAGAAACTAATTAACATCTGAAATACCATGTTTATCATATAAGTGTGTGGTTTGAGATGCATACTGTGTGGATTATTGTAAAGGGTTAGTTACCTTGTTTCATTTTACTACTTCTTGTTGTAGCATCTGGAACGATTCTGGCCTTACCAAAGTTTTGTTTTTGTAGAGGATTAACAGGAAGAAGGCTATTTTACTGAGATATTTGAGAAGCAGTGAAACAAAATGTTGAATGATAGTATCTTTTACTTTGTGGTATGCAGCATGCTTTCAGGGATACGAGTTGGTGGAACTAAAGATACCTTGCAAACAAAGGTTATTCCTTTCCAGTTATATAGTGCCTTTAATAGATGTGAAACTAGTTGTGCAAATTTCCCAAATATTTCTACCTACAAGAATGTAAATGGTTGTATGCTCCAGAGGGATTCAGCAATGTGAGAATACATGCCCTTCGTCTGCCACTAGAAGAAGCTGGCTGTCTCTTAGCAATACCAACTAATGCTAGTAATACATTTTTCAAGAAAATTAAGTTAGAAGCTGGGCTGTAATTTGTTAGAAAGTGAGTTGATGACTTTTTGACTGATGGTCGTTTTACTGTATATTCTTAGGTAAGTGGTAGGTTGTTTTCTTCAAAGGAGATACTAATTATCTCTCTGAGGAAAAGATTCCCTGCTCCTAGCTGATTTTCTTTGACAGGTTGAACAAAAGTCTGAGTGACATCTGGTGACTAAAATGCCCTGTATTTCTCTTTCTATTGTTATGTAAATTGAGAGAATGGGGATTGATTCTAACTCCACCACCACATGTTTCTGCTGACAGAGGGAGGTCATCTTGCATCCTTCTGTATGTGATCCTTGTGACTGAGCTATCATCAGAACATGGAGTTGACATCTGGATTGACTTTTAATGCAATCTGGGAAAAGGAAGGAATCATTCGGGGTTGCTAGTACACTTTCTTGGTCATAATTAAGAAATGTTGAAGCTAAATAAAGAAATTGTTAGGGTTTTTTTCTTGGTAATTAAAAGGAATGCAAAAGGTTTTTATGCTGAAGTCTAGCCAGTATGTCTAGACATAATTGTCCAAGTGTTGTTGCCTTTACTCCACCGTTTTTCAAACTTCTTTTGGATCTCTGAAGACATCAGTAAAGAGGTCATAAAGATACAAATACCTGTGCCTTTCCTCTATGTACCGTTTTGATGTTTTATGAAACCTTGTTACCTCTGGTAGGACATGATCTGAATGTAGATTTTTTTCTTGGTTCTGTTGGCTAAAAGGGAAAGACTGTCAGGGGGCTATTGTAATCCTGGAAATGTAGGCTCTTGTATTTTTTGGAAGGACCAGATGGAACCTAATGAGTCTAAAAGACTTGTTTGTGCCGGAACTGTAAATCCCAAACTCAAGCTAGATCATAAACATGGATGTAAAAACTGTCTGTTAAAGACTGAAAATGGAGAATTTGTGATCCTCTAAGGCAGGCTTTCACAAAATCATTGTCCCATTGGTCAGCAGTTTTACCATTTTTGACAGAACATGTGAAAACAGGCAATGACTATCCACTTGCGGGTTGAATAGAATATTTTATACTTGTTTTTAATATCCCAGAGGGATTCTTTTCTGCAGTGGGGGTGGGTGGGAGACAAACAGATGTGCTGCTGCTGCTGCTGTTGTGTGGTCTAGGAGTGTGATTGTGATGAGCATCATATATGTAAGCAAGCAGTGGAATCATAACTGTGTCTTTTCCAGTTTTTATGTTGCTGGAAGGTGGTGAGTCCCTCTGAGATCTGGACTGTGGAAAATAGCATTCTGATTGCTCATCTTTCATCGATTAAAGCAATTATAACATCTGATTTTTGTTCTACATCAGTTTGGGCTCATGTTATAATGAATGTATCTGAAGTATTTGAAATACTCTGCATCAGTATGTGGTATCTTGTGTTTAATTTTCCATTTCTTAGTACTGGCAGTATGTAAGAGAGTATAGTTTGTAGAGGTAGCACTGAGAATTAAAGGACATACCAGATTTCGTAGGTAAGACAAAATGTAGCATGTCTCATTGCTGGGTAGGGGACTCTGATGGTCTTACTGAGCTTGAGCGTTTCACAAATCCGATACTGCTGTTCCTCAAAAAGTACTCATTGAATCACAGTGTTTTTATGTCAGATTTCAGACAGCTTTTTGATAAACTTACTATTCACTAGTTCTTTGAAGATTAAGGTGCTTTCCAGAGTGGGCAAGAGTGTTCGAATCTGTTCATAGAGTAATTGCAACTCCTGTTCTGGTGAGTTCAGACGTTTCAAAAGCCCTGCCAAGTGTAGTAAGGTCAAGTGTTTTGGATGGCGTGTTTCCTATCAGAGGATGATTATTTTTTATGATCTCAAGGCCTCAGGTGCATTATACTTTTGGTTGTTATTTATGTAATAGGAGAACATTGTGTGTTCTAGTCTTTATTATTATCAAAAAATAGTTGTTTGTAAGAATAAGATCAGCATACATGTTACTCCATTGTCTTAAAAATTTTAATGAGTGGCTAAAATAGAACAGGAAATATAAGTGTAGGGAGCTTCAAGGTATGTTGAGCCACAAAAAAAAAAAGGAATCTCTGAGAGAAAAACTTGGTGTTCTAATAGTTAAAAGTGGCTAGTGGTTTTGAGTTTCAGCATTCAAATGTCCCATTTAAAACACTTTTTTGAAGGGCCTGGTTTTCAGGACTTCTTTTAAAAGTAGGACTTGCTAATGCCTCATCTTAGCATAACTAGACAGTTTTGAGAATGTAGGGCTCAATGCGCCATGCAACAGAGAAACTGAAGTATCGGCCCATAAGCAATCTGTTAGCCCACAACAAATGCAAGGTAATTTTACTTAGTTTAGCTCACAATGAAAGAGATTTAATCTAAGCTGAATGATTTAAGGTTTTCTGTAGTATTAGCCTGTTTCTGTGGATAGTGCAGGGGCCTGGCTGACAAGAAATAACTTGTTGAATTTTGGCTGCTTGGTTTTATCTTAAAGCTAGTGGGCCAATAGGTGGCAATGTGGAAAACTAGTTGGACATGCCTAGGCAAGAGGTATGAGTTCACATAAATTTCAGAATAATTATTTTTAAGAAGTAACTAAGCATGAGGCGGTATTTGCATGTATGCCCTATGAAGACAGTGATAAAGCATGTTGCTGGAGATACAGAGAAACTTTAAAAAAATCTGTTGCATTATATCTTCACGTTTTCCTTTAGCTGCATTTAATATTAGTCTTGCTGTCAGTACTTTAATGCATCCTAAAGTTGTTTGCTCTTTTTGAATAAACGTGAAAATAAGGACAAGGTGTTGCTTTCATTGTAGTTACTGCTGTGAAACTAAGCAATGGAGTTTGAATAGAAAATAGAACTCTTAATACCTATAGAAGCTTTTAAAAAATTGACTTTTGTTTCTGAGTTACGATACAAACAGGATAAGCCAGTGTTAGAAAGGAAAAATGGAGCCAATAAAGAGGGTTTCTGATTATAATAGCTTGTTTCTGTTTAATATCATGGAGCAGGATGAGGTTTTGCAGAGTTTCTCATGGAAATAGCATCCACAGTACTAAAATGATTACCTCATTCTTAGTACCAGTGCCAAGCACTTAGCCCCACAGTGCACACACGGGGTTGATTTTCAACATGAAACAAGCCAGAAGTGTGGAATGACATTTTCAGGTGACAGTTATGGTTCTATTGCCTGTAATTAGCACCTCTTAACATGCAAACCTGCCTGTGCCTTTTCCAGGCTGTTGAAGCTCAAATACGAAGTTTTGGACAGACCCCTTCCCAACTGCTCATAGAACCACATCCTCCAAGAAGTTCTGCCATGCAGGTGGTAAGTACCTTGTGTTAACTCTTTGTGACCTGCCGTTTTGTTCACTTCTTTTGCTATCTTAAAGTTGCAGAACTGGCCACTTTGCTTTGCTTTTATGTGGTTGTGGAACTGTGTTATTAAAAACAGCAGATGAGTTGCGATTTTGTAGGACTGGGAATGTATGCAGTGCTTAACTATTATTTTATTTATTGCTGAAAGGATTGTATTGATTTCTAGTACAGACCTTTTTTGTCAGTGTAATCTTAAGTACACTTCATCAGTTGATTTTGTTAATACCATACCTGTACAGGTGAGAGGCAATCATCATGGAGACAGTTTAGTTAATCTTTGGCAGATTCCCCAAGAAGCCTGGATTTAGGAGGTGGAACTTCCTTGTATTTTCCCCCAGGCTTAGGTTTTCCCCTAAAACCCGGATTACTAGGAATTCATGAGCTGAAACTTACATAGCAAAGAATGTGACTAAATGTGTTTTGCAGTAAAACTAGGGTGATAAAATCCAGGCAGGGAGCATTAACATGCTTTCCCTTTTACCTCTACTTGTGTCTAATATAATTTTATTATACAAACTATTATTTTATTACTGATTGCTTTCCATATCATGTTGTGTGCAGTCCTTGGGTCTGAAATATCATTTGTATTGTCATAGATCCAGAACTAAGTATGTTAAGTGATACTCTGACAAGTGGAGCAAATGGTCTGCTAATTCACAAAGTTTTCAAAAGGTTACATTCCCTTATTATTAAGATGGACATTTTACACTGAAATATAAAAAAAGACATTTTCTTCTGGTAAGTTCTGTAAGACGTATGTCCTACTCCAGCAGACTAAGGTTATTGGATTAAAAACATATCTGAAGTGCAAAAGGTTTTAGAAAAATTATGCAAAAATCTGAAATGTTTCCAAAGTAACTTACAAACCTTGTGATGTAGGACCCTAAGAAAAGTAAACTTCCTTGTCACATTGAGCTACTAGCCTTTCTCAAATGTCATGTGTTGTACATCATGAGACTGGGTCAGCTGACTGTCTCCCCATCCCCACCACCTATTCTGCAGCCAGTACATACTACGCTTCGACAGCTGTGCTGTAGACACGCTCCTGCCCTGGGATCCCATGTACTGGATGGATGGAGCTGATGGTGCTGATTTGTGATCTGCTGGCCCATTGCACCTCCCACGTAGTGTCCCAGGGCTGCAGACCACTGCAATGATGTGTGTGTGCAACCCACGGGGCTCTCTGTTTCAGAAGAGCCCTGTTAACAGGGATGTTGGGGAGCCCAAGTGCCCTCATCATAGAGCTACACGCCATATGTGTGTCTGTCTGTCATGGTGCCATGCATGAGGCACTTGCCCTAATTTAGAAGGATTTGTTTCAGGAAGAGGAGGAACTTGAGAAGTTGATTGTTGACGTGTTTGTCAGACCCATTGTTACATAAATAAATTTGATGCCAGGAAGCAGTTTGTGTGGTTTTATCATAGTATTTTTGGTTACACTGAATTAGTGAAGATTTAGTATGTAATGGAAGAAGTTAAATTTTATGAAGTTATCTGTTTCTAACTCCTGTGGGTTTTTTGGGCTGAGGTACACACTCTCCACTTGCTTTGACCAGTTTTGTGGTTATTAACACATGATTTTATAATAGTATTATATTAAGCGCTTTTAAAAGTAGTATTCCTGGAGGTAAAATACAGTAAGGATGTTTTTCCTGACACAATTTTGAATTATTTCTAGTTGTATTATTTACTGAGTTTTCTGTTTTCATGTGTGTGTGTGCATGTATGCATGAATACAGCCAAATTGAAAGCTACCACGTGCTGTGTTAAGTGCACAAGCCATAATATACACCAGGTGTAGTAATTAGCAGTCACACGAAGGCTGCCTATTTGTCTGGGTTTGCTGCTGTTGCTGTATCCCCTTGTGTTTTCAACCATCAGATAGCTGGATTTAATTGAGGCCACATCAGATGAGGCATTACTGACACCTTTAATTGAATGAGCATCCAGGGAGGATTAACTCATAATATTGATTGGCTTTTAGCCACTTGCTCAGAAGGGTGTCTGGGTAGCTTATTAGTTGCTTTTATTTACACCTTTATGCAAAGACTGTAAATAGGAATTCATAGAGCAATATGTTTTTCTAAGTACTCTTAATAACTTTTTAAAAAGGAGTGATAATAAAAATGCAAATGTATTTAATTTTTTTATTAGTTCTGTATAAATATACATTAAATGTATGCACTTATATACACATATATGTAATGAAATATTGCAGGTGGAAAATAGCCAAGAACACTTCATTAGTGTTCTAATTCAGTTATTAGAAAATTACAAATACTAGAGCAATATGGCTACCGGTGACTAGAATGGTTGTATTTCTGCATTTCAGTGGAGTTCTCTTTTTTAGGTATACCACACGATCACAAGCCCATTAAGTTCTGCTTTTCCTCCTTATGTTTGATATCCTGATCTAAGGTCCTCAATATTTTGTTTCAACATTTGCAGGATTGTTAGAGAGCTTAGTTAAAAAGTTATTAAACTTTTCAACGTATTAAATTAAAAAACTAAAACCTAAATATATTACATTGAAAAAGAGAGTCTGGATTCATTCCCTCCCTTTGGTATTTCTAGAAACAATGCAGGATAGTGTCTGTAATCACGTCCACTTTATATTCTTTACAACTGCATTTAATTATGTTTGTCCTTTGAAACACATTTGCAGTGAAGTCTTCTGCTTTGCATTCATAAATCTTATTTTTGTACACCAGAAATATATACAGAACATATATCTAGTGTATGTGTGTATCTGTTTATTTTAATGTGCTTTCATGTTCTCATCTGGCTTGTAAAGAATTGCAGTCTGCCAATTTAATGCAACTTGAGACAATCTCTGGGAGCAGGAATTTCTTTTGCTCACTTTTTTTTTTTTGGTTGCCTCCTAGTTCGACATTGCTTTCCTTGACATATTATCTCTGCACATATGAAGGAGAATTCTTTTGGCAGAGATAGGCGACTAGAAACTTTTAGTTTAATCTGCTGTGATCTGTAGCAAAGTTTGTATATAGACACCCTGTGTTGAGTAAGGCCCTCAAATTAATAATTAAATTAATTAATCAAATTAATAGTGTACATGAAGGTTTTTCTACCTAAAACGGTTGTTTCCACAAGCCTGTCCACTATTACTGGGTGTGCTTTTCACTGCAGCTGCTATTGGATCTTGTGTGTTTTAATCCAATCTTCCTTCTCTTGTCCTGTCTTTTCTCCTCCCCATGTTTTCTTTTCCCGTGTATTTGGGTTCTTGTTGTGTGCACTCAACAGTATCTCCTCCTGCAGAGTCCATTGATGTTCACAGACCAAGCTCAACAGGACGTTATCATGGTTCTAAAGTTCCCATCCAACTCCCCTGTCACTCATGTAGCAGCCAACACCCAGCCTGGTCTGGCCACTCCTGCTGTGATCACAGTTACTGCAAATAGGCTATTTGCTGTAAACAAGTGGCATAATCTTCCTGGTAAGTAAATTAAAGTAAGTAGCCTAAGAAACCACTGTCACCAAGCAGTACTTCTGTTGTCTGTTTCAAAATTTGCTGCAGAACTGTTTTAAATGTAAAGTGTGAAGAGCAAGTCCAGTTCGTTGACAACAGCATGCTCTTCACATGTGGACCTAGTTTCTCCGTAAAAAGGTCATTTGAATTATCGTGTAGTAAGATGTGTAACACACAAAAGGTTTGTAACAACAATATGTTGCTTTCCAGGCGATCAGGCACTGTACAAGAAGACAAAAACAGTATATCACTATTTGATCGTGATAAAGTCACACTCTTTCTCTTGAATTTGTTTTTCAGTCAGATGGAAGCCTGAGCCACGTCATGTCAAAGACAAGTTTTAAAGCCTGTAGAGCTTGCCTGAAGTATTTTCTGCAGTCTTTTCTAGTTGATTATGAACACCATATTCTGATGTTAAAGCCACTCAGTGAAAATTAGGAGATAAAATATATGGGAAGTCTGTATCTTCTGTAACTTAAACATCCTAAAGTTACTAGGTGCTTATGTATTTGTCAATATTAAAGGAAAACAACATATCCATTTGCATAGCAACCAATCAAATAAATTTTCCTTTAAAAATCTGTTGGACTTGAGAATATAGCCATTCTCTTTTCAATTCTAACGTTCTCTAATCTTAAAGGCACTCATGCTTCTTTCCCTGACTATGACAGTCTCAGGCCCAAGGCATGAAAGGTAGTTTATTTCAGTGCTATGCAGTAAATCTGGTCAAAAGGCTTTTCAAGAATGGGGAAAAAAGAGCTTCTACTCAAATAAGTTAAATAGAAGATATTTGCACCAGAGTAATAGTCACATTACTGAAATTCCTACTAAGAAATCAGGACCCATGGTCCTTGATTACATTTTGAAAAAAGCCAGATGCCTCCCACACTTTTTCCTAATTCTTACAAATTACCTCTCAACATTGTACAAATAGAAACATCTATGTATTATTTCACCCACCCAAGAAATGCTTAAAAAGAAAGGTGGGAAGGAAGGGGGGAAGGGAGGCTTGTCTAGATAACAGGTTGTGAGCAAGAACTATTTACAGGGTTCTTGACGTTTGTTTGAAAGGAGGATGGCAATATCCTCTCATACCTTGGATGTGTGACCTTGGTCATATAATATTCAAGGCTTTTAAAAAACAGCCTTTGTGGACGGACAACAGTCACGGGAAAAGAAGAGGTTCTAAAGTGGTAGGAGTTGATTTTGGTTTCCTTGTAAGTCTGATGGTTGATGATCTGTGAGCAAGCAACCAATTGTTGAGTGTAGTAATCAACTGCTTTTGAGTTGAACAAAACCTTCAGATTTTGGTTTTTCCCTCATCTCTGAAACAGAGAACAGTAAGCTTTTGAGTCACTATTTTTTCATTTAGAGGCATTTTACACTTGTCTTGCGTTTACAAAGAGCTCAAGAAAACCTGCAGTTCAAGACAAATAAAAGCCAACCAAACAAGACCAAAACCCAACAAAAACCCACCTCCCCCCACCTCTTTAGGAGCAGACTGGTCAGCTGCAGGCTGTTAATGGAGTACTATGCTTAAGATATCTGGGTATGGACTCCTGAGACTAGTCTTCACTATTGTGGCCTTCAAATTTTATACCAAAATGGGATCTGCTAGGATTAGAGGGCAGGTATCATTACTAGGGCCATACTTCCTGCTGCGGGCTCAGCATTGTCTTTACTAATGAGGCATCATGATAAAAAAATTAAGTTGCCAAGTGACCGGTTGTCAGTGATGTGTAATTAAAAATCTCATTCCTGCTTTTGTATATCAGTTTGGTGCCTTTGCTGACATCTAATGGTGCTGGTACCCAACAGGGTGCCTCCATTTTGTCATGTGGATTTCATGTTTTGTTGCATTAGTGTTTCATTGCAGCAGAACTTTGACTTCCCAATTACTTATGAAACCCTTCTATTGATACTAATTTTTATATTAAGCTATGTACAGTAGATAGAAAAATCATAGGTGCTTCCAAGAATGTCTTGTGGGCTGTTGGGGGGGTGTGGGGAGGAGTTTGCTTGCTTGCTCTTATGTTTTTAGTGAGGCTGTGGAGAAAAAAAGGCGCTGAAGGAAAATTCATGAGGTAAACATTTCACCGGTATGCCAGGTGCCCAGATGAAATGTAGGTCGGCAGAATTATATATTAACTTCTATGCAAACTTGCAAATAAATGATTTTTGGTGATGGATGAATCCTTAAATACTAGATGACTGTGAGATTTCCCTGTCTGCATCATAGACTGACGTTTTTTAAAAATGTCCTTTGTGCTTCACTTGTTCAAAGCAGTGGTTTAAAAAGTAGAGAGGAAAATAGTATTTGCTACAGTCAGCAGATGGTTGTCACATTTTGTTTTCAGTGCTCTTTACCACTTAATTTTGTTTTGTTGCGACAGGAGAGGTTGCCAGTAAAGCATCTGCTAGAGCTTATGGCTCAGGACCGGAGCTGCTGCTGATGGCATACATTCAGAATAGCACTAATCTAAAATAAATGTTTAATAAGCAGCCCATGAAAGCACCTGGAATTTTTTTTTTTTAAATTCAATTGATGCAAAAGAATCTTGAATAGTTAAAAAAAAAAGGATGTAGCTTTGATTTATAAAACGTATGTGGCCTCATGTATTAAAAAAATGCAGAGTTTTAAAATCTTCTTTCCTGAATTCCAGCTCATCAAGGTGCTGTACAAGACCAGCCTTACCAGCTGCCAGTGGAAATCGATCCTCTCATAGGTCTGTCACTTCCTTCTCTCTTTGCGATTCATTAAGCTCTGTATGGTGGCCCTGAAGTGTAGATTACGGTTGTTTTTCACTTGCTGGTTGCTGGGAATGGAATTTTCCTGATAAACCATTTGCATGCAAATTGGAATGCAATGAGCTGTGGCTATGCTGGTATTTCATCAACTCCCCCTCGTTGGTTTGCCTAATTTGAACAGGCCTAGGACGCGTGTCAGTGAAAATTAATATGGATGCTGTAATAATGTGTGATTGAGAATGTGCATGAAGTACTGTCAGGATAATATTGGATCTTTTCATCACTCAGACTTGTTGATGAGCAGGAGCGAGGCACGTTATGATGAATTGGTGCACTGGTAATGTGATGGAGCTCCTTTGCTGAGGAAATTTTCATAATAACAGTGGGGTTCTTAACTGCACCGTGTTGTGAAAAATAAAACCATGGTGCCAGGGTTTCATCATTAAAGGAGATCAATCCTTTCTTCATAGACCTGCTGTTCAGGCTGAGGGGATTAATGTGTGATTGCAAAGTGGTTTCAAAGTTGAAATATATGGCCCACTGTTTTAGTATTGAGATATTAGTATTCATTTTTCAAGGGTGTTGGATCTTTTGATCAGCATCACTAGTTAAATTTGTGTATGTTTTTCTTTTATTAAAAAAGGGTGGAGGAATGTCTGTCATTTAATGACTCAGTGTAATAGATTCAATTCATGGCTTTTTATTATAGAGGTTTATTAGTTTATATAGAGCTGATTCTTCTATTAGCACAGTTAGAGTTTGGTCAGTTCTGTCATTACGGGCCCAACTTTGGGGAGTGCATACTTGGACTGTAATTGAGGAGCCTGTAGCATGCCAAATGGAACCTTAAATGTGATCAAAAAAGAAAAACTCAAACAACCTAACCCCCAAATACAGACTGGTTGTAGGACAGTTCACAGGAGCAAAGAAGACAGGATTCTGCTCCCCCCACCCCAATTCTATTAGGCTCTAAACTTAGCTCTGTTTTTTAAACTGTCCATTTCAGGATGGTAGTTTAAGTGAAAAAGAAGTGAAGTGGCCAATTATAGGAGCATGGAAAGATCAGAGCAAAAATGAACTTTCCTGGATAGGTTAGAATGACAGGTCTGTCAGCCAGTGAGGATTAATTTCAAAAGTAATATGCAGATCACAATAGGAACTGCGTTGTATTGGTCTGTAGATACAGACTGTTGCTGTGTAGCCATTTTGCTGGGTAAGCTCTGTGATAATTAAATCAGGAACAGTGTGGGCATACTAAACCATTTTATAGAGCTGATAAAAACACTGGAAAAACATTATAATTTTAAAATAATTCCCATCTGAATAATGCAATACTTATAATTTATAATGAGGAGGACATGTGCTGTAACTGGCTTTTCCTTGATGAAATAGATTTTATCCAAAAAATGTTTGGAGCAGGAAGTGTATATTCAGCTTTAAAATCTGCTATCAAGTAGATCTCAGAAATATAAACAAACATCACAGCAAAAAAACCAGAATCTCATTGGGCCTGTGATAATTTTTTCTACATATTGTGAAGAACATTAGGTAGGAAATAAAATTTTTATTTTCATTTTTCATAATTTTAAAATTATGATTCCATTTTCAGGCTTGCCTTTAATTTACAAAATACTTTGACTTTTGTTTGGTATAAACACCTTTAAGATTAATGCTCACAGTTCTGAAAAATGGTTTAATATTCTTTTCATACAATGGATCTCAAATCAGCCTTCTGATTACATTGGACATAGTTTAAAGGTTTAAGGCTTTCTTTGTCACTGTTAAGTAGCATCATTGGGTACAAGCAAGTAATTATGTAGATAATATTAAAGGTTTTTAATTGTGGCTAGACACATTTACCTAGAAATGGCACCTAAGAGGACCACAAAATTACACTTTTATGGTTATAGCAGGAATCTTGTTGCTGTCTTAGTCATAAGGAGGGATTCCTGCTGTCCTCATTTTCCAGTTGCACAGGAAGATGTAAACCAGCAATGTCTGATATGACATAGATCCTAAAGCTCTTTCTGAGGTGAAGTTTTGTGAAGATCTTATCCACACCGAATGTGTCGATCTACATGTTTTTGGAGGGTTTTTTTTTGCCATTATTTATCATACAGAAAGCTTCACAGTGCATTTATAATGTGTTGTTGTTACTCTTTAAATGGTCCAAGCGGCGGTCAAGGCCCTGCTACGTGTTAACCTGTGGAGCAAGTGGCAATACCTTCCTAAATTATTTGCTACCCATATGAATAAGACAGTATCAACGTTTTAAACATAGCGAAAGCATAAATAAATTAAGGATTTGATACAGAGTAAATGGAATAAGCCCAGGGTTTAGGGGATAGCTAGACCGTGAGAATGGAAGGAGGTTAAAGAGCAAAGAGTAAAGAAGAGCACAAGACTAGGACAGAGACAGGCCCGGGGGAGCACCTGGCATGGAAGTAACGGTGCTCCGAGCAGTTGGCAGACAAGCCCAGGCCCAGGAGAACTTCCTTGCCTGGGATGGCAGTCAGGTTCCCTCGGGAACAAAGCACATTAAGAGTTCTTGCTACAGGGTAGGATTTTCATTACATATATCTATAGCGGCCCACATATATATATATATATATGCACACACATCAATTAATAAGGGCAAAATATAATATGAAAGATGTGTTCATTAATTGATTCCTGTCCATTCTGTGAGTTCGCAATCCAGATTATCTGAGGAAATAAACCAGCAGGTGATCAAAGTAGGGTAAATATTTTCTCTCAACCCTAAAGGAGACTGTGGAGATAAGCTGGTTAATTTTCGTGCAGTGCTTAAAAAAGTGTGACATGATAGTGATGTTTACTGCAGTTACTCTTTTTTTAAATTACAATGCTTGCAATGCAATACAACTTTTGTACGATTTTGAAATCATAATTCCATTGTCTGCTGCATTTGAGCCACTATATAGCAGATACATATATGTACTGTCTTATAATTACATTCCCTTCATTTGTTTCTTAATTTTTGATTTCCTATTCTATAAGAAGGGGGGGAGGAAGCTTATTACATTTTTATGTATCATTGCTTTTTGCAATCTTCCATTTATGTTTGTCAGCTGCACTTGACTTAAACAAGAGATTTCTCCTATTTTAGAATATATACTACAAGGAATTAGCATTGTTCCCAGAAGCGTAATGAGTATTTTATGGTAAAAGTAGAAAGAAAATGTCCCTGCCACAAAAAACAAGTAACAGCAGTGAGGAATAGCTTTGTTGTGAACTAAGTTTCTAAAATGTGCTTTTGTTCTGTGAATGTGGATGCTAAAATTTCTTGATTTGTCTGTCTTTCTGTTCAGCCAGCAATACAGGTATGCACAGAAGGCAAATCACCGACCTTTTAGACCAAAGCATTCAGGTTCATTCCCAGTGTTTTGTCATCACCTCTGATAATCGTTACATCTTGGTCTGTGGCTTCTGGGACAAGAGTTTCCGAGTTTATTCTACTGACTCAGGTAATGTATTTTTAAAATATGGGAATAGCCTGAAAGAGTTCTCTGTTCGTCATCAACCTACTGTTTCAAATAAAGAAAGAATGGGCGGCAGGGGGAGAAAGTGGAGTGTATTTATTCCCCTATTAATAATATTTGTCAAATCTTTTCTTACCTACTGCTACTGTGTGTTGGATGCCATCATTTTTGTGGAATGATGGCAAATGTAAGACAAGGAGCTCTTGTTTAGCTGTAGCATCACATTTCAAATCTGTATGACAGGCATGCCTGTTCTTACAGTGTAGTTTCCACAAGTAAATGAGTTTTTGTGAAGCTTTGCATACCAGGAGAATTAATTGTTCTTAGGGTGCTTACTTGAATTTAACTCTGGTTGGTTTTCAGCACCAGAGAATTTTTTTTGAGGAAACACAGGCAAGCACCATAGAATAAAAACAGAAGTGAAGTCTTGAAATCTGGTGAAAGAATATTTATGAAAGCCTTTGAAAGCTATGACATAATAGAAAAATTGATTTGGAGCCACTGAATTCTTTCATATAACATAAACTGATCGATATAATGGGCCGCAGTTAAATTAGCCTGTCACCTGGCATGTATCCAAACCGTTGAAGTCATGCGTGTGTCATGCTAAATAGAAAAGAATCTTTCAGTGTAAGAGCTACAGGAATTTAAAAGCCTTGGAGCCCCAGAAAAAAATAGGTATGATTTTTTCCCTTTCATTATCTTATAATGGGAATAGCGACCTTACTGCAGGGTACTTCTTTGGGATTAATGACCCAGTGTGGTTAATGTGTGTGTGCCATCAAGCTTTCCAGTAGGTTATTAATCCCTAGGGAATATCCTACATGTTTGTCATAATTTCTTAAATATATTGGTTAATAGTGTTTTTCACACTTGGAAAACCAAAATATTTGACAAAACAGGATGGTCTTTAATGAAAATCTGTTAAGACTAGATCTCATGGCCTATTTTAGCATAGCTGTCATTTTTGCAATTTTAAAGCCTTAAGTATAAAGGAGAAGTTCCATTTACTTCCTATTGACTGCCTACAATTCATTATATAGACGTCTAGCTAGACCCTTCTTAGTTTAATTTTTTCATTGATGAAAATAAATTTACATAAAACTGTGAATTTAAAGGAGATCTTCAGAAGAGTTAGCTAGCAGTAATAAATATTCAGTGTATATTCTTGATTTATATAAATAGAGAACTAATTCCTTTATGTTGAAAGGTATATTTTACTTTTACACCTATGGAAGGAACTTGTATGATTTTGGTAGCTTTGTCCTGTATTAATCTGAACTACAAATACCTCATTAAGTTACGTCCTCTCTGTGTAAGTCAGATATACCAGGCATCTTGTTACTACCATAGCTAATTATGGTATAAACCAAAACACAGTTGTCAGAAAAATTGCGGGAGATCTGTGTCTTCTCAGTGTCTCCTGTTTGTCAATATAGCAACTCTAGCTCTAGTTTAAATCAAGTGAATTCAGATGTAGTTTATTTTGCTTCGAATTAAAATGAGAACATAGTAGTGAAATACTTACTCTGAAATCGGCAGGACAGCACGAGAAAAGGATGTGATCAGTAATGCATAATGGCAAGTGATCACAGTGTTGAATTCAATTATATTTTAGCACTCGCCCAAAAAGGGAACCTTTTTCTTACTAGATTTTGGGTTTGTTTGGTTTTTTTAACAGGAAATACGTTTAACATAAATTATGGGTTCTCAGCATAGCTGGTATAGCAGAAGCACAATAAAACCTTCCTCCAGCAGTGGGAATGATTTCTAGACAGCATTTTAGATTCAGTAGTGCAGAGACTTGAGTCTTATTTTTCTTTTAATTATTCGTAGCACAGCTGTCAAATAAAACATTAACTAGAAAATTTGTTCTGTCAGAAAGGGATATCTGAGCATGTATGGTAAAGTTTGATATTACTGTATAGAGAGAACAAATATTAAAGAAAAAAAATTGAGGAACTCTTATGAGATTAATGATTTTTTTTTTTTTTTTACTAACATAAAAGAGCAAAAGCTTATTTCTTTTTTTAATGGAACTGATTGAACCTTAGCTGCACAGTAACAAAGTAAAACTAACAAGGCAGTGCAACGGCATGAACAGCTGTCAAACAAATAGCCTTGAAAAATGTTTGTTTTCTAGAACAGAACCTATAAACATAGAATATAATTGAAAGAGAGATCTCTATAACTCAGCAATGTTTATAGCGTAAACTTGTGTTCTAAAAGTATAAATCACCTCAGGTAGTTGAATACCTACGGCTATACAACTGAAAAATATATCATGTAATTAAATTATTCTCAAATCTAAAGCATGTAATTGACAACTTTGAATTTTCAGGGAAAAACATACACTTGGTAAGATGCTTTTGTATATTGCCAAAATGAGGTTATGTAGTCTCTGGGTGTTTCACTGCTCCTAGTTGTGAAGTTCAGTAACTTTTTCTGACTAAATCCATCGACTGGTCAGCATCTGAAACAGTTAGGTGACCCAGCGGCACAAATTAAAGCCCAGGTGTGCAGAGGTGACCACTGTGGAACACTATTGGAGACTCACGGAGATGAGTGAGACTTGATCCCTGAGTTACTCTCCTTTCCGATACAAGGTAGAGCTGCACAGTAAGTGTACCTTCTAGGGTTTTGCTCCTTCCAGTTGGAAAAGACTCATGTGACAGCACTTCATTTCACAATTTCTCTTGGAGGATTATACTTGCCTAATAGATTTTGTCAGTGTCTTATTTTAAATCCAATGTACAGGTTTCCTTTAAATTACATCACGTTATTCTATTTTTTCTTCATGAACTGAAGTAATTCCCCTTTTTTGTAGATATTCATACCTTTCTCTTGGTTTTTTTTCCAGGTTTTCTCCACTTTAATGCAATTACTTTTTTGATGTTCTATTATAAATCAGGCTGTTAAAATTATTTTTGTTCTTTCCTCAGAACCACTCCCTTAAGTCTTTGTTGCAGTTAATGTTATTTTAGTGGCTGGATATGAATGCAGTGCCTTTGTATTGCACAGAAAGAGGGCTATGAAATGTGTCCTACTAGCCATATTATATGATTGACTAATTGTTTTTAATTCATGCACCAAAATATTTCTTTAAGATGTGCTTAATTTGAGTCCCAGTACTGATTTGTGTTACTGCTTGTCATGTTACTAGTTATTATTTTTAAAGACTTTTCAGAACATTTTGTTTTCAGGTATGGTAGTTTGCATTTCCTATTTCTTTTTTGGCCTGTGTTGTTAAGCCTTCCAAAGCCATCACTCTTTTCCCCTTCTGTTCTTCCTCATTCTTTATTCAGCCCAAAGCACAAATGGATGCGTGGTCACTTGGGCTGAGGAATCCGAGGTCACACATTAATGACATCACACTTCCTTGTGTCATTGGATGCAGAATTTGGCCTGGCCCATGTTACCTGAATGGGCCAAGTAAGCGCATAGGAAATGCGTGTGTGTATCTTTTATCCTGTCCCTACAAGATCTGCAGTTGGTAGGCTTCAGCAAATGCAGTGAGATGGATTTTAGTGCTTACGTTCTCATTTCATAGGATCACATGTGCTGCTGGCAGATCCAGAAACCGGCAGGACACACGATATGTTTGCTGTGTAGGAGCCAGCCCTCTGGCAGGGTAGTCTGGCAGAGATCTGCTGTGGGTGACCTGGCATGCGTTTCCCCTCCCACGTGCAAATCCACTGTGCATGAGCATCCAAATTTACATTTTTCTGAAAATATTGTCCTGTTTAGTTAAGGTTAAAAGGTAGTAGTCATTTTCCATGTTTATACAGACTCTTGAGTGGCACATTTTAAACTGTCTAGGCTTTCCTTTCTTTTTAACATTTATCTCTCTCATCAGTGGTGCAAGCATTTGTCCTATGTGCAGTAGGTAAGAGAGTTTTTTCCATGTCTCTCGTCTGAGGTTTGTTGAACATTACAGAAGTTTTTAAAAGGGAAGGGTGCTGGTTGAAGTAATTGGCAAGCGTTTAAATGGTGATGCAAAAACCTGGGTACAAGAGTAATTTTTCATCTAAATCTCCTTTTCTCTCTTTAAGGAGATGCTCAAAAGCTGCATATACTATATACACATATCTGTTCTCACTCTGCCAATTTCTTCTGGGTCCTAAATGTTCTGTAGCTTCTTCTGATTCTGTTTCCTACATCATCATCAGATTTGCATTTTTACTATTACTTTAATCAGTAAACTTACCATAAACTTGCCTTAAAAGAGAATCCTATCACGTTTCCTGCCTGTAATGTGAATGTAAACATAGAGAATGAAAAAATCCTTCTGGCATGATTGGCCTTTGAATGAAGTATAATATTTATGGACTGTAGGTATTTTTTGTATAGACTACTGCACTTTTAAATAAGTTTCCACCAAATCAAGAAAAAAACCCCAGTATTCTCCACTGTAGTTCTTTTTGGAACCTTTTTTAATAAAGAAAGTATTTCTAAAATACTTCATAATGCATTTACTTTGCCTTAGAAAGAATAAAAGTGTAGTTTTAAAACAATCAATTTTATGTGTTTTAGGTAAACTGATACAAGTAATATTTGGACACTGGGATGTTGTAACCTGTCTTGCTCGTTCCGAGTCCTATATTGGAGGAAATTGTTACATTCTCTCAGGATCGCGTGATGCAACATTGCTGCTCTGGTACTGGAATGGCAAAACCAATATCATTGGTGATAACCCAAGAGGTAAGCAAAACCAGAAAAACCTGTCTTATAGAGAGATTGTCTAAAAATGGCTTGAGTGAACACTGCATGGCAAAGTTCTTAGTAACATTAATGTCAAAGTACAGTGTTTTGGGTTTCTTTTTTTTGTAGCTGTGATCAGTTCTAGCTTAAAGAATTGAGAGTAAACAGTGCTTGCTTTGCAGCACAAGCAGAACTAATTTTTAAAGTCATAGGATACTGAACATTACAAATACTTTTTTTTTTTTCTTGTCACTCATTCAGTTGGGAAGGGGTGGCTCTGGGACTGAGAGAAGGGATCTTGGTTTTTTGTATTTCCTGTTCAATCTGAGTAAATCTTTTTCTCTCAACATGACAATTTCATTAAATACCTGTATTTGAGTTGTTTAAAACAAAAAAGACTGTACGCTGCTCCAGTGCAGACTGTATTCTATGCAACTGTAATCTTATGCATATAGGTTCTTACAGCAGTACCTCAGCTATCAAAAGAGTTATGCAGACAGTGAATTTTAACTTAGACTAAGGTCAATGTAATGAGATGTGCAACGGCCTGAGCAGGACACTTAGGTGAAGGAAGGACAGACACATGGGATGGATTAAAGAAGCAAGCTTAAAACTTTTTTCGTTTAACGCTTTGGTAGGGTGCTACGTGCCTAATGCTCGCTCTCACGTACTAGGCATTTTAATTGGTTCCAGTACAAGAAACAGGGCTCATACTGTATAACGAAACTAATAAGTCAAGAGTAAGCCTGCTTCAGCCTAATTCAGTTTTAACCCCTCCCCACCCAAGCTTACCTTGCACTTGCCAGAGAATTTAATCTCTTCCATCTTGCACCGTTTCCCAGGAAATCCCACATCTTTTTACTCATGAAGATTCTCTCTGTTAACTCATAATTTTCTATGGAAAACAATGAAACGCTGTGACTATTCAACCCTGCTGTGCCTGTATTATATAGCAAGAAAGGTAGAAAGTGATCTTGTTATTGTGCCAGTTTCACTCCACACAAAAAATTAATTCCTGATGCCCAAGGCAAAGAAGGCAGCAGACATGCAGCTTGACAAAAAGCCTGAGTGAGCCAGTTCACAGGAGTAAGAGCCTTTCGAGTCAGCTGGTGAGAGTTTACATATGTGAGTAGAGGGGCACATCATAGCCAAAAAGTGGTCCTGTTGTCCCTGTTCAGCCAAAAAAAAATGCCCTGAAGAGAAGAGGTGAGAAGCAGTATATTCTGTCAGTCTTCAGAAGTGTCTTTGTTAGGTTTTCTGCTGTACACTTAAGGTCTTCTCTGACCCTGTTTAAATACTAGCAAAAACATACCTGCCGTCTGCAGAGGACAAAATGGACATCTGGAAAACAAGAAGTGTTGTTATATCTGGCATTATATCTGGCATGTATTGCAATTATAACTAGTGTACTATTTCATATAGTGTAGATAATACCTGACATCTTCCAAATTAATCAGTTTGGTAAAGTTGTATGTTCCATACTCAATCTGTTACTCAACTGGAGCTATTTCAATTTGAAAAAAATAGGTGGTTTGACTGAAACGACATCCCGTGAACTATTCTGAAGGAGCACAACTAATTAATATCAGAATGAATATCTGAATTTAACTTGCAAATTATTTGATGTTGACTGTGAAAAGTATTCAAAAATTGCACAAGAAACAGAAGTTCAGTTCACACAGTTACAGAATCTTCAGGCAGAAGATGAGATGAAACTATCCCCATTATCCTTCCAGCAGTCTGATTCAAGAGATGGGAGCTTTTCTGGTATGTGGCTGGCAGGATTTTATGAGCATCTTTAATTAAATACGGCTTTGGTTAAGGGACAAAATCTCTGTGAATACTTTATACATATTTTGCAATCAATTTAAAGAAAATGCAAACTCTGCACTATTTTTGCAGAGCTTGTAAACTTAGAAACTCCAAAAAGTCTGTGAAAGGAACGTAAGAGCTTGACAGTCAAGCAGTCTTGTAAATCCTAAAGAGCAAAGCTGCCCTGTTGAGGAGAAAACTCTGAATAGTTTACTGGTGTGAAGCACAGAACATTTGTAGGTGTCTCCTTATAGTGTTTTCAAGGCCTGCAAGTGCAGCCCATCTTTGCAGATTACTAGGCCTGTCCTGAGAAGTTCTTGTTGAGTATTTGCCAGGCTTGCCTGCTTATGAACAAGGCCTTGAGGCTGTACCCTCCTTTATGACCTTAACAGATCACATGCTGAGATTTTGTACCTAGTATGTAACTAGAATAGGTAGATTTTGTTATAATCTGTTGACTGTCTACTCAAATGCAAATTTCTAACATATTTAATTTTTCAATTTTCAAAGTTAATACTGGGCTATTTTAACTACTGTTTAAAATCAAACAATAGCTACCTTTTCTCTTTGCAGTCTCTTTGCAGTCCTATTAAACTTGTGCTTTTAGGGACATGCAGTGGCTCTTATGTTTACTAGTATGTAGCTTTTTTTGTGATATGGCATCCCTGGAAGCCTTTGTTATGAATTGGAATCTCATGGCACTATACACAGGCCTAGACATGTGTATAGTAAAAGACAGTTTCTGCTTCAAAGAGATGGTAATCTGGGGGGTTTAATTTTTCCCAGAAATAGCTTTCTGTAGGCATCTCTGTTCAGTCAAAATTTTTTTTTGAAAAGGCAAATAAAAAGAGCTGTTTCTGCTTAGCTCATTTTGTCAGAAATGGAAAGCACCAGCAGACTTGTTGGGTTTTGAGCCCTGTTACTGCAACTGTAGCTTCCATTCATTTGTGGGATGCTAGATATTTAACTTGTCTTATATTTTTTGTATTTGAAGCTAGTGATTTTTTACCTCAAAACATAGTTTATTCATGCTTTCAATAAGCAATATTCACTGGAATTTTAGATAGTCTCAAAGTTGATACTTTTCTTTTTTTTTTCCTTTACTTAATTATCTCTAATTTCCATCTTAAAATGACTGCACAGCAACATGCATCCAATGGCACTGTACCAAATCATGATGCCAGAGCAGTTTCAACAAAAATAATCTAAACCAGGGGCATTTCTTTCCTCCTTTCATAGTACGCGTTGCCTCTGATATACATCACTCAGCAGACTAGTATGATCAAGCTACCCTAAATACTATCCCATTGGACACCCGTTACTTCACCAGTTACATTTTATTTAGATTCCTTTATCTGGTTTTGTTACTTTAGATAGCACTGAGCTCTTGATCTCTGGCTGCATATATTCATGTTTTAGAATGGTACTTAACTCAAGCTGACAAGCCAGGTGGGCTATGGCATACATGATAAATGTGTGTTTTGTTTGATACTCTTTATCAAGGACAATTTTCTGGCCAACTGGTCTATATGGAAAAAATCTTTACATTTGTGGTTTAACAGAAGAAATATGTTACTGAAATATTCATTATTTACATTCTTTAATTTTTAACTTTTAAACTGACTTCTTGAAGAAATTACGCCTTTGCAGTCTCACTGTCCATTTAGTTTCTCCCTAGTAAGTCTCAAATGCATTGATCAATGTAAACCAAATTTGATGAATGTAAATCTCAAAGATACAAAATTCCTACGTCGGACACATCTGCTGGAAACTATTTTTATTCTTCACAAAACAGCTTGATTACATTTAGGTTAAGTCCTTTTTTCCTTCTCAAATTAAAACCTGAAATTCAAAAAATATTTCACCATGCTCTTTGATCAAATGTAGGGTTTTTTTCTTTCCAAATTAATTGGTTTTGAAAATGTAGAAGCATGGCAGTACTTCACTTTGGTGCATACGCCTTTTCTGATGCAGAAATGTTTCTGTGGACAATTTCTGACCAAGCCTAGGAATAATTCATAACAGAGCAGAGGATCTGAAATAGTTGTATCCTTTAGAATAGCCCTGAGCCATTTTGAGTTCACATTAATTAGCATAATTTACTGTGGAGATGTAAAGTCACTTTGGATAGTGTAAGGGGCTTTAATTTTTCTCTCCTTGGCATGCGGCTTGCTTTGGGGAGGGCGGGAAGGTAGGAGGGAGAGGATGTAACCCTCCCCTTGGTGCCCCTTGAAGCCCACGTGTGATCTGTATCAGAGGGTTGGCTTTTGCATATTTAGAGGCTCTGATCTGATCCTTGCTATTGCAAGGCACCACTTGGGGACGTGACATTATGCTTCAGGACTTGTGTTCCTGCATAGGGTGGTAGAATGTGTAGAGGTTACTGGGAGAGGGCGGTGTACTTGCAGAAAGATGCCGTGTTTTGCACTTGCCCAGCCTAATGAGATGGAGGTGGAGGGGAGGCGAGAAGTGGGGGGTGAGGGGAGGAACTCTGTTTGATGGCTTGAGAAAAGAGAGGAGAGAGTTCATTTGCATACAAATGGTGTGCATCACTTTCAGATCCCACTCTGGCTTTGAAGCTCAAGTGGCAACTCTTAGTGTTTGGACATTTCCTAGGCTGAGGGATTGCATTTTACTTTGTAATCACAGCACCACAGGAAACAGGGCGGGCAGGAGCTTTGGTCACCTGATCTATTCTCTTTTCCCAAAGAAGGCTTAACTATACCAAAACCATTCTCGACTGATGTTTGTCCAATCTTCTGTTAAAAACTTCAGCAAATATGTTTTGGGGCCTTAGAAGCCGTATCATCATCAGTCTTTTCCCAGTGTTCAGCCTAGTATGCAGTTCTTTTTTGCAGCAGTTGCATTCTATCATTTCTTATATATTTATTCTTTGTGTAGAGAACAGATTATTTATTTCCTCCTTGCAACAACTTCCGGTTATTTGGATTACCATGACCTGCAATTCTTTGATTCCAAATTTAATGACCCATTTTTTTCTGTCTCTTGACAAAAGTCATGGTTTTTTAGACCTCTGATTTTTTTTTTTCTTTGCTTGTCTTGTCTTCCTCAAAGTAGACCCAGCAATGCAGTTGAAGCTTTTCCAGTAATAAGTAGAAAACAGCCTGCTTTACAAACCAGTACTTTTCACATCCCCATGGGTATCTGTTTCAAAACAGCATGACAGTGTTAATTCTTTTAAGTGTACGAGCCAATATAAATGTCAGTCTTTTCTGAAGAACCACCATCTACTCAGTTGTTTTTCTTCCTCTGCGTGGTTTGACTATGAAACCTTGTTTTTAAACTTTCTGAATTGTATTCTTTTTAGACTATTTCTCAAATTTGTCAAACTAATTTTGAATTCTCATCCTGTACTCCAGCGGACTTGCAGCAACTCATGTATACAAATGTAATTTGCAGTGTTATTCTATCAAATTGGTCATTAAAGACAATATTAGATAGTACACAGTTCAGGAATGCCCATCAATACATTTGCCATTTTGACAATGAATAGCTTTCTGAATATAACTTTCCAACTGGCTTTTCATCTGATGTATAGCAGCATCTTCTAAACATGTGCTTCCCTATTTTCTTTAAGAAATTGCCCCATGTGAAACAGTGCCAGAGTCCTTACTGAAGTCAGAATACATGATGCCTCCCCGAACCCAAGTCCTGCTACTCTGCCATTGCAAGAAAAAAATTGCTTTGACATGGTTTGTTCATAACCAGACCACATCAGCTCTTACTCATGTCCTTGTTTTCTTCTAGGAAATTGCGTGTGCATGCGCACGTATATACATAAATATAAATGTTCTGCCAGTATTTTTTCCGTTTGTTGGGATTAAGCAGACTACTCTCCAGTTTCTCAGTTTTCCTTTTCCTGCTTCTGAATCAACACTACTTTTTTTAGTCTTGCAGAACCTCACCCAATATCCATAAAACAGTAGTTACAACTGTAGGATTACTTCATTTTCATAGTATCCTCAAATCAGTATTATCAGGCCAGCTGAGTTCCAAACATTTAACTCATTTATGTATTCTCTAATTGAGACAACAGTTCTCATTGCTGCTTTTACTTATGTTTCCTGCCTGACTGCAGCTGGCCTTTTTATTGAAGACTTTTACTGAAATACTTTTAAATGTATGGCATCATCTATTGGTATTGCTTGCTCTTAATAACGGACCAAGGTCTCAGGAAAATTTAGCATATTTTTGTGTTTATAGAATGACTATTCTGTCATTGTTAGTTGCATCTCATCTATGCTTGGCTATCCTGGGTTTGTCCCTGCTTGCTCATACCTTGCCTCTTACACTGGTTCAGAAAAACTCACTTGCTTTGATCTTTCTGCCTGGCTTTCCTGTGTCACAGTCACTGGAGAACTTTCAGTTGTGCCAGCTGGTATCTTCTTGTCTGTCTTAACTTTCTGCTGTATTGGAGCGGTTTTCACTAGTATCCTTACTACCTTTCCCTTTGTTTTTCTGTAGACTTAACTTCCCATGAGATCTTACAGAATAATGTTCTGTATCTATTGAAGCCTGTCTTCCCAAAATACTTTGAAAATTATCTTGTTCTTGTTCTTTCCCGTATAAAGCATATTGAACACTCTCACATCTTCACCACTTTCATGTAAGTTCCTTTCACCGCCACGTTTTTTGATGTTTTGCTGTATTGGTTATAATCATATCTAGAAGGTCATCTCTAGCTGTTGCTTATATATTAAAAATTATCACCAAATTACTTGCTACACATGTACTTGTTGTATTCCTTTACCAACAAACATCTTTGTAGTTGGAATATCCCATTTTCTCCAGTCCTCCTCCTTAATGATCCCTCACCTATACCTACAAGGTAGAGGCCAGTCAGATAAGGGAATGTCAGTCTTCAAAGTTTTTGTTTTTTCACTGTATTTATTTTGTTTGGATATACTTTCTTGGAGGGGAGGTTTACTGTGGTGAATTTAATTGTCTTAATATTGTTTATGCTTATAAAATGGTTTGTGCTTATAAAATGGTAGGTATTTCCATAGCCGAAGTGAAGATAAAGCGCTTTTCTGCTATTCTTGCTCTGTGTTGATAGAATATGAAGAGACTGTTCTATTGCTTTCAAAATAGCTACAGATTTTTCATAATTACTTTTTAGTTTTCATATTTTGAAAAACAAAAAGATAACCGATTTAGAAATTTGCTTTGCTTAATGAAATTAAGGCTTAACCGATAAAAGTATTCAGTACTAATAAAATGTAGCATCTGTGTATAACTGTATTACTACTACTAATACTAATGTGATCTCTTCTGAGTTATTGCATTGATCTTCCACACATACGTGAATAAAACAAATTATATTACCTCTTTTATGTTAGCCCATAAAACTAGAAAATGTTACTCTCTGTATGTACCACATTTGCATCGCGAGGATTATGGGGGTGCTTTCATTGCATAGTTTCATATTATTTAAAGGATACTATATTCAGGTTTTCTGAAGTGTGTTAGAGAAATTAAATGCTTTTAGTAGTGTAGCTGTGTAGCAGGGCATGTGTGTGAAGGTAAGCACGTGATTTCGTACTTGGAAAAAAACCCCTACTGTATTTAATTGAGAGGATTCATTGAACACTTTTACTGTTGCTAACATGTAGAATAGCTTCCTCAGATACAAATGTTTAAAATACATAATCTTTTCAATTTTAAAAATACATAATCTCCCAAAGGATTCAAAATTTAATCACCAGTTTCCTGTCTTGCCGAAGAACAGTCTAGCTGCTGTCCAAGCTACTTCTTTTAAAAGAAACTGTATTTTGTTTGATTTTTTTTTTATAGCTACAATTCCTAAAAAAGTCTTTGAATACCTGAAAGACTTTTTATCAGTTAACATTATTATTAAATTAAAGCTATGGTCTTGAGACTAGAGAAATCATTAGTTTTAATTGTATTAGTAATCATAGCAAAAGAGAAAACATCTGCATTTCATCAACTGCTACACACATTTTTCGGTTTGAAGATTTAAACTTTTTATAAGTGACTGCTTGGTAATTAATTAAGTGGATAATGCAGGTGATTAAAACTTTGAAAATACAACCTGATGAGCATCATCTTGTTGGCTGATTGTGGAGTGATGTCCTAGGTAATAATTTCTTTGTACTCAGACGCACTAATCCTGTAAACCTGAATTCTATGAAGATTTGCATACATGCTTGCCTCTGTGCACAGTGAATCGTCACACTGATTTCAAGCAGGTCATATGTCTGCTGTTAACTTAGTAGCAAAAAACCCTCTTTGCCTTCTTCCCCCATCCTTATCCTCATCTTGAATTAACCTACATCTTAGTTCCCAAGTTTCTGCATGGTCTGGACTTTTGTTTTCAGTTTCAAAACCAATGATAATGCAGAAGATAAGCTTCCACATTTCTAAAGAAAGTTTACAGCATAAATATTTATTTAGAATTTTAATGATTCTTTTAAAAAAATATAATTTTGGAAGTAGTTTGCATAACAGCTTCTTTTCTTAAAAAAAATTAATTGGCAAGTAGTTGTAAAAATCTTATGTCAGTGTTCCCTTTTGCATTTATCATGTGAAGTAGTAGGGGTATCAAAATGTCCGTGAATCAGTAATCATGTTAGTTAATAATGGAAATTCTGCTATTATTCTTAATTTCTGTGAAATGGTGGTCTACCATAATAGCTAGAAATTTGCGGAGCTGCCAAATACTAAAATATGTTTGGAATTGCTGCAGCAGTTAAGGCAATAGATGCTGTTCACTATAGTCAGTCCATTAAGAAAAGCGTGCTGCTCTATGATAGTACAGCACTGAGAGTTTAAAAGCAGTCTGCATGTGCTCCTTTCGGTGTTCAATAGCACTTTTATTTTTTACCCCTGTGCTCATTATATTATTGTGTGAGTCCTTCTTCAAAAAAAGCCAGTAAATAATTCAATATAATTTTAAGATTGTTCAACTGCAGACACAACAAATATTCTTTGTTTCTCAAAAATGGCTGGACAAGTAGCACACTCTTGTATATAAAGCAAGAATCCTTTACCACCATCTGCTGGTATTGAGCTGAAAGCTGATCTTGGGACTGACTCTCCAAAGCACTGCCTAGTAAAATATTTAAAATATATATATTTTCACCTATTTGGTGCAAAAAAAAAATTGATTTAGTTTGTAGTATAATTTTTATCCTTTTAATTAAAATTATAATGAGAAAATACAATGTGAATTTAAGGTTAGCATATGAACTGAAATAGAAATAGGTCAGGAGTGTTTTGTTAAGTGTGACTGTAAAAAGAGGTGGAACAGTTCTTTCTTTTTTACTAGAGCTTTAGCAAGTGCAATATTAAATTTTTCTCTTCCTGCTGTAAGTCAAATTCAGTAAAATTTATTTCATGGAGAAGACCCACAAGGCTTAGAAAAGTATCCATAACATGTTTTGAAAAGGGTAGCAACCACTAAATATTCTTCTACCTAACGTTTATTGCAATATTTGGTGTTAGTCTTGAAAGCCTCATGAAGGCTTAATGGACAGAGGCCCTGGTACTGTAAGTGGTCCTACAATTCCGTATATCTTCACAGGGCACCGTTGTAGCCAGTGCAGCAAGTACTGGGACTATCTGCATGAATCTAGAACAGAGCCTTAAGTTATACAGCTACAAAAGGCCACTGTCGTTTCTTTTTTTAAGCTGTAACACATTGATAACTCAAAGAGGTTGAGGCCTCACTCCTCCAAGTACTCTATAAATCACGTATAAATGATGGTTCTAGCCTCCAAATATTTAAACTGAAAAAAGATGAGGTATAACAGGTGGATGAATTCTGGTATATCTGGAAATCTGCAATGATCTGCATAAGCAATATAATTTTGTATTTATACAATGCCAAGGAAGTCATATCATAGATATGAGGACATGGTCTTCAGTGACAAGAACTTGCAGTAGCATTCACTGATGGTTCAGAAAGCATTTAAATAGTCGTCATGATTTGGTACTGATGAGCATGTAAATTTATGTGCTATAAATATTTGTTATGGCTAAAAGTATGTCCTACAGTGTTAAGCGCATCTGTGTCATCCTTGTTTTCAGCTGGCGAAGAGAGATGGTGTTTCAGGATTTGCCAGTCAGAGTAATTGCAAGTAATGTTTTAGAGCAAGTTTTGAGGCACAGTCCAGGCACAAGTGAAGGCAGTATGTATTTCGAGACTGGAAACGGAGAAAGAGTTTGGATGCTGCTTTTTTGGCAGTATCCAGCTTCAGGTGTCACTAAAACGATATGCATTAAATTCTTCAGAAGGATAAGGATATTTAGTGCTTCATGATGTAATGCAGACCTTTGAGTTCCAGGAAAAACAATGCTATATTTACAACTTGTAACTAATAGTTGATGTGGTAAAAGGAATTATATTCATATGGTAAATGGATACAACCTTAATGTGCACCATATGCATAGTGGTGGGATGATGGACTAATATATCACATTTATTTAGCTTGTTTGGTTACTGGGAAAAATAACCATTCAGTTCAAAGTCTATACCATGTAAGACAGAACAGAGTAATGCAGAAGATATAATATTTTATATTCTAGTATAAAATTACCAACTGAAATGTTGTAAAAATAATTTGGTCAATACGATAATCCTATCTTGGGTAGGAAATTATTTTGTAAGTGTTTCTGGATCTAAATTCTATTAACTAGCGTCAGAGATAAGCATTACTCCACTGAGTGCCAGCATACTATATGTAATTAGAATTATGGCCTGCTTCATTGAAAAAGTATCTGTTTTAAAAGTTACATAAATTAGCTGTTTTTTTAAAAGTATGCTCTGTGGTGTATGCCAATGGTATTCCCAGTTACATCGATATGTAAAGGTGGTAAGCACCTATCTAGTGCAATACACTACTGGTGTGTTGGTTTGAAATTAACTTTACAAAAGCAATCAAGTGGCTAAAGCACAAACTTTTATACGTGCTGTTATGGAACAGTATTATTTTGCAGTGATACATTTTTCTTATTTTAAACAAAAATTATTTTAAGACAGTATTTCAACAGCAAAACCACCCCCGAAACAAAACAAACTTACCAAATTGAGCAGAATTCTCATATGAAACCTCTCATCTCAGATTATTTTCTGTCTGAGGTATGAAATACTATATAAGTTTCAACTACTGATCAGTTTCCAGCATGGGGTAAGATGTCTTGTATCTTCCAACAATTCTGCAGTAGGTGCTATTCCTGACTGAAATAATGGCTTGATGGGTTTTTTCCTTTTCTATTGAGGTTTGTTGTTTTTTTTTTTCTTGGACTCACTAAGTAATGGAATAGTTATAACTATAAACCACAAGAGAGAAATATGAAGAAAATAGATTATTTTTTTAGCATAAACAAAAAAAGCCCAATTGTAAAGCTGTTTTAGAACATTCTCAAACAAAAATGACAGTGTTTTAAAACTTCAAAGCTGATATTTAAGTAGCCGTTTATGAAGTCAGGATGGTGCAAATATTAAAATATTAGTGTGCACTGACCCTGACTATTCACCTGCAGATACTTTCCAGGGGCTTCAAAAAGGTCTGTATTCAGTGGGAGGAGTCCTGCCGAATGACTTCCAGGACTTCCAGCAGCTGAATCCCCAGTAAGGGCGAACTCGTTCCAGAAAGCTTCGCATTGCACATGGTGTAGGAATTAAGAGGCTGTGGATTATTGACTTCTGAATTGTAATATCCAATTCATGAAGGCCTGTTAAATCCTTTCTTTACTGCGTTTATTTTGGAAGTCATGGTGAACCTGTTCTCTTGAGACGATGTGTGTGAAAAATCTCGTATTGGTACTGAATAAATGTTAGTCATTTGTTGCACAGTGACTACGGGAAGGAGTACAGTAAGCCTTTCCTGTGTTATATTTGCTCAAATGAATTCCACAAGATAAAAGTAATACTGTTTTTCTTTATCGAAGAAACGTAACAGGACTATACCATCTTCTGTGTTTTATGTCTTTAGATTTGGCTTCAGGATAGAAGGATATGTTGTTCAAAGATATTGTTCGTTTTTCAGAAAATGTACCGTTGAAGTGTTTTTTGCAAAACCAAAACTTGCATGTAGGCATAATGTTGTAGTTTTTGTTGTAAAAAAAGTCTGAACAGATGGGAAGTAGTTTGAAGGAATTAGAGGAAATGCTGATGGAGTGTCATGTGAAGAACCGGACAACAACGAAGTTCCTCTATAATATGAAAAGATTACATTGTTACATAAAAATGCATATTTACAGAGGAAAGATTATTCAAACTGAAGTTTTAGGAATACTTCAGTAATATTGTGTGGTGTCACTTTCTTAAGATTTCATATCCATCAAAGAGCTAGCTTTTCTGTGCCAGTGAAAGGGATTTTTAACCAGTTGGCTGATATTTAAGCATTCACTGTGTGTGATCTATAAATAATGCTAATATACAGAGTTTACATAATCTTTGACAATCGTCACTTTGATGTAATTAAACTCTGAAACTTGCTATATAATCAGCATAGAAGCCTAGCAGCAAATCAGTTTTCTTTATTTAGTTACGTTTTGCTGAAAGCACTTCTGTCCAAATATCAAATATTCTGTAAGTGCATTTGTACTTCTCAAATTGATTTCAAACCTTTTATTTTTTTCCTCAATTTTTATCATATGAAGAAACTTAAAAATTGTGAAATGTGTAAAATGATTTTTAGAACACTTTTCTTGCATATATAATTTGGTTTGGTTGATGTATCTTTCTGAGAAAGTGCTCAGGCACTTATTTTTGCAAGAAGTAGGTAAAAAGATAGATTAATTGATGCTTCATTTAATTGGGATTTTATATTGACATAAAATCACATAATTAATTTGCCATTTAAAAGTGCCCTACAGCCTCTGCAATCATAGAATAATAATTTAGAAATGACTGTTTGGCTGGCTGTGACTTATCATAATTAACTGTCTTCTCAGCATAAAACATAAAAAGGAGCATACTCAAATATTTTATATTTTAATGTGTTGCATAATATTATCTCACCCAGAAATAGTAGGAAGAGTATCTCGTATTTCATTGTGAGATAAGTTTTTCAGTCAGTTTCTAGTCTGATTTCTTTTTAGGGAGATATTTGTCTTTAAATGAGTTCCTATGTTTGGCTCAGCTCTTACAGCTTAGTGCTGAAAATATAGAAAGCAGTCATTTTAGGGCGTTACCAATGGATTTAAATGTCATGATCCTGTTTTGTTTTGTAACATCACCGAAGCTGAAAAAACAGCAGAGAAAGACCCAGAAATACAAAGCAATTTCTTGTTATCCAGTAAGGAGTATCTTCTTCTGGATGTCATTAAACTAGAAGAAAGTTTTGACTTTGCTATAATCCTGCTGTTCCTTTTTAAACGTAGTTTCCAAACGCCTAACATTTTTTCACTGAAATATCACCATAAGCTGACATGGTATCATGTGCTCTTCTTTTATCTTCTGAAGCTTGAATTTTATGATTTAAAATGTACTTTAGTCACTTATGGAAGAGTGATATTTTATGCTATTTTCTATGGGAAAACGGCTTTGCAGAAATTATATATTGGAATGTAGGAGAGTTCTTTTGAAATCATTTGAATCATTACTGCAAAGGTAAAGTATTATGTCCATTGCTGGAAAATAACTTTACATACATCTCCTGTGACTTAAATAAATCATTGATGACATTTGTTGCAATGCGAGCGTGGCATTAAGATTCTTACAGCATTCTACTTCAAGTAGCAATCCAGCAATGGTATAGACGAAGGATATTGTTACATACTATGCTGAGAAAAGCACATCTGTAAAACTGTTGTGTCCTGGTTATTCGTGCTAGGATTTGAACTATCTTTAATTTCATTTGACTTGTTCATCTCCCTTAAGGATCTCCATAAAGACGCACTGAGTATTCTTTTCAGTCCTTAGGGTTTGCATCAGTGGTCGTAAACCTGCTTAGCGGACAAAGACTCTTTTTTCTTTGAAGTCGCTTCCCCAGCTTTTCAAAAGGTCTGCAAGCTGGTTCCCTTAAAACAATTTAGAAAAGTTTGAAGTGGTGCCCCTTAAACCAGCAACAAAATAAAATTTTCTCTTTGCATTATTGAAAACCATGACAATCTTCTGAAGCAATAACAGTTTAAAAGCTTTTAAAGAAATCTGTTCTGCTCTATGACCAGCTTTTAAGTTGACCCCATTATTTGGAAAATCAGAGGCTTGGAAACCCCTAAATACTTGACATTCTTATCAAAGGACTCAGCCTGACTTTTCACAGGACTCCTCTTTTACAGTATTTATTCAAGCCCTAATTTTTTTAAAGATACTATTCAGATTTCTTCTATTTCTTTTTTGCAGTAAAGTGTTTCTTTAGAACAAATGTAATTTCATAAACGGTATAATTTATGAAACACTGCTCCTGCCGCCTGTAGATTTATATTCTTATTATGTTTGAAGTCAAGCCCAAATTCTAAAAAGACTGTGAGCGTTACTTATGTAATTTTCCTTTTCTGTGGACTGTGATAAACATATATGCTCAGTTTCTACTTATTGTTTTAAGAATCTTTGTCTCCTACATTTTATGAGCGTAGTTACTACGGCCTAATGTAGGTAAAGCCTACAGTAATGTAGTTGCTGTAAGCAGTAAGTTTACTACAAGGAGTTTGTTTATTTACACCTCCTAAGAATTCATTCAGACATTGCTTCTTGTAAGTCCTTCTAACTCCAACATCTTAGATTCATTACCTCCCCTACAACATAGTACATTTAAAACTTCTCTGATTTCAAGTTTCATTAACATGCGTAGTATATAATTAGATTAATTCCTTGCTGATGTATGCAAGTATGTGTTAAATGCAATTTCTGAAAGCAAAAGAAAGCAAAATAAAGCAATAAAACCAGAATTCTAGACTTTTACTAAGGTGAGCAGCTCATTTAAAAGAAAACAAACTAACAAGAGCTTGAAATGGACAAAGCTGCCTCCTGTTTTATGGCTTGGGGACAACAGGGAGAAAGAATTGTGTCAACAAAATTAAATTGTTACTGGTTGCTGTTACATTTTCCCCTAAAGCTGCAAATCTGTGGCTTGTCTACACAGTGCTCATTTACGAATCTTCTAAGGAGCCTGCCCCATATTTAGGTGAGGGGAGTTCAGTAGAGCAAACTTCCCCTAAAAGGTTTGTGGGCGTTCCTAGGACCAGCCACCTGAGAAGTACCTAGAGGTCATTAAGTCTGCCCTTATGCTTCTGATTTGTTGGGAGTTTTTTCTTTGCTTCTGAACTGTCTGCCATACTTCCCGGGTCTGAGTGTGTTTTGCCAAACGTTACATGAAACAAAAGCAAGAGCTTTTAATGATTGTTTATTAAGAGATTAGGGACAATTCAGCAAGTTGCTCCAAAGCATTTTCAGATTTAAAATGCTGATAACATACGTGCATATATGTGTGTGTGTATATGTACACATATATATTTAGTGTATATGTATATATCTAAGAAGAAACATTTATTTACTTTTCAAGATTTTGTATTGTGGATATAAATTACAGATTATAACAGTAACTGCAGAATAAATCAAATTTTGAAAGGTCAAAATCCTTGATGTGACACTTTGTCATAGATTATGACCTTTTATAAAAAGCCATTTGAATGTCCCAGCTACACAGACACTCTGGGAGGTGTTGCAAATGATGTGAATAAAAAGGTAAAATATGGAGAGTAAGCTAAACTTTTATTTATGCAAGCCCAGAGCTACACTTCTTTTCCACAGAAGTCTCTCGCTGTGCACGTGCAGGGTCTGGGTAGCTACCTGTTTTAATATATTTCCATAATTTCTAATAAGACATAGTACCAGTATTGCTAGTACTGTTAAGGCTCTACGTGGACAAACTAATGACGTTACGCTGGTTTTATCTTTTGAAAAGTTACAACCCCAAATGTAATTTGAATGATGCTACCTTAGTAACCAATGGAATTAGTTGGCCCTATTATTACTCTGTTTCTCTGCAAAACCATCTCCTGTTTTTGCAACAAAAAAAGTTTGATTTTACCACTGCTTTACTGCCTTGTTGGTATCTCACATATCATTTATTGTGAAGTGAAATTATTCCCTGCTGCTTAAAAACTCATCTAATCCTTTTTGAAACTACGTGATAACGTTGCCCGAAATCAATTCTTTAGAGTTTCAAAGCTTCATAAAATGCTACGAATGAACCAATTGTATGGTAATACAAAAATAACATTGTGATTTCCATGAAATGCTAGCGCTCTTGAAGAGGGTGATCCAGCAAGTGACCTGTGAGTTACAAAACTATTGAAAGAACTTTATAGCATTTACTTACCCTTTCTGTGTCTTGACCTGGAGAATAAATTTTTTCTCCTTTAAATGTAACAGTTGTACAATTTCGTTTCCTTTATGATATCCATATATGTTTGATGGCAAAGAGAATCTCAAAAAAATACAGTTTTATTTGTTCTTGTTGCAGGGAAATGTCTAATAGCAACGGTGATTAATATTGGGTTTGGGTGTTTTGATTTTGCAAGCTCATCTGAAATTCATACTGATCATTGTCCCAGCTCGACATCTTAAAAGGAACTAGACATCAGGCTCATGTTTCAACACTGTGACTAGGTTAAAATAAAATCAGTCAATGGATGTTTTGCTTCATCTTTGGGTACTCTCAGTACCTGTCATGGTGACACTTGTGTTTACTTATGCTTGTTATAGGAAAAGGTAGTAATTGACTTAGATCTCTTCCTCCACACAAAAAAAAAAAAAAAAAAAAAAAGAGGGGCAGACAGGGGGGAGGGGAGAATGCAAATCTGTGTGCTCCAGTTTCTGTTTGGTTTTACTACACACCTGACTCTTAAGGTATGTTAGTAAATGTGCAGGCTGAATTCCTATAGCATTCTGCTGCTGTACTATATAGATATGAGTACAGAACAACCATATGCAAACAGTAGCATAGAAGTGATTTGTAAGGAACATGAACTCAAAGAGCAAGGAAACTGAAGACGCTTCAGTGATTGAAAGCAGCAATTTTAGAAATAGATTATAACCAAGGATTGCTTTTATTGTTTTTTCATTGAAGGTGATTTTGCAACTCCTCGAGCTATTTTGACAGGACATGACTATGAGATCACCTGTGCTGCCATTTGTGCTGAACTTGGACTGGTAGTAAGTGGTTCAAAAGGTAAGGTAGCTGTTGTCATTTCTTTCTGTTCATGAAGCTATAATCCTAATGCAAAAAGGAATGTAGTCTCAGGTGGCAGAATTTATTAACTTTATGGTGGTTTTATTTGTAACCTTTTTTCAGTTGCTATGGAATTTGAAACCTCTTCTTAACCACATTAAAACTGAGGATTATTCAGACATTTACAAGAAGAGGCAACCACATCAG
The DNA here is from genome assembly GCA_034782735.1 of Sagittarius serpentarius. Classification (NCBI taxonomy): domain Eukaryota; kingdom Metazoa; phylum Chordata; class Aves; order Accipitriformes; family Sagittariidae; genus Sagittarius; species Sagittarius serpentarius. The sequence goes on along the minus strand of JAVKLA010000007.1, from coordinate 23,381,972 downwards.
TTTGCCTATTATAGCCTACTGATTACTATCTCTTTTTGTTTGTTCATCCAGTGTGTAACTGCATATAGCAGACAGTTGGATACCGCTCTTGACTGCCAGGATGGTGAAGAATGTTTGTTATGGATAACTTCTCAGAAAGGGAAGCAAAAATTAGTTTCAGGAGAAAGAGAATGTGCTGTCTTGTTTGTTTGATGAAGGGTATATATAAACTACCAACTAAAATTTAGAGTAATTCTGTTCAGGCTCTTTGAGCTTAGCTACAAAGCCTGTAATATGCCCATTTATGTTCTCTAAGACTTCCTCTTGGCAGGCAAATTATAAAGAATGGTGTTGATTTCATGGATATTGTTTATCATTTTCCTATTTGCTGGTCCACAATTGTTTTTACACTGGAAATTTCTTAGAATTAGGATCTTTCTGCTTTAGTGTTTCCAAAGCACCTACTTTGAGACACTTTTTCGAAGTTGGGTGTACTCACCGTGTGTTTTCTGGTTTATGCATGTGAACACTTGTAGTTTACATGCAAATCAAGTATTTGTCCAAATACATCAAAAAGCAAATATTTAGTGGATCAGGTATGGGTTAAAATCTTAATATGAGAATATATACTTTTAGAGTACCTGCATATGTAAATTCATTACACTTACCTCTGTGTGTCTTCATATTTTGAATATGGATTTCAGGATTCAGTACATTTATTTTTGTGCTCTCAAAATTAACTACTACCAGTTTTAAAAGAAAATCCACAAAAGAAAATGTTAGGTTTCTAACTAGATTTGATAGGTGCTCTAAAATACCTTAATACAAAGCTTTTAAGGGATAAGCTGTTCATTTTACTCTCTGGCACCCTTAAAGTCATACGCTAGCCGCTTAAACATGATAAAAATCATTATAATATATTATAATAGTGATTACCTAAGTAGAAGTCGTTACTTGTTATTTGATATACGGTATCTTAAAATGAGCATGTAAATCAGTAACTAGAGATTTTATTCTGTCTCATTAGAAGGACCATGTCTCATACATTCTATGAATGGAGATCTACTGAGGACATTAGAAGGTCCTGAAACAGAAGGTCCTGAAAACTGCCTGAGACCAAAACTTATTCAAGCTTCAAGAGAAGGCCACTGCGTCATATATTATGAAAACGGCCTCTTCTGTGTATTCAGTGTGAATGGGAGACTTCAGGCCACTATGGAAACAGATGACAAGATCAAGGTGAGTGTACTCAAATGTGTGCTACGGACTGTCAGTTCCAGTATCGGGAAAAGCTATCAATATTGGAGTTGTGTGGAGACTTGTTTATAGCCAGGCCATAGAAATAAATGATACTAGACGGTAGTAGCAGCATTCTGAAAAAATCGTAGTTAAGGGGACCATGTACTCCTAATAGTACTGGTTTTAATTTTAAAATAACGCTGTTCACACAGTAAGGAACACTCTGTAGGCATTTCCTTGAACTGAAGAATACAAATATTACTGATTGCTGACCAGGAGAAGCCAGGCTACTTCTTAACATTTGAGTCTGAAGGCAGGAGGTCATTGGACATGCTGTTTTGGATATTGGCTTTCCCTTTTTTGGCATCTCCGTCTACATTCCTTCATCTTAGCTTGAGATAGCATGCGTTGTGTTGAGCTTCAGGAAGTTTACAGGCGTATGTCTATATTTCAACTCCTTAGCCCTTTGGCGTTTGCTGAGCAGGCAGCTAGGTTCCACATCTTTAGCTGCAAGAGACATGGAGCAAGTTCAAAACTATGCAGGAGGCATTTTAAGCTTATGGTTTTATGGAAATTATTTCATAATACAAAATGCAGGTCTTTTGACAGTTCCTATGAAATAGTGCCTATGAAGCAGAGCAGAACCTGCCAGCTATACTGCAGTGAAGCAGAAATGTCAAAGGAATACCTTCCTCAAATTAAAAATATTCCCACTTTGTCCTTGAATGAGAAAGAAAGGAAAGGGAAGGGAAAAAAATGAACAAGCATTACTAAATCTGCTGGAAAGTTACAGAATGCAGCAGAGACATGAAGCAAGATCACATTGCTGGGTCAGCATTCAGGCTACCTGAATTATCTGAAGTTACGGTATCTATGCCAGTAGCCATGGTCTGAGAGGCAGAGAATCACAGAATAGTTGAGGTTGGAAGAGATCTCTGAAGAGCATCTGGTCCAGATCCCTTGCTCAAGCAGGACCATCTAGAGCCGGTTGCCCAGGACCATGTCCAGACAGCTTTTGAATATCTGCAAGGATGGAGATCCTACAGCCTCTCTGGACAACCTTCGCCAGTGCTCGGTCATCTTCACAGTAAAGAAGTGTTTCCTATATAAAAACTGTTTTAACTATTTAACATCAGCAAGAGGAGACTTTTGTTGTTGCAAGCATATAGCAGTACTACACCTCCAAGCTGACTTTCATAATCTGATGGAAGAGCCCAACAACTCAGCTGCTGGGATTTCCAGTGTTCTCTTGAGTTGAAAACTCTCAAAAGTTTTTCCTTTATTTGGATTAGATGTCTCGGGAAGAAATGCCTCTCGCCCTCATGTTCATTTTACAGAATTACTGAAATTCTTTCAGATGTTGTGCAGAATTGTGAGCGTTTTTAAATTTGCACCTGTTCTTCTCTTGACTCTTCATGTTAATTCTTAAGATGGAAGAATATCTCAATTTATTTGAAAGAGTTTTGATCTTCATTGTTTCCATTTTATAACTTACATGGAACAGTGAATGCTCCACTAACACTGAAGTCTGCAGTGTAGTTCAGTGTTGTCCTGGTGTCAGCTGGGATAGAGTTAATTGTCTTCCTAGTAGCTGGTACAGCGCTGTGTTTTGGATTAGTATGAGAAGCATGTTCGTAACACCCTGATGTTTTCTGTTGTTGCTAAGTCATGTTTAGACTAACACAAGGACTTTTTGGCTTCCCATGCCCAGCCGGCAAGAAGGCTGGAGAGGCACAGGAAAGTTGGGAGGGGACAGAGCCAGGACAGCTGAGTCAAACTGGCCAAAGGGGTATTCCACACCATGGGATGTCATGCCCAGCTTGGCGGGGGCGGGGAGGAGCGCGCCTCAGCCATTGGTTGGCGAGTGGTGAGCAATTGCATTGTGCGTCACTTTTCTTGTGTATTTCAATCCTTTTATTATTACTGGTGTCCCTTTATTGTTGTTGCTAGTGTCATTGTTAGTTTCTTCCTTTCTGTTCTGTTAAACTGTTCTTATCTCAACCCACGAGCTTTACTTTATTTT
>JAVKLA010000007.1:23365584-23378631 GCA_034782735.1 Sagittarius serpentarius | reverse complement strand
AAACTGTTCTTATCTCAACCCACGAGCTTTACTTTATTTTCCAATTCTCTCCCCCATCCCACTGGGTGGGGGGGAAGCGAGTGAGGGGGTGCGTGGTGCTGAGTTGCTGGCGGGGGTTAAACCACGACAAGTGTATTCTGCTTAAAACCTTCTAAAAACTCTTGTCGTGTACTATGCTCTGTTAATTCAGCATCCCTGTGTTTTCAAAATGTCAGATATGTTGGTGGTGGCATATGCAGAAATAACGCTCTGTGTAGGTCTTTTTTCCGTAGTGAGAGTGCTGTCTGCGGGGATGAGAGGGCATTCGATCTTTGGATGCTGTGGCAGCCACAAGTGAGGATTTGAGGCTGGGGAAATGAAGTAGGAATGTGTATATTTCTGTCCCGAGCCATTTTGCCAAATTAATGTAGATTCTTGCTTCTATTTTTAATCTTTCTTCAATTCTCTGAAATTGCACCTTTGGCTGTCCTTGTACAAATGCTTTTGAGATTTTCAGCCTGCCCTTCATCCCAGTTCTTTCCATAAAGCAAGTACATATCACAGTGTTTTCTCTTTTTACAATAATAATGTTGATAATCTGTCACTTTCAGTTGTGATTATGTTGTCAGCTAGGCCAGCAAATCTGTAAAATATCTAGAAATCCCTTGCCGGCTAAAACAATTTCTGTAGTGTTTCAGTCAGTACCCACAGCTTTAGGAATGTTGCTAGAGGCAATGGAAGTTCCGCTCTCTGTGGGCCAGAATTACGTATGTACAGGGATTTGGGTTTTATTTTGTTTTGTTTTCTTTCTCTCCCAGTGGTCCCAGTTGAGCTTTATGCTTAAACAACCTACAGCGTCCTTCCCAGTGCTTCTGCACTGTATCATGTTAGAAGGCAAGTGGCAACTGCATGATTAAAGTAGGGGTATTTAAAATGAATAGTACCTACCCATGGGCTATGCTGACAAACACTTCTTGTTAGTTTTTGCTCGAGGAGGATAGAAAAGGGAAAGGAAAAGGTCATAAGTGTTGAATCGCTAATGTGACATTCTAGTTTCTATTTTCCTATGTCATTATGGACCAGTATTTCAGAATGTTATTGACAAAACTAGCAGTTTTCAATAGCAATGTTTGGAACAACATTCTGATTTTCTTTCTTGTATTCTTGTGCTAGAAAACTGCTAGAAAAATTTCAGATGCTCTGGGGAAATTCAAAGTCTAATCAATGCCTTCCACCTGTTTTTGTTTTAAATACTGTATTGCTCAGTGGAGTTTAGGCATATCACAGTACATCTACCATGTAATGTTTAGTTATCTTAATGAATAACTTAACTCTAAATAGTCTGCTTGTTCTGAGAAGTAAAGTTATTTTACCCTAAACAAAGACTATATGTTGTTTCACCCAGAGGAACCAATTTATTTTCCTTTCCTGAGTCTGTTTTGAAATGTGGAAGTGCCCACAAGACTCCTGCTGCTGTAAGCCAGGGCTGTCACAGTGTCAGCTCTGCCTTTTTACAAAGCACTGCCTTTCAAAAATCTGAGATGTTAAAAGGGATTTGTGTAAAGTTTTGAGACTTTCCAAGGAAATACAAGTCAGAAATGCAGCTTTTAGAACACTGATGAAATTGTGCACTTTGGGGATTATTTGAGAGTCTGAAGCTCATGTTGTGAGAAAGATTAGTTGCAGAGTTGTTTCAATTTCATACCGAGCAGAATCGTAGATAAACTACGCTGGGGAAAAGCAGAACAGTAAAATTGATTCATGTCGTCTTCTATACCAGTTGGAGTACTTGGGAGTAAAAGCATCCTTTCGTTTGTTAAATCTTGAAGGGCATGTCATGAAACCGCAATGTTGACAGAGTGACCTTTTTCTTCCATTCATATATATTCATACATATATATATAGGCAAGTGGCTGAGAAATTTATTAATAAACAATAAAAATATATAAATCAACATCTTGTCTTCATGACAAGCCAATGACTTAGTAAAATTGCATAGGTATTAGTAAGGGTTCAAAGCCTATACTTTATTTAATCAAAAGATCACAAAACCCACTGTATTTTGCAGGTAGTGGAAGAATTAAAGATTAATGGCTTTAATTTGCCTTTTAATATAGCATTTCTTCAGTAAAAGCCTCAAGTATAAAATTCAAGTGAACCATGACCATAAGGTTAATGGATTTTCATCAGCTGAATTTTATAAGTGTAGCAAATAATTATTTGTCACGGTCTTCACTGCAATTTGAAAATACCCTTAGGAGACTGCCATTGCTATAGAGAAGAAAACCACCCCATATTGATTTCTGCTTCTAATGAATAATCTTTTTAATAATTGTGTGTGGTATGTTAGATCTCATTATCATCTACTCAGTGCATGGAAGTTCTAGGTAATTTTCACAGTCTTAGTTTGTTTTCTACCCCTTTCTTACTGAGTTACTATACTCTTCTAAGAGGGTCTCTGGATGAGTTTTCAAGCTCCTTGAGGCTGTGCTTTGGGAGGTGCTTAGCATATTTTTGTAGAAAGCAATTTATGACTGGAACATTTGTTTTTTTGGGGGGGAGAAACTTCAGCTCAGAATACTCAATTCTAACCTTGGTTAGTACTCAGTTTTCCATAAAGATATTGTTGCAAAAAACCTCCACATATTCTGCTTTATTGTGTCTAAATTTACATGTATGTGTTGTCATCTTAATTCAAAACAGCTGGAATAGATTTATCATCTTTTTTTCCCATGTTACACTGTTTTGTTTACAGTATATGTTTGTGTTTCAATTACATTGGTTTTAAAGTTAATTGTGTGAAATAAAATTTTAGCAACGTGATTCATTCTTACTACTTGGGAGCTGTTGCAGTAAACACTCAAAATTTGTAATACAGTATAGAAACTATCTCAGTGTAAGTGTTGCACATTATGTAATTCTTTAAGGATATATTTGGCATTGGAGTAATAGAGTACAGCAATACAAAAAATACAGATATGCAGTATGTCTGACTAATTATTGCTGTTCATGAAGCTGTATCTTACGTACACTGTATGTTTTGGTTTACAGGCTTGTCAGCAGTCTGTATAAACACTTTAATGTTGCATGAAAGTAACATTTTTGTGTTTTAGTTTCATTTTTGTGGTGCATGCGCTGTAAATTCTGTAAATTAAAAAAACAACTTCCTTTTCCTGAGGAATTTAAAATCACAGTATATTACAAGTTTTGCATATCGAAAAACTGTAGAGGCAGAGATTGCAAGTGCCAAAATACTTGCAGGCTTCAGCAGAGAGAGAGCTTTGCAAGATCCTGTCTTCAATTCTTTCTACTGTTTCCTAAATTTAAATCTTCGAGGTGGAATTTTGCTTGTAGACTATCATCTTGAGGCAATTTCCTTGCCTTTCAGTGGTAATGTTTTAGTTAAAGTGGATCAATCTATTTGTAGAACGTGCGTGTTTGGAATTTAAAAGCCATTGCTCTGAATATTCTCCATTCTTACATTGCTCTGTTGAAATGTTTTGTGGCTCCCTGCCTTGGGTCAGGGAGCTGAAATTTATCATGAATTAGTCCTGGTGTGAAGGATGTGTATTTTGTTGAAAAGGGTCCCAAATTCAGCTGATTCACAAATCTCAGGTTAAATGCATTCAGTAGACAGTTCTTAGCATCTACATTCTGTACAGAACATCTGTATCCCAGGGATGCAGATTTTTCCCCTGCAACCAATCATCCCCTACAGCGAGGTGCACAAAAATGCCATGGCAAGAAATGTGATGAGGTGATCCTGGATGAGGAAGGGGAATTGATGGGAAAGCAGAGGAGAAAGAAGAGCAGAATCAAGGATAGAACCAAGAACAGAATGAAAGAGATGTTTGCAAGAGCAACAGGAACAGAAAAGTAGAAATGGGTGTAGAAACTTGTCAGACTGGGAGAAGAGACAAGAGGAGGCAGAAAGGAGTGAAGGAAAAATAGGAATTGGAAGTAGGAGCAATGGAGTGAAGGATTAGGTAGGATCAGGAGTTTAATACTAGTGCTTCATAGCAGCAAAATTCCTTATTTTCCTTCTGATAACAGCAAATCATCCGGCAAATGACTAGCAAAGCTGTTTCTCACCCTTTTGTGTGCTCAAATGAAGAGGATGATAGGCTGCTGCTGTGCGGAGTATTGCATACCAAAATAAAAGTAGAGAGCAGAGAAGGGAAAAAAGAAGTCAAGCTGGGGAGCAAAAGCCAGAAAGAGAACTGAGAGGAGGCATCTGGAAACAGGAGAGCATAGGAAAAGGTTTTCACTTACAGGCGTTACTAATATTGGTCCAAACTGTAGTTTTAAGGGTCATTCAACTTTTTGGTTTTGTTTTGGTTTGTTTTTTTTTTTTTTTTTTGGAAAACCCTGCAAACCCTTCAGTTTTGCCAGATAGTTGGAGGATGAGGCTATAAAATCAGGGCTCAGTGTCCTCTCCTGCTTAAGTTTCCTTTCTGCACGGCAGCAGGGCAGGGTCTTCCTTTCAGAAGAAGTTGTGTACTCTTCAGGGTTACTGTAATAGTAATTGCTAAGACCCGTATTGAAGAGATGTGTAAGATCTTAGTATTGCTGTGAGAAAAGTCAGTAATGAGTCTTCCAGGGTTTACTGTTGGGAACTAGTTTTATTCATTGTTTTCTGAGGTGGGCAATGCTGAAGGTCTACAGACTGATGAAGGCAATGGCCGAGATGAGTGCCGAACTGTTATTCAGGAAACCCCACAATGAGGGACCTATGGGGTACTCATTGAAACTAGTAGGATCACTTCAAAACATAAAATTATTTTGCACTGTAATGAACTGCCAATTTATTTATTTATTTTCCTCCACAGAAGGCATCAGCAGGCTAAAAAAAAGATTAAAAAAATTCATGTGCAGCATGTCCATAAATAGATACTAAAGGGAATGGTCAGAGATATACTTTGTGATATTCCCGATCCGGTGACTGTGGGTGCTGGAGAGCACAAGGGGACGGGACGATAGAGTGGCCAGCCTCACAGCATCTCCTGCTGCCACTGTTGGTGATACAATACTGGGCTAGGTGGGTCGTTGTCTGACCCCATAGGGTATCACTTATTTTTAATAAAATTTCAAATTCAGTTCTCTTAAACCACATTTTGGCTTATTTAACCCAGCAAAATCCCTCCGTAAGAAATATTTCTCATGCTTCCAGTCATCTTAATATCTGATAGCGTTATCTGGTATAGACATCAGGTAACCAAAGAAAGTTGCTGTTCTTCCAGGTACTCAGAATTTATCGTGATTTTTCTAACAGCATACGAGAAGTACCAAAATAGATTGAAGGTTCCTGTTTCAAGAAGTCTTCACTGTGAAAACCAATTGTATCCCATCTTTCTCCATGATCTGGATCCCAAATAAAGATTTCAAATGTAGATTTGCTGTCTGTCCCCGTGATGCACGCAAAATCAGGGTATAAGCCATTAAATTTGTCACAGGCAGTTCCAGCATAAATGATGAAAGCAAACACAGTCTCTATTAAGAGGGGTGGATCATTACCTTATTAATCTGGAGCAGGAGTCTAAAAATGCTGGTCTAAATGAATTCTAGTAATTTGTATAACATTTTAGTTCCCTCCATCATTCAGCCTTTTGCCAGAGAGAAAAAGAGGATAGCTTCTGCTAGGCTAGTATTAAAGACCCTTGGAGGAATGTCAGGTACTATATTTTAATGCCAGCGCTGCTGGATCTTGTAAATCTAGCTAATTAGAAGAGTAGATTTCTTTAGCTGACCTCATATTAGATCTTTGGAACATGGAATAAATCACAGATGAGGTAAAACTTAACTAGTGACATCTAATGTATCAAAGACATTTGTGCATAATAACATTAATTCTGTTGCTGGGTGGAATAACATAACAATAATGTTGCTTCCCAAAAGCTTGTATTGATATCAAGTCTCCCTTGACATTCAGCTGTCAATATGAAACTTTTTACGAAAGTAAAAGATGGAGGGAGTAAGAGCAACACATATTTATCTGACAAATACCCATGTGATTTCCCCTTAGGCAATTCAGCTGAGTCGAGATGGACAGTATCTGCTTACAGGTGGAGACAATGGAGTTGTCATGGTATGGCAGATGTGGGACCTCAAGCAGCTTTTTGCTTACCCAGGGTGTGATGCTGGAATCCGATCCATGGCCCTGTCTTATGACCAAAGGTTAGTGCAAAGTCTGGTCTTCACAAGAATTTCAGAGAATGTATACTTACAATTAAATTGCATTTTTGTTTTTCTTCTGATTTTGATCTTCTGTGGATCACAGATCCTGGTGATTGTATTGAGAATTCTGTGCTTGCATAAGTTTCTTTCTAACATGTCATATTCAGGCAGATAATCTTTTTCAGGATTTCAGCTTGGGGGAACGAAGAGAGAATCAAGAAATCTTATTTTGGCAGACTTTCAAGATAGGTTGAGTTATTGGCCTGTGCCAATGTACAGTGTGGGTCACACGGAGGTGGAAGGTTACATATGTGCTTTTCATGTTTCTTCTTTCACTTATGATACAAATCAACATTCCTAATTCCAGACCTTTGTGTTAAAAATAGAACAGTTAGAAGAGTTGCACAATAAGATTCCCTCCACACATCCATGTTTTGCTAAAGCAAATACTAATTTTCATTTATTTTATCCACATAAAGCGTGACCCTCCTTGAAAATTCCTTCGACTGAAGGCAATCAGTTAATATTTTTACTGCATTTTTACATTACACTTTCCAATGCAGCTGTACTTGAAAGTCCTTCTGTGTTTTTGTAACAAAAGAACTCTTTGTTGATAGGAGAGATGGTTACCATTTCATTTGTACACTTTTTGCTTGCCGCCTAGAACTTGGATTGCTTTGGTATATTTGCTTAGTGGAGTTCCTGTGTGCTTTTCAAGCAGGTTTGGCTCCTAGATCCCTTAGGAATGCCTACATTGTGCAGTAAAGCATATTGCTGAGACTCTTAATCTTCCGATCACTGAAGTCCATACTGAATGTTTTAACATTATTACCTGGACTACATTTCTAAAACTTACATAAATTAAACTTAAAAAAATCCAAGCCAGCAAAATCTGCGGACTTAATCAAACATTCAACTTCTTGTTAAGCATAATTAGAGATTATAGGCATGTTGGAAGAAGCAGTTTTTCCATTAAAAAGCCCCTGCTGTTAAAAATATTTCAAAAGCTGGAGTTACAGCTGTGGAATTTCAGACCTCTGAAATGTGTAAAATTTTGCATTTAGAGAATCTTTAAACTGTAATTTAATGGCATGTCAACATAATCTTTGCATGTCAATAAACTGAAATTTAATATGGACATTATAAATTTATCCATGTGCTCAAGTTAGGAACCTATTCACTTTGGGTTTGAAGACACAGAAACTCAGAAGAGATTACTCAGAGTATTTTACTGAGTAATTACTCAGTAATTACAGGTAATTACGCAGAGCAATTTATTTGGTATGCGTGAATATGTGTGTTTGAGTGACAGTGTGTAAAAAGACATTGTAACCTAATACAAAAACAATCAAAATGGTGCTCTTGAAATGAAATACTGTGTTACTATCAAAATGCAATGATCTCATATTCAGTCTTTGTTTTGAAGGAAAAATTACAGCTTTTTATTTTGAATATTTTTTTTAATGCTGAGGTTTTTTTCCTAAAATGCCAGAATTTTATACATCCTCATATGTTTGATTTTCATAAAACTTTAATATGAGACAGTAAAAAAGATGATAGAGAAACTCTTGTAATTGTGTGCTATGTCAGGGTCATGGCTTTTTAAACTGACCTAAATGATCTCTAGTAGTAGGCCAAGAGTAAGGAATTTAGAAAGAAAGAGTGCCTCAGTGGGAAAGCACAGTGATTGCTTTCAGGAACTTCCAAAACAATCAAAGCCTTCAGATTGCTTTCAAACCCAAACACTAACATTTCCAACTGAAGTCCTGTGCCCCCATCCACTTCCTTCATCTAGATCATGTGCTTAAATGGGGGAGGCGAATCTGAAATGAACGCTTCTCCTAGCCTTCCTTCACTTTTCTGCTTCATCAGGGCTTCATCCCACTCCAATTCCCCCCACCAAACCAACCAAGCAAGCCAGGAAATAATCCCAGGAAACCTGAAGTGGCCTTGCAGGACAGTGATGCTGGTGAACAATTCTGTTGTCTAACTCTCAATTGTAGCTTCAGGCCGACCATACAAACTGTTGCATGGTGTTTTGTATGTTCCGTGATCCATAAATCTGTCCGAGGCAGTGCAGGTGGCAGTTTTATTCAAATCCAGCTTACTGGGGCCCTTGGAAGCCCAAGATGGGAGCCCCTAAAGCCTGACTTTTCTGGTATGTGGAGCACTTCCAGCTCCAGCTGTCTTCGGTGGAAGTTGGTCGTTACCTCAGGTTCTCGTGCCTGTATTGATGTAACTCTTTGGTGTGTTGACTCATACATCTGAACGTGAGGTGGTTCACTAACAAATATGGTCTTGTGCTTTTCTTAGGTGTATAATGACTGGCATGGCATCTGGGAGCATAGTGGTTTTCTACAATGATTTCAATCGTTGGCACCACGAGTATCAAACCAGATACTGATCTTCAGAGAGACCAGGATTAGCACCGAAGTGGGCAGCTGTTGTCAGAAGGAAACTGACCACAGTACGCCTCCCTTGGTGTCTTGCCACAACATTGTTCCTTATAAATAGCTATATTACATCTGAATGTAAGTTAAATTTGCTGGAAGAAGCAACCTATTTTTTAAAGTTAATTGCTATTTTTGTAGACCTTGCTTGACTTTTTTGGGGGAAGGGCAAAGAAGCAGAAAAATGGCTGCTGGGTTCTGTAGTTAAAAATCTATATTTTTAGTCATAATGAGAAGTCTATTTTGATCCGTGTATGTAAAAGAAACCTAAAGTAAAGGTGGTTAAAACTCACATTCTAGCTATATTATGAAGAAATGGATTTTCCATCTGAAGCTTTATCTATAACCTTGAGAAATATATGATTTTAACATAATGGAAGTGAATTATGATGTTTGGGGAATTTTAATCTGTGCTATCTGTACCACACTTTGTCTCATACTTTTCCAAATGATTGTACTGCATCAGCACTGAAGTTTCTGGGAATGAATGGTAATATTTAAATTAGGGTTAATGTAATTTTAAACTTTGCAAATTGTTTCCATCAATGTTACTATTCAAGCATGTTTCTAGGCCTAGACAATTAGTTCTTTTTTTAGTTGTATGTTTTGTGCAGTTAAGAGAGAGAAATCGGGAATGGAGTTTGTGTTACATCAAGTGTGAATCCTTCTAGTTTCTACCTGGCTTCTCCTTGAAAGCACACCAAAATGTGGATTGTTCCTCAAAATCAGAAAGGCTATTCTGAAGACTTTAAACTCAAATTAGAAGCCCACAGACACAGGTATTTTTTGATAGGTGCAAGTACCAAAGCACACTTCTGCTGGTTGACTGTGAAAGCACTAAAAAGGCAGGTGTTTGTTGGTGCACGGCTTCTATACAGCAGCAGAAGCACTAGACTTGCAGATGAATGTCTTTTTTTTTCCCAGAATGAGCCCCTGCAATACTCTAGCACATGCAATATTCCTTTTCTGTGTATAGCAACAATATTTTTTGTATTTTGCTATCACCACATCCAGTCAGATCCTGCCCAATCATATTAAATTACCTCTTTCCTTTAGGAAATAAAAAATAATTTATACTAAGGAACAGTAAGTTATTTTGGTGTTGCACAAATCTACTTTTCTAAAAGATTGCTGTGCAGAACTCTGTTAAAATATTTGTGAAAAGAATTGTTATTGTTTTGTAAGTCTGTATTGCATAAAAATCTTCTTTGTATGTTGTGATCTATATGAGTTGAAATTTACATTCCATATCTGTATTGATACATACATTTCTCTAGCTGCCTACTAGAGCAGTTCCTGTTTTTTCTAAGCATTTAACTACTATCTCTTTCAGTAAAGATTTGGAATGAGAAAATTCAGTTTGAGTGAAGAAATTAAATAAAATTACATTTGTAATTGAGAGCTTTAGTGGAGTACTGGGTTCTTGTGATTCAATGTATATTCACGATAGAGGAAACAGGTGCTATGTCTTACGCGTTTAAAGTACTCTTGGTGTTTATGCAAGGGTGACTAAGTTTTCTGTGCTTCCTACATTTTTATACTGATGTGGTTATGGTGGTATCAGTAGAATTACATTTTTGTTTTGTGTAGCAGAAGGATGATCTTGTTAAGCGAAGGCTATAGTTGTCGTATCTGGGGTAAGTGCCCAGTGTATCGAACAGTAACCTTTGTTACGCAAAACTTGTACTTCACACTTCCTTAAGTTCATCAACATTCGTAGCCTTATGAAAATCAGACGATTTTGAGGGGAAATGGGTATGCTCTTCAAGTGCAATTTGCATTTGTCTCAAGCCAGGGGTGGGTTACCTAGGCTAGGTGGAGGGGAAAAACCCAAAGAAAGGTATATTTTGCCAAATGGAAATCCTGAAAGTCTTCTCTTTACAATCTCCTGCTGACTTAGGGAACAATTTATTATTGATAGAAGTAATAATTTCTCATCTTAGAGCCACAGTATTTCTTGGGGAGTTGATTTGGTAGACTGGTTGTTTTAGAAAGGGCCCTATTGACCATGAGATGCTTTCCAAAACTGAAAGCACGACTGTATCTGTACGTGCCATCCTGAGTTGCATCCAGCCAGTGCATGCTGATGGACAGCTGTGCAATGGTATCAAGTACCCCTCGGGGAAGCAGCCACAGTGCTGCACTGTGGTGTTTTGCACATTACGAGTGCTGCAGCCCTTCTGTGGAAAAGGACATCTTCACCTTCTGCTCCGTGACCAAGCCTGCGAAGACACACCCATTCTGGACTGCTTTGCTGGTGGCTTTGGTGAGTAGGACATACCCCTCCTTCCACAGGTAAAGAAACGTACCTCGGGCACTGCCCTGGAGGTCTCAGCTTGGCTGAACTAGTCCATGTCATGCTGTTTGTGGTGAGGTGGCAAAAAAGGGTTAAATTTCCAACTATTCAGGTATTTGTCAGTCTATTCAGGGCAGCACCTGTGTCAAATGGATTGCCTGAAACCTGTTGAGTCAACATGTGCCAGGCATTAACCTGCAGCTGGGCCTCAGCTAGCTGTTATTTGCAGAATATTCCTGAAAAGAGGGAGCCGAGTCCTCTATTTCCTCAGAATTCAGAGGGAGCGTTTATGAACATAATTTCTTTTACGTGACAGCCCAGGCTTTCTTCTGTTCTGGTGAGTTCAAACAGACATGGTGTTAGTTGTGGTTTAGGGCACGTGCTCTGGAAGGCAGCATTTGCGGCTGCTGAGAGCAAGGCTGGTTAGCAGCAGTGCTGCAAGTTTGGTTTGTGGGGAAATACTTAGTGCGAGTAGCTTGAAATCCCTTCTATTTTGTGAAAATTGCTGATAAAAATGCTGTAGGATCTGGCAAGAGATGATGGTGTGATCAGAGTGGTGGTTTCCCTGAAGGAAGTTCATGTTGTGGTGTTACTGCAAGCAAAAGTAAATGAATGCCATAATATTTTTGAGAATATTTCTTCAGTTCTTGGCTGTGTGCCTCGTGCAAAGTATATGTATTTATTACTGTTTCTGGTCCTGATGGTACTCTTGGTAGTCCTCCACCTATCTGCAGCTCTGTAGATTCCCACTCTTGCCGGTTTAGCACTTAGCAGAATAAATGTCCAAAAGAGCTAATCTGATACTAAGATAATACAGAGAGTTATCTGTGGATGTTCTGGTGATGGAGGTTGTTATTTACCAGGAAAGAGAGAGTTTAGAATCACAGAATCATTCAGGTTGGAAAAGACCCCTAAGATAGAGTACAGCTGTAAACCTAAGACTGCCAAGTCCACCATTAAACCGTGTCCCTAAGTGCCATCGTCTTCATGTCTTTTAAATACCTCCAGGGACGGTGACCCAACCCCTTCCCTGGGCAGCCTGTTCCAATGCTTAACAACCCTTTCGGTGAAGAGGTTTTTCCTGATAGCCAATCTAAACCTCCCCTGGTGCAACTTGAGGTTGTTTCCTCTCGTCCTATCGCTTGTTACTTGGGAAAAGAGACCGACCCCCACCTTGCTACAACCTCCTTTCAGGTGGTTGTAGAGAGCAATAAGGTCTCCCCTCAGTCTCCTTTTCTCCAGACTAAACAACCCCAGTTCCCTCAGCTGCTCCTCAGAAGACTTGTGCTCCAGACCCCTCGCCAGCCTTGTTGCTCTTCTCTGGACATGCCCCAGCACCTCAATGTCTTTCTTGTAGTGAGGGGCCCAAAACTGAACACAGTACTCGAGGTGCGGCCCCACCAGTGCCGAACACAGGGGGACGATCACTTCCCTAGTCCTGCTGGCCACACTATTGCTGATACAAGCCAGGATGCTGTTGGCCTTCTTGGCCACCTGGGCACACCGCTGGCTCATATTCAACAGACTGTCAACCTGCACCCCAGGTCCTTTTCCGCCAGGCAGCTTTCCAGCCACTCTTCCCCAAGCCTGTAGTGTTGCATGGGGCTGTTGTGACCCAAGTGCAATACTCAGCACTGAGCCTTGTTGAATCTCGTGCAACTAGCCTCGGCCCATTGATCCAGCCTGTCCAGATCCCTCTGTAGAGCCTTCCTACCCTCCAGCAGATCAACACTCCCGGCCAACTTAGTGTCATCTGCAAACTTACTGAGGGTGTCCTCGATCCTCTCGTCCAAATCGCTGATAAAGATACTAAACAGAACTGGCACCAATACTGAGCCCTGGGGAACACCACTTGTGACCAGCTGCCAACTGGGTTTAACTCCACTCACCACAACTCTTTGGGCCCGGCCATCCAGCCAGTTTTTTATCCAGCAAAGCTTACACCCGTCCAAGCCATGAGCAGCCAGTTTCTGCAGGAGAATGCTGTGGGAAACGGTGTCAAAGGTGTTACTAAAGTCCAGGTAGACAACATCCACAGCCTTTCCCTCGTCCACTGAGCAGGTCACATTGCCATAGAAGGAGATCAAGTTTGTCAAGCAGGACCTGCCCTTCATCAACCCCTGCTGGCTGGGCCTGATCACCTGGATG